>OY804606.1:4287831-4887831 GCA_963680895.1 Fragum sueziense | reverse complement strand
CTAAAAATGATATATTACAAATTCTTTATTTTGTCACTTTGAAAAAGCAAAATATCGCTGCAATTACATTAAACAATTTGATAAAAATGATAAGACGTGTTAAAAACTGGTAATTCCAAATGTCTTCCCGGTTTGGCATTCAATGCACGGGAAGAAAAGTACAATATTTGAAAAGCCGTCCCCTTAATCCTTGGTCAAAGCAGGCACGCGTATTGAAATGACAAATATTTTCGCACAATGGAAATGGACCCTCTGTCTTCTTTATAAATTAATGGCAGACAATCCAAGAACCACTTAAGTGATTCAAGCATAAAATGCAAGGAGAACGGAGAGACAGCATAGTTATCTTGCAAAGTAAGCTCAAACCTGATCTGATTGAAAGTTAAGGAGTTAAATACATATATATGCAAACCATTTGATTCCCTTTCTGGTTTTGACGATCCTAATAGAAAAGTATTTGCAACAAATTGATCATGAATGTCTTTCACATGTCCTCGACACTTTCTGACCCAACAAAAGCCATCATAAAGCTGAATATTTGGACACATCATCGGTGAATAATTGAAAGACAAGGTAAATGGTTTGCACATTTATTAATCCTGTCCTTAGAGTGTCATCATGAATAATAATAGCTGCTTCTAGGAAAGAGATGACAGGGCTAGGTAATTCTTTTGGCTTGCGTGTATAACAGGAGCTAAGAAGTTGGTCTGTTGCATTATCAAATTGCTTTGCTGAGCTAAGACGTCATGTGGTGACTTTCTTCAGAATTTCCTGAGAATGTCTAGGGATATAATACCACACCACAACTTTAATAACCGGGCTCTTATAATACACTTGTTCACCTCAAAAATCAATCAAATCTCTTTTAAATATCGGCACCGTGATAGGCGGGAAGTACAATAGATCTCCCGTTGTAGGGTATTTAAAACTTCCTCATTCAACGAAGCGAATCTCCGACACACGGAAAAGATGGATAATAGCTCCACGGTGCATTCACAGCATATTTTCCATTCACAAACAAAATCCAGTAAGTTCGTTGTGTTCGGACATTAAACTGGTTTCCTATATCGATCCAAATTGTCACGAAACAAGTCCTAAAATCGGTCATTTACAAATATTTCCATTTATCGACGTCCCGACAACAAAGACTTTAAGAGGAAAATAATAACACTACAAATGTTACTACCGTAGAAAGTAAAAATAACAGATCTATTACAAAAGGCTTGTGTATGAAGATGCTGAGTGTGTGAACGATGCGGTGCGTGTCACTGGATTCGCGAGAAAATTTGTGTCTTGTAATAGATTAAATGACCTTCTTTTACAACATCAGTGGTGTACTGACAAAGTCCGTGAACGTGGACAAATCAACTGTTTTTTAAACACAGTACAGAGAAGACTGATCCAAATCGAACATCTTCAGACGACAAACCAAGTAAAGTACCTTGTAAACAAATGTACATGACACATTCAATGGTCTACATAAGCTTAACTATTCTAAGTGATTTTACATTTCTAGTGATTTTGTATTTCTGAATAAATCGCCATTTAGAAACGAACAATTCCTTGGGGTAGATTTTAACAATCATTGCCATCGATACAGACACTCCGGACAAGCTGTAAATCAGGTTTCTACGGTTGTTGGTGATTTACCAACATTGATTTTTAGCTCACCTGAGCAACATGCTCAAGGTGAGCTTTTGTGATCACCCTGTGTCCGGCGTGCGTCGTGCGTCGGAAGTCGTCAATAATTTCTTTAAACATATTTTCCTCCTTAACCACTGGGCCAATTCTTACCAAACTTGGCAGGCATGTTCCCTAGGTGACCCTTTTCAAAACTTGTTTTCAAATTTTTGATTCGTCAAAAAATGTGGGCGTGGCAGGGCGGGGCTTATCAGACTTAGAGAAATTGTTAAATAATTCTTCAAAAATCTTCTCCTCCTTAACCATTGAGTCAATTTTTACCAAAATTGGCAGAAATGTTTGTTGGGTAACCCATTTTCAAAACTTGTTTTCAAATTTTTGATTCGTCAAAAAATGAGGGCGTGGCAGGGCGGGGCTTATCAGACTTGTAGAAATTGTTAAATAATTCTTTAAAAATCAAATGTTGATCCAATTTGTACCAATCTTGGCTGGAATGTTCCTTGAGTGACTGTCTTTACTGCCTATTGATAAATTTTTAATTCGACAAAAAATGAGGGCGTGGCAGGGTGAGGCTTTTCAGACTTAGAGAAATCGTTAAGTGATTCTTAAAAAATCTTCTTCTCCTTAACCAATGGTTCAATTTTTACCAAACTTGGCAGAAATGTTACTTGGATGACCCTTTTCAAAATAGTTTTCAAATTTTTGATTCGTCAAAAAATGTGGGCGTGGCAGGGCGGGGCTTATCAGACTTAAAGAAATCATGAAAAAAATTCTTTAAAAATCAACCATTGGTCAAATTTAAACCAAACCTGGCAGATCTGTTTCTTGAGTGACTGTTTTCAATGTGTGTTCATTAATTTTTTGATTTGTCAAAAAATGTAGACACCATCAAATACAGGAAGAACTCAGGTGAGCGATATCAGTGCCTTTCAGGCACTCTTGTTTAATTTACTTTAGTTCTTTCTTTTATTGATAAGGAACTTCCTTTATCAATTACCTAAGAATAGAATTCCATTGTGCCATGACTACAATGGAAATAATAAAGTACAGAAATGAGTATAATTGGTTTTGTAGGCTAAGTCTGAACTGTTGTAGAGCAATTATATACCCTTAAGCAACTCTTCTCAAATACATTGATGAACTGATAGAAAAAGCATCGGCGATCCAATGCTAGATAACTTATAAGAAAATATGTGCACATCAATTTTTGTATATTTTCCATAATTTTTATTATGACTTACCTGATTCACCAGGTCCTATAAAAGAGTTTAAAGACAAAGAAACGAAAAAAATCAAACCAAGAAGAAAAAATGAAATATAGTTTTGTTACAGATTTGTCTGCAGATTAGTATGTTAGTCAAGCATCCCTCAATTTTGTTTCATGAATATTTGATTATAAAATGTCTGAATCTCGTCTCGTTACCAACACATAATATGGTTATGACCTGCTAACGCGCGGATGATGATTTAACGAACGAGGTTAGCTGACTATATACTATGTTGGATCCAAGTTTGATGTTTTCGTAAATTACTATAGCTGGATAAATTGTTAGTTTCTGGGCAGACGAAATGATAATCTGACATTAAGTTAAAGTACAAATGAAACGAGAAAGACATTTGGTTTCATGGATAATTTCTTGTCTTACATGAAGCGATCAGACTGAGTGATTAAATGTACAATAATCTAGAATTCCTTCCAGACAGCAAACACATTGGCTACCCATCATTTTTACATAGAGATGCCAGATTTTATAGGCAGCTGAGAGGAGGTCCTGAATGGTCAATTAATTGTGGGACATACTTCAAAGGGAATCACGACATCTTTATTGATAGTCAAGCAGTATATATTTATTATGTACGCAATTGATTCTCTGGGTTGGTAATATAAAACAATATCTGTTGTTGACATATTGCAATATCCAAACTGCCATATGTTTTGTTATCTAACAAAATTGAGAATTATTGCTGTGTTCACATTGTGTGACAAATTTTCAATATTACAAAATAGCCCATGGATGCATTACAACTCCGAAGAAAACTACTATAAGAATTTTGAAATTTATTGATGGGTTTGTTCAGAACAGTTATATCAGTTATATCGTATTTACTCTTGCGGCAGGTTGGACTAACCCTCGAAAGTACTACAAACTAAAATATATTTGACTATTTTTTTCATTTCGATATCCTGCCATTGTATTTCTACATCCTTTTTTGTAATTCATTCTATATTGAATGATGTGTATATGTTGTAAATTGTATATTTGGCCGGTGGCCTACGATTAAACATATATGTAATGCTATGTTCATTACAATGGAATATTTACCATTTCGAATTTATTTAGCCAAATCGATATGATATGTTTAACCAAATATTTGTTTCAAAATGTTTTCAAGAAATCTAATTTTTAGGAGATGTTAACTTTAAACGATATATCAATGTTCCTTGTCCCAGCAGTAAGAATGTCTGGATAACATGACATTGATAAATCTGGTCTATAGTCTGTCAACAGAATAAATACTTCTTCCAAGGCTCCGGCAACATTAACATGTCCGCCAAACACTGTGCGAGTCCATACTCTTTGATGTAGACATAATGCTTGAAAAAAGGACATTAAGTGCGAAAACATTCATTTCGTCATATCACGTAAACCAATATGTGAAATTTTATAGTTAAATTAATAATTTAAACTTTAATTGTGACTTAAGTCGAACTTACATATTTTCTCCAAAATTTTTCATTCAATCATTAATCATCCCAGCCATTACAGCCAATAGTTTGATTAAACTTTCATCAGTGATTCCGTTATCTTGTATTTAAACATTAACCATGTAACTTACGTAAATGTTCCTATTAAAGCTGGTTATTCTTTGTATTGACATTGCAAGCTAGAGCTAAGTAATTGGTCTGTCCTAATACTATAAAAATAAACACGACATATCATGGACTGTGACAGATCAAGTCCCAAGATCAGACAACAAAGTTTTAGACTTTTTCAAAAGGTATTTAAGAGAGATGACGCATATTAAAATTCACATTTCCTATCAAAAAGTAATATTGACTCTGCTCTCTGAGCCATAGCGTTTAATTTAGACAGGTCAGCAATTACACGGTTTTAGTTAAATTGATAAAATTAATTAATTCACAAGTTATTCTTTAATATGTGTAAAATTAGTCTAGTGACTTGCCTTTCACTTCATATCTCAAGAGATGACCAGAAATCTTAAAAGTATAAACGCAACTTAAGATAACAGAATTGCAGAACAACAGTTTCACTTGTTCATTCAATCAAGTCCCAGATATTTGTATTGTAATTGACATGGAATACAAACAGCTATGTGTGGGTTTTCAAGCTTCCTCGTTCAACGAAGCAAACGTCCGAAGTACGCAAACGCTGAACAATATCTTCATGGTGCAGTATAGTATGATTTCCTTTCACAAATGAAAAGTTTCTCGTGTTCGCACATTAAACTAGTTTCCTGTATCGATCACATGTGACACGAGAACATATATTTCTACGAAAAGTCGACTAATTTACGAATCGTCCTTTGTTTTGATTGAAGTTTTACATTAAGAAAGGTAAAAAGGACTCATTCAACAGACTACGATTGCTATGAAGAAGGAACCTTAATGTAGACAATGCAAAGGAAGTACAAAAGACATGTTTTATACTAAGATAATGATTGTGAGCATTTGGGTATTGCAAAAATCCCTGAATGTGGACAATGTTGTGTTTTTATCCTTTCATAGCCCTTTCCCAGAACATGGCACACTATGTACTGGTCCAGGTTATACCTCACAAAGCATAACAGAAGCATTATACACTCGTACGTTTACAAAATGTAATAGCACAATTTTGGAGTATTTTTGTCGTCACTAGCGTTTTCATCCTTTGTTTATAATGTATCACATAACCTGATCAGACCGTCAAAAATTATTTAGAAAAGGTTTACTAACCAGTAACAATCAATTTATACATTCCATACAAGTTCTACATCCGCTGACAAAGAACTTATTTTGTCGATTGTCTACATCTATTGACAAAGCACTTATTTGGCAAATTATATATGTGTAAGAAAGTGATTCCACTGAGCAATGGCTACAAAAGCCTATTCGGATATACAGTAACGAGTACAAAAGTCAAGAAAAGGAACGAATTGTGCCATGAAATCTTATCAGCAAGAGGAAATTGAAATATGTTTTATTACAGATTTTTCTTCAGATAGATAATTATGTTAGTCAAACATCCCTCATTTGTGTCTCGTGAATATTTAATCATAAAATGTCTGAACCTCTGTATATTACTGTACTGTATTTTTTCAAGACATGCAAGCCCGCGGATGATGATTTAACGAGTGACTTTAGTTTATCATGTGTGGGAGACTTTTAAAATTCTAGCTTTTGGACTGACACAATGCAGTATCTATCATCAGGTCGAAATACAGATGGAACAGGAAAATATTTGGTTTCATGGATTATTGCTTGTCGGGCATTAACTCATTACCAGACGGCAAAATTTTGGACCGTTCCAATTTAAAAGGTGATGCAGACGACAATTTCAAGCGAATGAAATTTTGATTTTTTTTTGTCTTTTTACGTAGAAAACATTGTGGAAAATGGAGAAATTGCTTGTCACAAGCAATTTCTTCATTTTCCACAATGTTTTCTCAAGCCAATTCTTTGTAGGGAGTCAAAAAGAGTGACTGTGTGGTAATGGGTTAATATATCAGACTGAATAATCGAATGTCTATAATAATCTAGCATTACTTCCATACAGAAAACATATTGACTGTCCATCAACCATAGACAGAGATGCCAGATTTTATAGGAGACTGAGAGATGTTTCGCAATGGTCAATTACAGGATATTCTTCAAACGGATTCACAGAAAGTAAAATAGAAGAGATTTACAAGGAAACAATGTAGCATTAACCCTTTCCGGAACAAAAGTGTGTGCGAAATAATTACCAATTTTGATAAATATAGAATAAGTAAATTTTCTTGGATTATGGTGTTAACAGAACTTGTTCATATTGCATAGTCTTTAAATAAATACTTTACAATTATCAATAAAGTTTCCAGCGTTCCTTCAAGTTATACAGTCAATCATTAAAACCACCACTTTCTAGCTATATGAAATGCATCAAATTACACACACTTGTAAATACACTTCACATAAGTTGATTCACTGTGCCAGATTCCAAGATTATGCCCCAAGAAGAAAATAATTTACAAGTATTATTTACTCTATATTCATATACAAGGGAAGTGATTTTGAAAAAGTTTGTCAAATATTTCCATAAGTATGCATTAAATCAAAATTATAAACCATTCAAAAATTAAAAAATATAACACAGTTAAGAAATTACTGGCACTTTTCAAATTTCGTCTCTGGCGCTTTACTGCTAATGATGGATTGCATACCTTAAAAACCGTTTCAGGAAATAATTGACTATTCAGGACCACCAATCAGCCGCCTCTAAAATCTGGCATCTTTGTCTATAAATGATGGACAGAAAATGTGTTTTCTGTCTGGAAGGAATTCTAGATTATTGTACATTGAATCACTCAGTCTGATCTCTTCATGTCAGAAATTATCCATGAAACCAAATCTCTTTCTCGTTCCATCTGTACTTTGACCTAATGATAGAAAATCCATTGTGTCTGGTCAGAAACTAAACTTCTAGTTTATTTATTTTGCTACATGATCACGTGAACTGTCGAAAGTACTTTTAATTTTATCCGGAGGTTAGGATCAATCTCGAAATCTCCGTTTTTATTACAAAACTTACACAAATTGTTCGCTAAGTCGCCTGTTTTCAATAGGAAAGAACATCCTTAAAAATGATTCGGCGTATTTATTCAATATTCTGAACCCCCCCCCCCCCCCTGTAACCTACAAAACCGACAAGTTTAAGTTTACTTATAATCGGGGACAAGTGGTCTAAAGGAAACGAGAAATAGACAGCACAAATGAAACTTTTTCATTTCTTTGAAAAATAATGAACTAAATATCCCACTTACAGAATCTGCCCCTGTATTATTGACATAAATCCTAGAAAATCGCACTCTCTTGCACACGGTTCATTCATTACATTCACCTCTGTAATTGGCTCAGAGAGTATTGCGTCATCATCTGCTAGATAACGTCACTTTATTTCACATCAATATGGCAATAATGAATATTTTTTTCTTTTCCGAGGTCCAAAATACATCATACTTCACGTTGCTTAAAATTTAATATCCTTTTTCAACGATAATAATTTAAAGATTTTTAGTTGATGTCATTCATTCAAGGGCGCAGTAATTTTTCTGAACATTTCATTCTGATAGGGAACGATTTTATCCAGCTAACCGTCACGTAATTTCGGACAAATAATAGTATTTCGTAAGTGCTGTTATAAAATCTCGCAACTACGGCTTGATTCGAGCCTTAGATACGAGATATTATAACAACACCGACGGTTTATCTAAACAAAACAGTAAACAGAGTCTATTTTTAGCACAACATTCAATGTCAATGGTAAGGAGGCTCGAGAAAATAGTTCCATTGTATATGGGTAAATTCATCAGTTATAATGCCTTTCAAATGTACCCGGAATCAGCATTTCTTTGTCTACTTTATTATGTAACACATGAAACAGTTAAGCAGTAATAATACACGTTTTCCTCGGTTTGACAAGATTCTGGTCATTCATGGCGTCATGTACTGAGTGTGTGAATGATGCGACCCGAGTCACAAGAGTCTCCAGACAAGTTTGTCTTGTATTAGATTAAATAAGGGGACATTCTTTTACAGAAACAGTAGTCTTCTGACAAAGCTCGTGAGCGCGGACAAAATAACCGTTCCCTAAAGCACAGTACACAAACGATTGATCCAAATCGAACTTCTTCAGCCAACAAATCAATCATATCCTCGTAAATGAAATGGCACATAACTTTAGTAACCATTATCTTCATTATCCTAGGTGATTTCATATTTCTACAGATTTTATATGTTTGATTCTATCGTCAAATCCAACCATGGTTCGGGAAAGATTTGAACAATCATTGACAATCGATACACACATTCCAGACAAGCTGTAAATCATCGACAGGTTTCTACGGTTGTTGGTGATTTACCAACATTGATTTTTTAATTTACTTTAGCTCTTTCTTCTATTGACAAGGAACTTCCTTTGTCAATTACCTAAGAATAGAATTCCATTGAGACTACAATGGGTAATAATAAAATACAGTAATGAGTAAAATAGCTATTGTGGGCTTAATCTGAACTGTTGCAGAGCAATTTTGTACACATAGACAAATCGTTGCAGTAACATTAGAATGTTCTCAAGTGTATTTTTTAAACTTTCGAGAAAATCGAGTTTGAAATTTTAACCTATATATAGAACAGATATCATACATTCTATAACTGGATATCTCATAATCCAGACTTCATGTCAACAATCTGTATGCACCACCAGATAAAACTCTTTAAGACGATTCCAACGGTACCAAAATCTCAATCTTCACAAAACAAACAGTTACACCAGTCTAATATATATGCTCGGCAAAACTGCTAACGCATCACTCAGATATCTGTTTATATCTTTAACGAATCTACAGAATATGTTCAAAATTTGCACATGTCGACTCTCACCATTTGATAAGAAGCCCATGAAACTTCATAGTAAATGCTACAGTCTGCTATGAAATATTGAACTTTTTACAAGGACACCCTTGATTCTAAAATTAATAAAGTCTGAAATTTGATTAAAACGGGAAATTCACGCGTAACTTTCAAACCGTTTGTATTGGCTGAAATAGTTCCTGTGTAGAAAAGTTATCCTTCCGTAAACAAACCGACGGCTTTAATAACTTTGTAGGCGCGTAATCTTTTTCCGCTGAGATAATGTTACATCACTAGTGTCGTTGATGTCATTGTTAGCGTCGACGGCGACGTCGGTTACGTAGATAAAAACGTGTCGGTCTATATCTTATGAGCTGCATAAGATGCAGTTTTGATATTTCACACATAGACAGACATTTCACACACAGACATTTCACCTGATTTCATAAAATTTGACCTTGTGACTTTGACCTTGAAAAATTGACCTTTTTTTTCAAAAGGTGCGTCCATGCGAGCTACGTCGTCCGCGAACACCTCTTGTCATGTTAGATAAGGATTTTTTTCAGACTTTTCAGACAAATAACACCGACTATTTAATGCTATATTGTTTAAAGATTAAATATGAAAGAGATAGGTACATAACTAACCACAACAAGCACAGACTCCATAACCCGAGATTACGACACAACGCCTAGGTATCCATATCATACACATCAATACATAGCAAAACCCGATCCTCAATAGAGGAAATTTCATTTGTCTATTATATATGATGTAATTTCATGGATAACATATCTACGGGTACATTACATATTCAAATTTATTTTCTAAATATTTTATGATCACTTACCTGACTTACCTGATCGTAATGCAGGACTTCAAGACAAAGAAACAAAGTCCTGTAAAAATAGAATCAGGATGGAATTTGAAATGCGATTTTGTTACAGATTTGTCTGCAGATTAGTATGTTAGTCAAGCATCCCTCATTTGTGATTCATGAATATTTGTTGAATGTCTGAATCTCGTCTCGTTACCAACAAATAATATGAGCCGGGTTCTGGAAAAACGTCCCTTATAGCATTTGAGACAGCCATACTTCAAGACCAGTCAGTGCCTAAATGCAGACCGATAGAAAACCATGCTGCTCTTTTACAATTGCTATAGGTCATAAAGAAGCTATTAGAGAACAACATGGATCCTGATCAGCCTGTGCGTATGCACAGGCTGGTCTGGATCCAGGTTGTTCTCAAATGCCAAAAAGGACGTTTTTCCAGATCCTGGCTCATATGGTTATGACCTGCGGACGCGCGGTTGATGATTTAACGAACGAGGTTAGCTGACTATAAACTATATTTCCTTTAAGTTGTTTACCCCTTATTAGATTCGCGCGACGTCGGACATATTCGGTTGACGTCGAAAACATTCCACCGCTGAGTGTTTTACGACCACGTCCGATACGACAATGCACAATTTTGAACAATTTTATTCTCGATATACATTAGGCCCCCGGCCCATAATATAATACAATACATGTTATATCTCATGAAGAGTGACGTACATACAACAGGATCAATCTGTAATAGATACGTGGTGTATTTAATAAATTCTATTGTAGATCTAAATAAAAAATCCTTTTCTTAGCTCTTTTCCAACGACAAAATCGATTTTTACTGTATGAATTACCATTATAACAGTTATACAGAAGTAAATTAAGTATTTTGCAAAATAGGCATAAGAAATATTGAGAGAAAAGCGGAAGACGTTGGGGTAAAACATTTTCCTCTTTTCAATCAATGCTTCCTAAGTCAAAGTCAAACGCTTTTTAAACTGGGAAAAGTAAAATTGTTTGAAATTATTTGATATGTTCACATTATGAGAAAATGTTTTGAAAAGGCTAACAAAAATTACAATGTTTTTAGCAAAATTAATTTGCAGCTTAAATAAAAATTGTTTAAACATAGTTGATAAATGATTTCTTAAAAAAAAAAAACAATTCAAAGTAGAATTTTCTGTGTTTTCAGTTCACATTTCTAAAGAAGATTGTCGCTTTTTAATTGAAGCAGAAAGATACTTAGAAAGATTTAAAATATTTCTTTCGTCGTTACATTTCATTATTCTGATAAACAGATCCTTTGTTGGCAAGGACTTTTGCCAGCTTTCAGGAAAGTAAATTTTTCGTAGATTGTCGTATAGAGGACATAAAAGTATAAAATGATACTCATCTTCTACTGTGTAAATATTATTTTTCAAACAAATTTTGCAAAATCTAAACTGTTTATCGATATTTAAATGCCTACCCTTTTCTATCTCTAAAGGCAAATTTGAACATCTAAAATTTGCGAGCGTTCTCAGATGTATATAAGACATGTCTATTTCAAGATACCTTTCCGGGTTAAGAAGAGTTTTATACTCTCTATAATAAAATGCTTTGGATGTATTTTGAAGTTTTGCGTTCCATTTTTGTAGAGAAGAATCAAGTAATCTTTGTTTAAATATTTTGAGAAAAGCTTGCGTGTCACCTAATTAATACGGATACGGATACGGATACGTAACGAGGCGACAAGAAAGAAAAAGCCGATGTATTATGAAATTTCAAAATGGATCCATTAGGAGTATTTTATCTTTATAACTTAAGTTTGGCAACTAAGCTAGATTCTTTAGTTTCTGTCCAAACAAAATGGTAATCTATTATTAGGTCAAAGTACAGATGGAACGAGAAAGAGATTTGGTTTCATGGATAATATCTCGTCTGACATGAAGAGATCAGACTGAATGATTAAGTGTACAATAATGTAGCATTCCTTCCAGACAGAAAACACATCGACTGTACATCATTTATAGACAAAGATGTCAGATTTTAGAGGCGGATGAGCGGTGGCCCTGAATATGCAAATAATTACGGGATATATTTCAATGGAAATTCCGGAATCTTTATTGGTGTATTGGTGGTCTTGCAGTAAATATTTCATGAGTACATAATGTAATTTTAATATATGTTATTGATAGATTGCAATGATCGAACTACCATATGTTTTGTTATCTAACAAAATTGAGATTTATTGCTGAGCAAACTTTGTGTTTTGAATTATCAATATTGATAAATGCATTACATCTCCGAATAAAATTATTATATAAATTATCCTGATATTTATCAATGGGTTTATGCAGAACAGTTATATCATATTTGCACTTGTGACAGTTTAAACTTACCCACTAAAGTGCTTCAAACTAAAATATATTTGATTTGTTTCAATTTTATATTCTGTTATTGTATATCTAAATCCTGTTTTGTAATTCACCATATCGTCGGTGTAAATGCAAAACCTCGTATGTCGATTGGTGCGATTTTCAAAGTACAAACTTGTATGCACTGTGTAGACGATTCTCGCAGGTTTTGAGATATTTTGACTGATGAGTATTATTGACACATTATTTGTGAACAATATAACTAAGTTTCAAGTAAGACATTTCAGTTTGGGAAAAGTTACTACACTTTTTTCCCTCCCCTTTAAAATTTTCCAAAACCGAGATACAAGGTTTTGCATTTACAACGACGATATATTGAATGATGTATAAATGTTGTAAACTGTATATCTGACCGGTTGCCTACAAACTCAAATAAACTTAAGCAGTGTTATCTTCGTTACAATAGAGTATTCATCATTTATAATACATTTAGCCCCACAGAGTAATTGTTAGCCTGGCTCCTAGGCCGTGAGAATATGTAGGCAGATATATTTTATAGGCCGATATAGGCCTATTCACAAAGGTACTTCACTCCTGCTGGAAAAAATCATTTACTCAAATTACTGCCCTTCTCCTTTTAATCTCACAGCCTAGTAAACCTTGCATGAGATGTCGGGGAAATTTCACGGACACCTTTGTTTGAATATCAGCATGACCACTGGATTTATATTGGATCGATCAATATTTACAGAGAGTCTGATAGTGTGGTAAATTAGATGTACATTATTTACGCATATTTTATCAAAAATCAGATCGGTCAGACTGGAGCCAGTCTAAGTAATTGTAGAAAGATTTGTTACGACATGTATGTATTTCATTTGCTCCTTGATGGTTTCCAACGCCAAATGGAAATGATATGTTAAACCAAATTTTGGTTTCGAAATATTTTCAGGAAATCTTGTTTTGTTGGAGTCGTAAACGTCAAACAATATATCCATGATCCTTGTCCCGGCAGTAAGGCCCTCTATGACATGACATTGACAAATCTGGTCTATAGACTGTCAACAGAATAAATTCTTCTTCCAAGGCTCCAGTAGAATTAACATATCTGCCAAACACTTTGTGAGTCTACACTCTTTCTTGTAGACATAATGCTTGAAATAAATGACATCTAGTGCGTAAACATTTATTTTCTCATTTCACGTAAACCAATATGAAACATTTTATAGTCAATAATGTAAACTTTAAATTTGACTTAGATCGAACTTCAAGTATTTCACTAGCACTACCAGAATCGATCCATCCAAAATCGGAACCCTTTAAAACAGCTAATACTGGCAACAATTTCTTCTGTATCTAGGACGGTTGCAGATATAAATTACATTCAGGACACGTATTACCATTCCATTAAATTCTTAAGAAAACCTTGAGGCATTTTGACACCTATTATTGCCTAAAATGTGTGTTTTCAGTCTGTTATTGGCATTGGATAACAAGCAAAAATCAGTCTGATATTGTCAAAAACGGTCGTTATTCAGTAAATTCACGTGCATTATCGGACCGGCTTTGCATTCATATATCCTCGATCGGGGATTTGTTGTGAGTGCTTCAGAAAATTGAAAATAAAGCCGAAATTTTGTAATTTCCCTTTTCCGCGATGTAAATTCTTATAAGACCCCATTTCCAGTTTATACCCCAATTAAACTAGGTCTCCCAGTGTAACCATATCTGATGACGTAATATAGTGACGTAGGTTTAATTCTTGGAATCAAAGGTAAACAAACGGGCAGCTGACAGATTTTGAACTAAAAGTGGATTTCGTGGACATGGAAGAATATAAATTAGAATTGAGTGGTTGTGGTCTAGGTCAAATGTGATGGTAAGCCTATGTGTTTCTTGTTCTTCTTTTAGTTACTGCAATTTTTTCTTTACAACTGTGTTTTTTATCGAAATGAACGAATGTCTGAAACGGACCAGAGATATACCTCGGAAGTTCCGACCTTTTGTTTTATTACTGTACCCGCACTGAAATGAACGTTAGAATATCCAGAGTATGTTTCCAAAAGAAAACTTAGTCGAATATTGTTACGATTTCGCCAACCCAAATGAAGATCATGTCAGTAAAAATGCGATGAAACTTGACTACATAGCTACACGATGAAAATCTAACGGCCCGTCTAGTGGATATCGGACTTACTCAATATATGTCGAGTCGAATGCCGGAAAACTCTGGTGTCTGTCGGTGAAAATGTGGCCAAATTTTCACAAAGTTTTTTCAGTTATTTGTCTTATTTTATTACATTTCTTTGCAAATTCTTCATATTTTATGCAATAATAGCGTCAATTCACGTTTTTTCGGTCGTTAACATTCTCAGAGGCCCACAAAATGGGTTATCGCCCTCGACCTTCGGTCTCAGGCGATAACGCATTTTTTGGGCCTCTGAGAATGTTAACGACCTCAAAAATGTGAATTAACCCTATATTACAGGATATATTAGAAATATCATTGCTGAGACCTTACAGATTTGCATATTTGTTTAGTGCAATATTTTCTTTTCTCCAAACGATTTAATCATATCTTTAATCACCCTAGCCATTACAACCAAATAATCTTATATTCGTTTTTATTGGCGAGATCTTTATTTTGCCAGGTTAGATATTTTGCAATGACTATGAAGGTGGACATTGACTATAGACAATGTAAACGTATAACAGAAAGGTTTTATGAGAGGATGTTGATTCTGGGTATTTTGGTATTGCAATATCCCTGCTTGTGGCCAACGTTGTGTTTTTTACCATTTTATATCTATATGCTAGATTACAGTACACTATAGACTGGGGCATCTTACATATCATACAATATAACAGATACATTATACATTCGCCCGTTTACAAAATGTAATAGCACGATTTCATAGTAGTTTCGTCGTCACTAGAATTATCATCTTTTGTTCTATATGTATTAAATTATCTGATTAGACCATCAAATAATTATTTAGAAAAGGTTTACTAACCAATAACAATCTATACATGCATTCCAGACAAGCTCTACATCTGTTGACAAAGCACTGATTTGGCCAATTATCTATGTCTAAGAAAGGGATTCCACTGAGCAATGGCTACATTATGCCATACGGATATACAGTAACGATTAAAAACGTTAAATGTTGAGAAAAAGAACAAAAACGGTGCCATAAAAATTATCAGCAAGAGGTTTTTTACAGATTTTTTATTCAGATAGATATGTTAGTCAAACATCTCTCATTTGTGGCTCGTAAATATTTAATCATAAAATGTCTGAACCTCTTCTTGTGACTGTACATAAATAGCTTATGACCTGCAAGCCCGCGGATGATGATCTAACGTATGACTTGAGTGTTCCATATGTGAGAGACATTGAAAAGAGTTTAGCTTTAGACCAGACACAACAAAGTAACTTATAAGAGGTCAAAATATAGAAAAAAAATCAGGAAAACGATTTGGATTATTCCAGAATTTCTTGTCTGAAATGAAACGATCAGCCATGGTAATTAAATGTACTATAATCTAGCATTCCTTTCAGACAGAAAACACATTGACTGTCCATCAGCCATAAACAGAGATGCCAGATTTTATAGGAGACTGAGAGATGTTTCGCAAGGGTCAATTACAGGATATTCTTCAAACGGATTCCGAGAAAGACAAATGAAAAATATTTACAAGGAAACAATGTAACACGAATTCTTTCCGAAACAAAAGTGCATGGGAAATTGTTATCAATAATGATAAATGTAGAATAAGTATTTTTTCTTGGATTATGACATTAACAGAACTTGTTTATATTGTATATAATCTTTCAATAAATACTTCACAACTATCAATAAAGTTTCAAGGGATCCTTTTAAAACTGTTTAAGGAAATAATTGACCATTCAGGACAACCAACTAGCCGCCTCTAAAATCTGGTATACATGTCTATAAATGATAGGTAGTCCTTGTGTTTTTGGTCTGGAAGGAATGCAAAATTATTGTATATTATTGCCTAAAATGTGTGTTTTCAGTCTGTTATTGGCATTGGATAACGAGAAGAAACCGGGCGGATATCCAGAGAAATCGTGCATTAATCGACAGATTCACGTGCGATATCGGACTGGTTTTGCACTCAAATATCCTCGATTTGACCCTTCAAAATAAAAAAATTGTCTCTTTTCCCGCAAAATTCTCAACGTCTTACGTTAAATAAGCGACGTTCGCCTTTTGGCGCCAAATTATGACGTAATGTCGTTTTACCGACGTCACGCATAACAAAAAATTCTCGGAAGATTTATCAGAACAAAACAACAATGGCGGACATTTTCGTATCTCACCTCGGTTGATTTTTCGCACATATCAAGGGGTTTGGGGTAAGTAATCATTTGAATTTCATGCTTTTTATGCAATAATAGCGTCAATTCACGTATTTTTCGGTCGTTAACATTCGCAGAGGCCCGCAAAATACGAAAACGATCCTCCTGCTTCGCAGTCGGGCGTTAACGTATTTCTTGGGCCTCTGCGAATGTTAACGACCTCAAAAACGTGAATTAACCCTATATAATCACTCATTCTGATTACTTCATGTCAGACAAGAAATTATCCATGAAACCAAATCCCATTCTCGTTCCATCTGTACTTTGACCCGATGATAGATAGTCCATTTTTTCTGGTCAGAAAATACATATGTGACCGTCACGTTAACAGTATCAGAAGTCCAAAAAAGTTTTGACAAGCTGATCATTCTCAGCAGAGATAAACCAGAAGACGTATTTGTAAAAGGAACACATGCTAAGACAGGTTAAATAAAACATTATAGTTTTAGAAAATTATTTTAAAGTGGAAAGTATCGACCTAGTCTGGCTGCGCGGACTGCGCAGACAGGCCAGGATCGATATTTTCACATTTCCTATAAGACCCCTTTTAGCAAAACGCGTCACATATTCTAGCTGATACGTTCGTCTACGCTTTTCAGGATAACATTTAAAGTAGCTCCCTTCAAGATAACAGTTAAAGTAGCTCCCTTCAAGATAACATTTAAAGTAGCTACATTTAAAGTAGCTCCCTTCAGGATAACATTCGAAGTAGCTCCCACATAAACCAGCCAAATTCGCTCACTTCTCTTCTGAAAAAGGCATTTTAGATGACGGCACAGTCCTGACTTTTACAGTCTTGTCAGAAATATAAATACTACAAAGCATTTAGTATTAGTGGGTATGACAAAAGAGCTGACCAATGTCTTTATAACTCTTTCCCGGGAGAAGTAGAATGATTTTTCGTTGGAGGTTTTTGGCATGTTAGATACAAATCCCTCATTTGTGTTTCATGAATGTTTAATGATTTAATGTCTGAATCTCTTCTTGTTACTACACATAACGTGGTTATGGCCTGCTAGCCCTCGGATAATGCTTTCACGAATAAGTTGAACTGATAATATACGGGGGGATTGGTTGCGTTTCTTAGCCAATTTACACGAGATAACAATTTACTTAGATCGAACTTTAAGAATTGAAATGTAAACTAATTACATAATTTGAACATTTGACAAGGGCCTTTAACCTATTCCAAAACACCAGAAATGTTGACTTCTTCCATTTGAAAGCTTCTGTAGACGATAAAAAGCATATTGCTAAAGATATGTTTTGTGTAAAGTATAGAAAATATTGATGGAAAAGGAGAGTGCTGTTTTATTGACTACGGATCTTTAGGTATTTGAACTATCATAGCAAATGTTTCTGCATAACAAACAATGACATTAAAATACGACAAACGGTTTCATCTGACATTCTAGTATTTATACTGGAACATGTACAAGATAAAGACAAAACTCTCAGACACAAACTGCTCGGCAAATAGTTGAATGATACATGTCGTTGATATTTTAAATCAACCTGGTCTGTGGCTAAAAAGAAGCTGTGATTGCGAGGCTGATAAACCAAAGCGACGACGTATTTCAACGATAATCAGTTCGAGCTACAAAGAAAAACCCCATCAATAGCAATACATACATGTATAGTGGGTTTAGAAAAATGACAGAACATTTATATTTTGATTTTTTTAAAAAAAAGGTCACTAGTTAGTGTCATATACAAAATAGACTTAGAAAAAAGATATTCAAATATTTGAAGAAATCAATAGTAATAATGATGAAAGACGAATTAACATAATTTATCTCAAGGTGCAAGGGATGGAATATTGACTTTTGAGTGACCAACAGTACGAGAGAGGGGTAGATGCTGATAGAGAATGGAGGGGTACATGCGAAAGCTGAAGCTTATACATTTAACCACTGTTTGTCGAAGCTTTCTCAAACACGCAGACTCAGCTTGGACTGATAACGTGAATGTCTTGCATAGAGTGCGTTCAGTACTTTGAATTAACATAAAATTGATATGAAATGTTCACTTTTTTGTGGATGATAATAATTGTCTTTTTTTAATCCGGAAAGCAATATAACAGATAAGACAACAAGGACACAATCGGGGGACGCACACTCGACGTGGTATTTTGTGAGAAAGCGATTAAATCAAAGTCAGTAAGCGATGTAGCACTTGGAACTTTTTAAATAGCCAGGTGAGAAACTAGACATATCCAGTTTGAATTTAGCCTAATTAAGCAGACAAAACTTATAGACAGACAGAAATAGCCTACAGACCTACAACTAGAGCGATAATATAATGGGGCATATAAGAAATACCATCCTGTGAATTTGAGGAATAAAAACAACATATGCACATCAAGAAACCAAGAAATTGATAACAAAGGTCTGCAAAGCGCGGACAGAATTGAAACAACAGTTTGTAAAGCGGGTTTCGCATAAATAATAAAGCGCGAGAAAATCAATGCACCTATTCCATTTAGTCTGTATCGGGAAATGGGGTTTTGAAGTTTACTTTAAACAATCAGCAATCCATCATTCAGTAGACTATTTCGTCTGTAAGGAAATCACTTAAAGAGATCTTCTCGCATAAAAAGTGTCTTACTAAGACTGACAAAGGAATTAAATTTAGTTTCCTTGCTTCAACACCTAACCTTTTATTTCTATTTTGTGATGACGATATACGAGGTTTTAGATCACCTTTAAGCGTATCCCTTTAGTGTGTCGTTCATAAAATCTTAACGTGGGCTCTGGGAAAAGGCTTCTGATTTATGCGAGTTCTAAATAAATGTAGATCGGCCACCGTCTAAATATAATAATTAGGGGTTATGCATTTTCGCTTACCATGGTTGATCCCACACTATATGGATTTAGTCTAATATTCGTGGCACTGCGATAGGCCACTAAGAGATTATCTGCGGATCGTTCTTTTGGGCGAGAATTTTAAAGATTTCTTAATTTGTTTTGGATAAGCGTTTTTAAGACATAGATTCTGACTGAGGTGTTCCGAATGTTCCATACTTCTTTCATACGAATGACGTCATGATGACGTCCATTTCTATGAAGTATGGGCCATTCAAAACACTAAGGCTTTATAAACCATTGTGCATTCGGAACAACTCGGTCAATTCCCTCTTGCTCAAATAGGTGTACGACTATCCAACCAATGGTAGGAAACAAATCCCGGGATCTGGAAAAACGTTCCTTATAGCATTTGAGACAGCCATGTTTCAAGGCCACATTAGGTCGAAGTGCAGTCTGACCAGGTCAATACTACTCCCCTACTGTTGCTACAGACCATGCAGAGGTAAATGGAGCACAATATGGTTCTTGATCAGACTGCATGTATACGCAGGCTGATCTGGAACTATGTTGTTCTCAAATGCTATAAGGGTCGTTTTTCCAGATCCTGGCTCATGTTTTCCTCAACCAAGGATCGAACCCGAGACCTTCGGGGAGAGTCTGATACGCTTGTATCTGTGCATTAACCGTGACATAACAGCAAAATGATTGTCAACAAACCCCCTTCTGTAAGACAAGCTAATAATGGATGTAATTTCTATAAAGCCTTAAAATTTAGACACTACAAAAGTTTTAAGTGTAATAAAAGAAAATAAAACAACGGAAATCACCAAATTTAGTAGATATATGTGGTCATAAAGATTCTATGCTTAAAAATCAATTTTAGATTTCAGATGCTTTCACCTGGTATCAAGCTCTATCCAAAACTATCTAGATCTACCACAAATTGAAGTAAGCTTTGAAAAAAAAAAAACACGGAGGAAAAAAAACATACATTATTTTCCCCCTCATTATTCCATGGTCTATCATTTATTTCTAGATTGTTTTAAAACGATTTCAATTTGGATCAGTTCTACAGAATATTTATATATTCTT
Organism: Fragum sueziense; assembly: GCA_963680895.1. Taxonomy (NCBI): domain Eukaryota; kingdom Metazoa; phylum Mollusca; class Bivalvia; order Cardiida; family Cardiidae; genus Fragum; species Fragum sueziense. Next base: position 4,867,112 of record OY804606.1, on the reverse strand, counting down.
CCCAGGATACTTACTATGAAAAAAGAAATTCCAATATACTCGTAGAAATGACGTCGTGTTATTAAAAAGGGACATACATAAACGCATGTTTGGACTTATAAGCACTGAAAGTGTTAGAAGGATAAAGCGGACTCAATCATATACTATCCAGGCCCGTAGGAAGCAATTTTATATTGGGCTGGCTGAAGCCCGTGTGTCTAAATATTAGGGGGCTTAATGTGAAAAAGGGTAAATTCGGCAATTTTGGTCCCGCCGCGATATGACCCTGGTAGTTGAAAACGGCGTAAAACCCCAATAAACTCAAACTCAATTTTGGTCATTTGGGTGGGGGCTGCCCCCTCACCCTGTTCATACGGGCCTGCTATCTGTGCGATATCATAATTCAACAGACACAGAGATAAACATTATGTTATACAGTACTCTCCAAAGCCGAGGTCTATTGATTAACCATCAAATATGACCTCTGCCGTTTTTGATACTCCAACAGCCTATTTGGCCGTCATAATCTAATTATAGCACATCATTTGAATTATCGAATCAAAATCATTCAGGTTTATCTTGCGTGATCATTACGTGTACATTACGTCGCTTCTATTTTTGGCTAAATCCGGTGATTCGAAGCGTCAGCCAATGAAAAGTTGTATCAGTTTATTCAAATGTTTTGTTGTGTTTAGTCACCGATTAGATACCGAACTCCCGCCAAGGCCCCGAGATTAGACGTGAAATGACCCCGCGAGAACAGAGCATCATAATGGAATGAAGAGAAAATGTGCTCTTGTCTTAAGAGAGTAAAAGGAAAGCAGAAAGGTTGTTATTATTTTCTTAATTGAAAGTCAAAACCTCGTAACTACAGCTTGAAAAATATGGAGTTATGCGGTGTTAATCTCCTGCAGACGATATATCCTCTAACATCGTTTGCACATGGTATAAAGAGTTATCAGAGAAAAGCAATTAAAATTAAACAAAAGCGTCAAATATCTCATACTCTAAATTCTGTTCTGTAAATGACATTTCAATTTTCCAGAATCAAATTTAATGCAATTTCTATTTCAAAACAGCATTGTTCTCAAACTATTTTATTTATTCATTGACAATTAGTTTTCAAAATGGAATTGGAATTTTTAATTTATATACTTTTTGTCGATATTTTTGTTAATGGATTGCAATTCCATTTGGATGTCATAATTCAAAATAATCTCGCAAGTAAATCTAAATTTAGCAACAGTTGAAATTCATTTAAATTATTAACTGAATTTCAAGTATTGAACGCGTTATATCCTAAATAAAAATATTTTTATTCTGTAACAGCTTCCCATGGGTTGTAACTTATGGAAAACGATACCCTATATCCTAATTAGACAACATTAAGAAAAAGACTCAAATTGTGTCCTTAAGTTGATCAATATGTGTGGATGCACGCGCTGGTCATACGCATAGACTTATCTGGGTGCATGGAGGCATCGTAAATGCCAAAAAAATGACTCTTTTTCCAGATCCAGATTACCAAAAATCCAAGTCGTCTTCCCATCAAAACAGAAGATGCTCATTGAACGGATAGAATAATATCATATATTTCGCAACAACAAATAGTAGCAAAACTTTGGTAAGTCGTCCAAAATTTTCAGAGTGAAATATTGTGACACAAACTCGATGAGATAAAGCAGAAGGCCTTATAGGGAACTAAACACACTATATGCTAAATACGCGTGGAAACAAAATATTGTCATAATTAGCAAACCCAGTACATCAACAACATTGGTTCCTAAACTCTAACCACTGACTCGTCTATTGACGACAGAAAACAATCTCACAAATTTGCAGGCCCTGTGGAAGGTGCTGTTTTTGTCTAGCTCATGACGTATGTGTCAGTTTGGTTCCGTATAAGAAAAGCAACGAATCATACAAAACCATAATACACAAATTCCAAATGACACATATTAAATGACTTCTTTGGGTGAAAATCATCAGATCAATCAATCCATAGACATAATTATAGGACCGCTTTACTATACTATATCAAGGTAATCTTGTGTCATCTGCAGCCAAAAGCAATCAAATCTTCACCAGATCTGGTTACAGATATACACCGTTCATTTTCCCACACTAACTCCGCTCAAAATCTCGTTAACTCTGTAGGCTCATGAATCAAAATATCAATTTAAGGATTCACATTATTATACAATCTTGCTGTGGTAAATTGGTCCTCTCATTTCAAAGAAATTGTGTCCTATTGCCATGCAGAGCTCAAACGAACTGTAATACAAAGTCCTTTTTCAAACCTTATAACCATTTTTAACAAAGAGAGTTGATTCTATAAGCAGTTATTATGTTGTAATTCAATTCTAAATTTCTTATATTCTTCGAACTACTTCTATTTGACATCAACACGCTTTTGAGGTTTTGATACCCATTCGATGCCAACAAGAGGTTCGCAGAGCGGCGCATACACGCCATAAAGAGGCGTGTCAGTAAAGTTGACGTTTTTTTTTTTTTTTTTTTTTTTTTTTTTTTTTTTTTTTTTCAATTAAAAGGCAGATAATCCATATATGAAAAGAGTTACATATTCATTTTGTGAGCGGTGTGCACAACCAGACATCATGAAGATTCATTGTGGTAAGTTTGATTAATTCGGGTTGAAATTGTAGGAATATTACAACAAATTGGTGTGCTTGCATACTGGTGGTGTTGTGGACTATACGTACTTATACACAAATATTGATCTAGTGAAGTGGCAAATTATGCAACGGATTTCCTACATGTATGCATTTATCATGCATAAATAGTTTTAGATCTTTTAAACAACAACACGCAATGCTATTTTCAAGGAGAATTATTGTATAAATAGATTGACTATAGGCAACGATAATTGTTAAACGAATCATTGAATACACCTGGAAATTTGTATCGCAACAGCCATAGATAGGTATGTCTATCCTTCCGTCCGTTGGAAGAGCTTTGCCTTTGCAACAGTAAATCTTCAGTACATTAGGCCAGCCATTTATCTTGGAACCACTTAATCGGATGTAGTTATGAATTATGTGCTTAATATAGACTAGGATTACTATTATGTTTTGATAAACCGTCGGTATTGTTATAAAATCTCGTAACTACGGCTTGAATCAAGCCGTAGTTACAATATTTTATAACAACACCAACGAAATACTATTGTTTGTCCGAAACTACGTCACGGATAAGTGTATAAAATCGTTCCCTATTGTGTCATTGTGAAAATTGGCCTTTCGCTGACACGCATCCACAGTCGAATCTTTGCTTCTCCCGACGAAGCTCTTTAATGAATATGGTGTGCTTACCAAATGCATTTTGCTTAGCAAATACAGACTTTGTAAAGACACAAGAGTGGTGGCCGGAACTTTGTATAAAAGGGGAGCAAGTCTAAAGGCCCCATAAAAGTCCCTAGACATATTACATAGCCATGATTGCGCTATCAAACGAGTGTTTTTACATCTAGTCCCGAGTGTCTCTTCAACAAACTTGCAATAAACGAACAAACTCCCAAAATTATCTTGTCAGATGGTATTATGGTTCTGTCTGTATTTATCAGAGATCAATTTTAGAAACATAGCAATCATTTGAACCTTAACCGTTTCTCATCAGGTCAAAATATTTACGACAATTCAAAACAAAATATTAGCCCTTTGCAATAGGAAATGTGATACAGATGACAATTTAAGCCTAGATAAGAAGGTTTCAAATTGTTGCTTTAAAGGCGTTGACTATGGGGAGACTTTGCTTTCCAAAAATATTTAGGGGCCCATGCTAAGTTGCCATAGGTAAAATATTTTCAAGAAATTTCGTATGGAATGTCAGCATAGCTAGATTATTTTTGTGCAAGGAAATTTAAAATGAAGTCCATTTAGTCCTTCTCTATCAAATCTGTATATAACTGACTGACCCAACATTCATATTTATAGTAACATTCATGGGAAACTGTATCTTGATAGATAATGAAAAAGTTCGTATCGGTACTAGAATTTCCTTCTTTTTGGTCTTAGATAATGCGATGCGCCAAATTCAAATTTAGATGTATAATTGAAAATTGGCCCCCGTCTTTCCAATTACAAAAACATGTAAACATAGTCTTTGTTCATCCAGTGAGAAAATACATTTCCAACATGAACAATATAAGTTCAGTTATAGCATATACATAGAAATTTTGTAATCAATATGATGATATTGTATTGTTGGTGTTTAAGTAAAAGCGTAGGTTTTTCTCTTTTGAAATGCATGATAAATATACATTGCGATATTTCTAAGACCACTTTCACTTTTTGTAGTCATAATTATTTTAAATTTGTGTAATGTTGGAGGGTTAAAGTACATTTCCTTTTTATAAAAACACCGAATATCAGAATAAAGTAGATCTCGACAAACTAATAAAAAGTGATACATATCTTCAATTTGATTTTAACAATAAAAACAAACCACACAACAATGCAAACTCTGCCTTTTCCCATGTTGTTCTGATTCCTTAAAAACCTAGCATGGACCTCTTTAAGTGGTCAACTAAAATGTACTAACGGGTTTATCAGTATTTTGGTATACCCACAGTTGTTCTGTTGTCTTTTTCAGTTTTGTTATCTCCTCCAGTTTTCTAATTTATCCATGTCTAGAAAGGTATGTTATTTTAGTAAAGGGTTACGTGCTACATGTATTTTGTGACAATTCTAGCATTAAGACAGAAACATCCGTTAATGATGAACAACTTCATTGATTAACCTTCATACTGACACTGATGGATAAGATACTATAAAAAAAGACTCAATGATAGTTCGTGTTTCTTGTTGCACAACACAATACGTTCATAAACGTTGTCATTTAAGTTTCAATGCTAATGATAATTTCTCATAGATTTCGATTTGCATTGGTAGCTATGGCCACTAATTTGATTCGGACATTTTTTGTAGCACGGGCAATCAGACAGGAGGAAAATGCAAATAGTTTAGTAATAGGAAATGCTGGCAGGGTTCATTTTTATTTTTAACAAAACACATTGAGAGACAAGAAATACATTGTGATAACCAGTATTGCCTCCTGTTCTTGTACTATTTCATGTGCATAGAAAAAGACATTTTTTTTCTTAACAACTGTTTAGTTATCTCCAATACCCTTCATTTCGGACCAATTAAAATTGCAGAAATTATGTGGCTAAAGAATATCGCGGGCTTTCCGCAACACGGTTCTAACTCACTTTTTCATTTTTTTACAGGAGAGACAAAAAACTGTTTCATTTTCTTACAAAGAAAAATTTTGTTCAATAAGAAACATTTCTGAAATTGTTTTTCCATAACAGATATACTATTATAAATCAAATCTATGTGAAATTTGTTGAAAATATTGTATTTGAAAAAAATTGAGTTAGAACCGTGTTGCAGAAAAAAATGATAAAAATCTACAAAAATGTTACCCGCAAAACAGTTCTAACTCAAAAAAATTTCATAAAGCACTATTAATTTGGCAGGTATTTATGTTGGAAATCATGTTTTTATTTTATCCAAATAGTTTTAAATGTTAATTCTGTGTTTTTGTTTGATGAAGACCAGAAAAATTGTCGCCAAAATCTATGACAAGAGCTTCAATACGTTTCAAAGCACTTATTTATGCTTTACACTAAAATGAAATTGTTTTCATCATAAAACATTTACAAATATAAGCTTTTTTCAAGTCTAGAATACACTTGCAAGCATAATTATATAAGACAGATCATTTAATCCAAAATGTTATAGTACAGTATTTTATGTATAAAGAAGTTCTGAGACAACGACTTGAGCAGACTCCTCACTAGATGTCTCACATATCAAATATCTCAGATTCAGAATATGGTGGATGGAGAGTAATTGTCAAATTACATCGCATGAAAATGCTGTATATTGTAGTTTATTTATAATGAGACATCATTCCTCTAAAAAGTATTGATCAAGTAATGAAAATTGACTTTATTCATGTCTGATGTCGAACAAAGCAAGCTCTTGAACGAATAGTTTGAGTGGTTCCCAATGACATGTGAAACACTGAGAGCGAGAGTTCTTGAGATATCTTGAGATTTCCTGAGATGTTTTAGGATAAAGCATTCTACTGAGCAAGATTTTAAGACAATCACTAGGAGCCGCCATTGCTCTATACTTCTTTTGGAACACCTCAGTATATTCTGTAGAATCTATATGGGAGAGAATTGACCGAGTTGTTCCGAATGCTCAATGATTCATAAACCGCGTAGTTCCGAATGCTCCATGCTTCATACAAATGACGTCATGATGACGTCATTTGTATGAAGTATGGAACATTCAGATCACTTTGCTTATAATCTCTGTCTTAAAAACGCTGTATAAAAAACATCTTAAGAAATCTTAAAAAATCTCACTCTAAAGAACGTGCCTCTGAATGCAAAACAAAAAATTATCAAAAATTGTAGGTGTAGTGCTTTTAGAGTTATGTATCTTGTTCTGGAACCATGCAATAGTAAAAAAAATATAACTCGTTATTATTTAAAAACTGATTTTATTATGAAATGCACTATTTTGGTATCACTTTTGTGTGTAGTTAGACGGCGATTCTCTGCAGAAATGACCAATAAAAAACAACAACATTAAGTCAGTATTTCATTTTTTTAATGTAAATACGCATATACTACAAGTCATTTTCACATCAAAGGGGTTGTAAATTTACAACCCCCTTCAAGTGATATTTGATGAATGATGAGCTGTTTCTCATATAAAAAAAGCCTAATTCCATAAGTTTAGATTTTCAAATTTCAGGTCATCAGGGGTTGTAAATTTACAACCCCCCCTGCGAATAATATTGGATAAATGCTGCGTTTGTTCTTGTAAAATCAAGCCTTATTCCATAACTTTCGATTTTAACATTTCTGGTCATCAGGGGTTGTAAATTTACAACCCCTCTGCGAACATTATCCTTCGTCTGTTTTCTTCTCTGATCACATACAATCTGTAATTACATCATGAAGAATATGAATATACATGTAATTAGATCAACGAGATAGCATTTTAAATCTCCACAATTAAGTGTTGATGCAGAGTAACCAGCATTTTCTTGTTTGGCCACAATACCCTCTGTGACACTGTATTCTTAATCAGAGTCAATATTCATCGGCAACTATTTAAAGTATAGACAGGCATTTCATATTTTGCATTTATATTTTCTATATTTTACGCATGTTCGTTCTTTAAAAACATCTATTTTTCGTCTACGGTAAGCTGCTTTCATACTGTATCTGTCCGGATCTGTCATTTTGGAAATGGTTAAGTTGGGAAAAGAATTTCATCAGTTGGTTTAGATATAGCTGTTCATCGTTGGTTACGTTCGAAAATGGCCTAACTACAGGTTGATCAAGGTGAAGTTACGGCGGTTTTTATAGTGAACAAAGATATGACTTTAGAAAATCAATAATTGAAATTACCATTTTCCCGGACGAAATCTCTTTCCCAAACGACAAAATTTTGGGGTGATCCAACTTAACCCTTTCCTTAACAAGACCTGCTTTTGGCAACCCTAACCGATATTGATTTGGAAAACATAGAGACAATTAAAAGACGAAAATGCTGATAATCAGCATTTTCTCCTTTTGCCTCAATATTATTTTTGCTAAATTATACATTATTACAAACTACATACATCCATTTTGCAGTCTGCAGCAGCTTTTTAAATGTTGACACCCATCTGCCATTCGTATTGGTGCATTAATATTTTTCTCATATAGCCTAAGCATACATCTTTTTTTCTGAGGACTTAAAATCTAACCCTTTCCCAAAACTTAACGGCAGGATTTTAATGTGTTCTGATGCAAAAGCTGTTTATGACGATAAAATTGATGCCTATATAGGCCATAAAGATTGAATTTGTGTATGAGTAATAGCTTAGAAAATATTGAGATAAAACTAAAGGAGGAAACGCTGATATTTAGCATTTTCTTCTTTTGTTCTATGTTTAAAAAAACTTTCTTTTGTGGACATGAATAACAACTGAGTGTTTGTGGAAAAGGATTAAAACTAACAAATTTTGTGCCGTTTGTGAAAGGGTTTAACGGATTACATTAAATTACACATCTTATTTTTTCTCCCTGTTTTTATAAAGGAACTGTGCGCATATTTTGCATGTTTTACAATTGATAGACAAATTCTAGTTAAACATGCGAAAAAGGTAAACAAACCTGTAATGGTGTGATCCGAAACCGATTTCCTAACGTCTGTATACTGACTCCGAGACACAAAATACTAACCTTTTAATCTCTATTACACAGCAACAATTTTATTACATAAGAAGCATCACGTGATCGTGTGAAATCGGGTAGCCGATTGTTGCATAGCAACGATTTACTGGTCTACATCCTACCCTTTCTTCTCTTTGCTTTCCCAAAACAAGAACTGACTTGACAGGTTTCCTGGATGGAAAAGGCTTCGGAAACAATGAGGCAAAAGAATAAAATGCTGATGATCAGCTATTTCTCCATTCGCCTCAATATTTCTTTGACTATTACATTCACAATTTGCATATCAATTCATACGAATTTTACCCTCTGCAACAACTTTAATTTAAGAAATATCATTGGTAACCGTTAACGCACACCCATTGCAAGTTTCTGGAAAAATAGGCATACATAACGGATTTTGTAAATAAAACGCTAATTAATTTATTCACAGGTAATTACGCTTTTGACGCATCGACCGCATACTGGTTTTGGAAAACTATAGAAAATGAAGATATCGCTTACAGCTGCAGATAATTCGTAATATCACACAATGTTTTCTATTGAAAAGTGCAAGACATGTAAAAAATCCGTTTAAAATCTTATTGCAGTTTTTTCATCATTGAATTTGGACAAGTCTAAATTAAAGAGCTTATGGTATCAAATCGAGGGTTAAGTTCAAAACTTTTGTAACTACATATTTTCCGAAATTCTTTTATTGTATTTTCTGAATATTTGGGAAGGAATACATTATTGTGTTCTGTATAATCAAAAATATATTTATGATTTAAAAAAAAGAATATTTTATCCCTTTAACATTTTTTCTCTCTTCTGTAAATTTCTATAAAATGTACTTACACTTATTTTTCTCAAAGCCTTCGATTGATAATAGATCTATTGTTTCCTTTTCTAATTCCCACATAATTACGCCTTTCGACACTAAACAAGATAAAGACAAGCCATTTCTCCATTTCCCACAATGTTAGTTTTCTACCAAGAATAACAAAAAATCATTCTTAATCTTTATTCTCATGCTATAAAATTTTAATATTACATACGGTCGGTTGCGTCCGAATGCGCTATATCTACAAGTTGTTTTCAAACTGGAGTAACGACGTTTTCGGGCGTAGAAGAGGATAACTCGAACCCGGCCTTACGGTAGAACGTAGAGAAAAGAAGGAAGAACATATTTTAACCCTTTATCTAAAATAGCGACGTAATTAGACGCCGTAGACAATAACAGCTTTTAACAAGCGGTTTCTTCATTTCCACATTGTTCTCTATGCCAACAGTATAACTTTTAAAATTTCTTTACATTGAAAATGTCGTCTGCAACACCTTTCAATTTGGAGCAGTTCAAATTCTTGCCATTTGGGAAAGGGTTAAGCAAGAAGTTTATCCCTTTCTCTCAACATTTTCTATCCGTACCTTTGCACGGAGTTTGCACATTCTTATCCCAGGTGTAAAAAAGATACGATTCCAATTTCTCTGCATTGAGGTATTCAATCCATAATTAGCACCAAAGAGTCAAAGGCGAAATGTGAAAAGTGCATGCCTAAATCGTGTTGCATTTCCATTCCAAATACAGGCATAAGTATTTTGCATGGTTTTGCATTTTGAATTAATGCATACTTATGGAAATATTTGACAAAAATGTTCCAAATTACCCCTCTTGCAATATATCTAGTAAAATAATATTTCGTCGTTGTAAATGCAAAACCTCGTATCACGTTTTTGGAAAATTTCAGAGGGGAGGGGAAAAGTGTAATAACTTTTTCCAAGCTGAAATGTTTTACTTGAAATTTTGACATATTGTTCATAAATAATGTGTCATTAATACTGATTAGTAAAGATATCTCAAAACCTGCGAGAACTGTCTAAACTGGGCACACAAGTTTAATATACTTTTGAAATCGCAAGAATCGACAAACGAGATTTGCATTTACACCGACGTTTTGTAAATTATTTTCTTCTTGAAGCATATAATCTTGAAATCTGGCACGGTGAATCAACTCATGTGAGGTGTATTTATATAAGTGTGTGTAATTGGGTGCATTTCGTATAGCTACAGTTGTCGCCACAACGTATGGCACGTGTTTATGTTTTCTTTAACGTTCAATTACATTTGAACAAAACATAAACATTGTGCCATACGATGTGGCGACAACTGTAGAAAGTGGATATTTAATTACGATATGAAATATTTCTGTTGACGTTGCAAAACATTTCATTTTCCCAAATGACAGATAAATTTTGGGATAGGCCTATCCCGTTAGAAAAGATGAAATGCAAATTATTAAAGGGAAGATTTGCAGAAGGGTTACCTTGTAGAAAACAAGATCGACAAGATTGCTGTAAACTTTAACGCCTCTTACTTTTGTCACCTGGGCGTAAAGGGTTGTTCCGAATCAACATCAAGGCCGCGGCATTCCAATCAGTAGGCAAAGGGAAGACACGTGTTACACAGCCGAATACACATTTTCTTGTGTAACTTTGATTTCAGTTTAAATGGCTACTGTATACAGACGGACGTATTTTGATGAGGTATTTATCGCTTCGTTTATTTAGATTTTTCACTCAACTTAACACAATTTTGAAACAATTACATTTTCATTAGTTCAGCCTTTTTTGCTAAAATCAAACAGAAAAACAAAACAAAACATATATCTACCCTTTAACTCCTTTTCTTCACAATTTTCAGTGAATTTTAGAATTTTAATCTTTTTTTTTGTTTAAACAAGAACTAGCGTTATCGTGCCTAATAAAACATTTGAGAAAACACAGAATTGTGATAAGCAGCTTGTTTCTGCCTTTGCATTCATTGATTTATGTGTTATTAAAGGTCACCTTAATCCAAATTGATGTCTTCGCCGGCATTTGTTCTTAACCCTTTCCCAAACAACAATATTTTGGACTGTTCCATTTTGAAAGATGTTGCAGACGACAATTTCAAGTTGGTGAAATTTTAAAAATATTTCCATTTTGGGTTAGAAAACATTGTGGAAAATGAAGAAATTGCTTGTGACAAGCAATTTCTTCATTTTCTACAATGATTTCAAAGTCTTTTCATGTGAGGGAGTCAAAAAGCGTCACTGTGCAGTAATGGGTTAAATTGGAATCGGACTACTTTTTAATTAAAATGTCGTTATGTCCATGACTTAGTAGGCTATTTCTGAGCGTTTACTCGAATACAGATAGGTTATATTTTTCACCACATTAATGTTTCGTGGACGCACGAAAGGTAGAACTTTAACCCATCAGGCCTACCAGACGACAGAATTTAAAAAAATGTTGCATAATTAAGAAAATTAAAAGTAAAACGAAATTTTACATTTCTGGATCTTTCTGTGTAGAAAACAAAAAGGGAAATGAAAAAATTGCATGTTATAAGCAATTTGTTCCTTTTCCGCAACGTTCTTGTGAGGCGTCACTGTGCAGTAAGGGCTAACATTTTCCCATAGGCAAAAATTCAGGGTGGTCCAATTTCAAAGGAGATGCTGAGCCCGATGACAAAATGGATTGCTAAAAAATGGATTGCTTAAAAAATGACAGAAAATATCGAGGCAAAAGGAGAAAATGCATGCTAATCATCAGCCTTTTCTTCTTTTGTCTCAATGTTTTCCCAAATCTAATCTATTAGGGATGTCAAAATAAAGTATTGTTTGTGGAAAGGGTTAAAAAATAAGTACAAACAAAATATCTGTCAATTTGACATTGTGGATAAACGAAACTGTTTACCAACAGCTTTTGCTGATTCTATCAGTTAACCCTTTCCCAAACAACAAAATGCGAACGACTAGTTTATGCCAATGCTACCAGATCTGAATGCTACTTGTATACATTATAGCTCAGAAAATATTCAGACAAAAGCATAGTTTTTTTCTTTTTGTCTGAATGCTTTCTTAAAGTTTTTTAGTAAGGGCGTCAAAACCAGGCCTTGTTTCGGAAGAGTTTATTTCAATTTTAAAGATGGCAACCTAATGGCCAAAAAGATGTTTTATGTCAGGAATACTAAATAATTCCAAAAGAGGAAACCTATATTTTTCACATAATTCGAACAATGAGTCACATAACTATGGACAAAGAGTTAAACGTCGTTTTCCAAACAGCAGATAATTGCATTTCAGTGAATTTTTGCATGACAGCTGATAATGGGAAATGTCACAATGTCGAAATTTGTGTATTGAATAGAAAATTAAACAAAAAAAATTATATAAACATAACGTCAAGAGCAAGGGTTTTCATCATGATTTTATGAAATACCGATACCTTTTCGCGAATTTATTGAACACACAGTCACAATATCATATGATATAATAATGCTATAATAATTATACCATTATTAAGAAGTATATTTTCATCTTTAGTTTGTCAAGAGAAAGGCAACATTCTAAAAGAATCATCAGATTGTATTAAGGTCGTGGCTAAATTAAGCTTGTTTTATAAGAGACGCAGTGCAACATATATCCAACATTATTCGCAGGGGGGATGTAAATTTACAACCCCTGATGACCAGAAATGTTAAAATCGAAACTTATGGAATTAGGCTTATTTCTATACGAAGCAGCATGTCATTTATCCAATATTTTTCGCAGGGGGGTTGTAAATTTACAACCCCTATGACTTGAAATTTTAAAATCGAAACTTATGAAATTAGGCTCGTTTTTATAACGAGAAGCAGCACAATATTCATTCAATATTATTCGCAGGGGGTTGTAAATTTACAACCCCTGATGATCAGAAATGTTAAAATCGAAACTTATGGAATAAGGCTTGTTTTTACAAGAAACAGCACAACATTTATCCAATATTATGCGCAGGGTGGTTGTAAATTTACAACCCATGATGACCTGAAATTTTAAAATCTAAACTTATTGAATTAGGCTTTTTTAAATGAGAAACAGCTCATCATTTATCCAATATTATTTGAAGGGGGTTGTAAATTTACAACCCCTTTGGTGTAAAACTGACTTGTAGTATATATGTATTTACATTAAAAAAAATGAAATACTGACTAAATGTTGTTGTTTTTTATTGGTCATTTCTGTAGAGAATCGTCGTCTAACTACCCACAAAAGTGATACCAAAATAGTGCATTTCATAATAAAATCAGTTTTTAAATAATAACGAGTTATATGTACAAAGTTTGATAGCAATAATTTGACTAGATGCAGACTTCAGAGATAAGAATGTATCCTATCAAACCTTAACCAGAGTTATAAGTTGAAATGAGATATTGTCCTGAATAAATTTTATAAAAGTAATGTTTTTGGCTGACAACCTTTTGTAGTCACATAGCATGTATGTACAAAGTTTCAAAGATCCAGTGTGAGCTGATATATACCACTCAGACTTCCCAAAATTCATCAGCCCATCAGACAATTTTTCAGAAGGACTGACGTTTGTCAACTCTCTGTCAGTACAACTGTCTGACAGTCCTGTGGGTGTCATGTCACTTATTTTAAGCCAAACTGACAACAAATTGATAGTTTATAAAAAATTACTATTTCTACTAACAAAAATATTATTTTTATTTTAATTGATTTGGTCCTTCGATGTGACAGATCCTTTTTTGGACTAACAAATTTTGAGGCCTTGTAAGACCGAATGACTGACACTTTTTCTGAACTTTTGGGAATTCTGACTACTGGTTAAGAAATTTGAATAATAGCATTTTACAAAGAATTTGGTGACTTTAGAATACTGAGCCCCTCATCTTCGTAACAGTTTTTAGCTTTTGATGCCCACATCTCTGCTAGTTCTTGAACTGTGATAAAAATCAACTTAACAATCGGCCCTAAACTATATTACATTTATATAATGTACAGCAAGAAATATCCAGAGCAATATCTATAATCAGTGCATTAGATACTGATAGATACAAACAACAAAGCTTCAGATTACATCATCAAGAATCCTGGTCAATTTTTGCTTATGGAACTTTAAAAATCTCATGATCTGATGATGACAAGAATTTCAAAGTATCCATTACTTTTATTTCTAAAATAATCAATGGTGAGAAACTAAGATTTGAAGAAAACAGAAGAAAACAACTTTTGTCAAAGCAAACTCAGGGATGATTGCCTATTTCTGTAAAAGTTTGGTCATGGAACTGGCAGTTTTTCTTTTGTTACTTGCCCATAGACATGTTATCCTCAGAAAAGTATCCTGTACCCCTTCTAGTCTTGTTTGAAGCTAAAGTCTAATATTCCAATCAGATAGGATGAAAGGACTTTAGCTCACCACTATTCAAGTCAAACTTTTACATTCATGAACAAGTGAAGATTCATTTAAAATTCCATACCTAAGGGCATAAAATGCTAGACATGGGTTGATGGTATGATTTCTTGGTTATAACATTTTATGTATTACGAGGGTTGTCCTGAAAGTTCGTGGACACACACTTTATTTTGCTACATAATACTTTGTTTGTGAAAAAATCTTTATCAAATGAAAGCTAAACATCTATCAAGTACTTTTCCAGCAAAAAGAAATAAATTTAATTTGCAATTAATTTGTAATAGGACCTAATATGACCCTACATAGGGGTACCTGGAGCACGTCAAATTTTGAGCTTTTTGGCTACCCATGACTGGTTTTTGATAAGTGATTTAACGTATGAAATTGGCGGGAAACAAAATAATAAATTTATGAAAATGTGACCTAACATTCCGTTTCCATATTGTTTTGATTTCAATGTTGTCGCGTTAAAAATTGACATTTGAGGATGATTTAAAGAAGCTTGATATGGAAGGAAATCTATCAAAAATGACGACGTCGGACGTTTGGGTGGAGCAGCGCGTTCTTGTGTAATTTTGCGAGGAACTAAGAAAGTGCCTGCAAAGACCAGGGAATTCGTTAACTCATCTACGAAGATACCATGTGTGCAGTATCATATCGTTTGCAAATGCCACAAACGTTTTTGGGGAAGCAATAGCTGATTCGAGTCTCAAAGATCGAGTGTTATAACAGATAGAAATGTTAATTTGGTGAGTGACGTCGTGAATGACGATAGGCAAAATACGGTAAGATATATCGGAGGAAAAATGTGAACTGTCAAAACAATTGTTAACGAAATCCTTACAAAACATTTGAAAATAAATACAGTGTGTGTACGAGGGCACTTAGAATGCTTTCTGAAGAAAATAAAGCAGCACAGGTCTTCTTGGCAAAGTTATTTCTTCGTCGCATCAACGTCGTAACGTCATGACGTGCTCCGGGGTGCATCAACCTTGTTCACAAAAATAGATGTAATTCTGTTAAATATGGAGGGATTTTGTTCAAATTTTGAAATGTTGTTTCTAAGATATTGTTTAATGACACCATGTGTGTGTTATAAAATCTTCTTTTCTCATTTTTATATATTAATCAGTGTCCACAAACTTTCCGGACAACCCTCGTACATGTACACATATTTGCAATAAGATCTAACTAATCTTTAATTTGATCTTTTGCATAAAATCAAAACTAACCATTAGTTCATTCAATTGACCATATTGAGCAAGACATATGAATGAATGATCAGTGAAATCTACATCTTAGTTAGGTTTTGAAGTAATTTCTAATGATTTAATTTAATTGCATTCTAATGTGTCTGATCAGTTATGGATTTATTTAAAGAACACACCATCACTGACATCCACATAAGATTTTAGTTGTTCAATGGGACACAAATATTACCGTACATATCATATTCAAAAATATTAAGACTGGCATTATAAGAGAGCAAGCTTGTCTGTCCTTTGGTCCGTTGGTCATTAGCTTTTTTCTGTTGTTATTCATTAGGTAATAAGTTATAACTACTGAATTACAAGTAGAAATATTCATATCTAAGACAATGTATGCCATACTGTAACATTTGAAATGGTTTTCAATGCTATAATAATGATGTGGATTGCCTTATTATAATTCCAAATATGAAGTGGAAGCAATTCAAACAATCATCTTATAAGGTATATTGAGTTTACATGTTCAGTGAAACTTCACTCCAATATGTTGTATAATTATTAATTTGATGGACCATAATTATTTCTATAATAAAATGAGTCAAAAGAAAGCTTTTAGGTCAAAGATTTTTAATAAATCCACTAAATCTCTTGCAAAAAAAACATATCTCTATTTTGCACTGAAATTATTAAAATTTAGAGTCCTAGCCATATTTTTCTCTTCAAAATTTTTTAAAAAATGGGCTAATAGACAAATATCATACTGTAAAGCTTTCTGATTTTAGTTTAAACTAAAATATGTGTCACTTGCAAGCCAGGTTTATTCAAAGAATTTATTATTAAAAGAATCATATACATAGAAAGAACTATTTAAGTTACTGTTATTGACCGAAAATTTACATAGACTTAATAGGGAATATATTTTGCAGGAAAAGGGTTAAAACACAAGAAAATCAAATGAAAACCATTATTGCGTGTTTCTTTAACTTACTATGTTATTTACTGATGTCATTGATGAAATAAGACATAAAAGAGGTTCTAACTCAGATTTTTTTCTGCAACACAGTTCTAACTGGGCCAGTTAGAACTGTGTTGCAGAAACATAAAATACCACTTTGAGTTAGAACCTTTTAAACAAATTTGAATTTCTCAATTAATATGAGGAATTTTTGAAAAATATTTTAAGGGATAATGTATTGATATTAGTTAGTTCCAAAAATGTAAAAAAGTGATTTTTGATGAAAAGAGGAGTTAGAACCCTATTGCGGAAAGCCCACGATATCTTTCTTAGCGTCAAGGGCATTAGCTGTGACTTGTGTTTGTGGTATTTTAACAGATCATTTCTCAGAAATATAAAGGTCAATTTATTGATAATAATCAATTTAATAATACATGTAAATGAAATTCAGGGTTTGCAGAAGAGGATAATTTCATTTAGAAGATAATTAATCAAATGAATTAGCCTGGAATAGATGAGATGAGTAGCGATTATTACATTAACTTGATTTCAAAATGATTTTCTGATTTTCTCTCTGATCTTTTATCGCTCGTCAGATAACTTCATAGTAGATACTTTTGGAGCTGAAAGCCCTTTTCCAATCGAGTCAATTCAACATGTAAGGGTATAACATTACTTCTTGTTTCTCATAATGTAAGTATATTTTCTGGTTTTAAGGACATCGACATACAAGCTCTACTTTGTGTATCATTTTGTAAGGTAACATTACTTTTGCTAATCCGAGTCTTCTCTGATGTAAATACGCTCTTTGATATTTTGATTTTTCGCTATTTAAATAAATGTAATGCTATGTAAATAGCGAAAAATCAAAATATTAAAGAGCGTATTTACATCAGAGAAGACTCGGATTATACTTTTGCAAGCAGCTTTTTATTCGTTTTAATAGATATATAGAACATTGACCACTTTGGAGAAGGGTAAAGTTAAAATGTTACTTTGTGTTTATAACTGCTGCATTCATATTTTTGTCTATGTTACTTTGTGTTTATAACTGCTGCATTCATATTTTTGTCTAACTTTAGTCACTTTGTAAAAGACTGAGCTGAAAGTAAATATTGTTTTCATATTCAAAACAAGTGTTTTACCTTGCACGATCCATGATCTTTTCAACGTCGATAACATTCAGCTCAATGAAAGATATACAGCTTTATCGTAGTTGTAAATACAATTTATTTCATAGGTAAACACACAGTAGTTCCACAGTTAGCCCTATATATTTTTTCCATAAAATTCAGACTGATTTATTGTGTTTAATTAAAAGATTCTAAATGAAGTGGTATTGTGTAATAAGACTTGTCTTTTTATGATTTAAAACAATGACATATCTGTCAGTTATCCTATAATTACATAGTTAAAAGTATTGTAAAGTCGTATAATATGAATAACATAGAAATCATGTATGCATAGAAGCCCAAAACAAAAGGCTTTCACTTGAAATAGGTTGTATCGGTTATATGTGTGAAATAGTTTTTTAAATTTTTATTGTATGCGAAAATTACAAACTTTCAGAAACTTTTTCACTTTCAAATTACAAGTTAACATTATATTTATAGACATACGTATGTCAAGTTGTCAGCAATATGTGTGTTATTGGTACCAATGACAAAGTCATCTGTGAAGGTCATGGTCAATTAACAATTTTATACTACATAGGTGTGGCCATTGTACGTGGGCATTTTATGTCGCCTGCAACATGTAGCCATTTGTGGAAAATCTACATTTTTGCTAGATTTCTATTTTAAACAAAAAATGTACAATCCCCTTTTGAAATAACAAAGCAGACAGAGGCTGAGAGTTTTTCGTTTATTTAGACGTAGCGTGGAAATTCATCTTTACAATATAATAAAGATTCAATTTGTCTAGATGTAGATTTCTGTCTGAATGACAACAAAATTTGATTTGATGAAACAAGATTCCTTTTCAGACATAACAATCTGGTTTACACGTTTATAAGAAATGACTGAATTCCTATTCTTAACCAAGAAATCTACAGATAAACGTCATTAAAAGATTCCCCATTTTGTGTAACTAATACAGTGGTAAGGTAACATTTCATAGTAATATTGTCATAAGCTTTTAAACTTTTACTTTTATCTGAAAGAGAATATTTTCTTATGAAAATACTGAAACTTTCAAAGTAAAAGATTGCGCCGATTTCGAGCAATATGAAATAAAAATAAAGATGATGTGGACAACAGCTCAGAGTTATAGATTTATATGGACTTTTCTAACTTTAAAGACGTAGTGTTCGCTTATAAGCAATACCTTTAAAAAATTAATAGCATTTATACGCATTAGAATGACCAATCTTCGCATGAAGACATACTTTACACATGAAATTGGAAAGTTATGTCCCTTTAAAGTAATTAGAAATATTCATTTTATGTATCTCCAAAACAAAAAAATTATTGCCCACAAAATCAATGTTATTCTTTTACTTGTTATGTGCTGTGTAGTACTCTTATTCGACTATTATTTCATTGGAAACAACATTCAAAAACATTACCTACGCTACGAGAGTTGGTCAGGAGTAATACATTACCTTAATAACGTCTTGATGAAACTTTCCTTATGAGTGTCAAGGACCTATTCTCAATCAGAGACTCAGTGGTTCCATACTTAACAAAAACCCAATTGATAGATATCAACAGAGAATTTCTTGTACTGAATATAGATCATACAAATTTATATAAATGTTGACAGTTCTGGTTATCAAAGCTTTGATTAATATTTCACAATAGATGTAGACCTAGTTATTCTAGTTATGTTGTGTGACAGAGCATGAAAAAATGGGGCTCTAAAAATGTTCAACTTTGATCAGTCTGTGCATTCGAACCACAAAACATTTTTTGGGCTTTTCCTGTTATATAAACATGTCTATTTTCGCACTTAAAGCTGATGTAGTTTGCTCAGGTAATCTTTGAAAGTTGACATTTCTCTACGCCATTCACCTTGCAAAATAACATCTTTCTCGAACAATTATAGTTTCAAGAGTATACAAAATACCTACATTTGGTGCTTTTAATACTTTTTTACTCGTGCATGGGAACATAATTTGTGCACATTAAACTTTTCCCAAATGATAAGAGTGTTGGGCAAGTCCAATTATGTTGCAGAATAGATGTCAAACATAGAATTTCGAAATACTAAGAAATACTCTTTAACCTTATTACTAAATCATTCGTTGTATTGCTAATTAATTCTACGCTAGATAGAACTCATGCTGTGGGGTTTAATTGTTAGTGAAAACATAAAATGTTTCAATAAAAGAACAATGACACTGTCAAGAAAATATTATGCAAAGCAAAAATCTGAATTATTAATTGCAGGTACACAATACATCAATTATTTTTTTATGTAAAACTCAAGTGATCCATCTTCAGGTCTATGAACTGTTTTGTCCTCATTCAAAGATTTCCTTTGATTATAGATTACATGGACAAATACTAGAGACTGTGGACAATGCCAAATACCTAGGAGTAACAATATCTGGAGATCTTTCCTGGGATAAACACATTGACAATATAACTTCAAATGCTAGTAAAACTTTAGGTTTTCTCCGCAGAAACATCCAGACCAAAAATAAGAAGATCAGAGAAACGGCTTATAAAACTTTAGTGAGACCACAGGTAGAATACGCATCAACAGTTTGGAGTCCCTACACAAAAACCTATATCAATAAAGTGGAAAAAGTACAACGAAGAGCAGCAAGATGGGTTCAAAATAATTTTTCTTATAACGACAGTGTTACCTGCATGCAGAAGGAGCTTGGCTGGCAAACTCTACAATACAGACGAGACATTTCCAGAATCACCATGTTTTATAAAATCTATAATAATTTTGTTGCAGTGCCCATACCAGCTTATCTCGAAAGACCAGTGAGGACCACCCGACATATGCACACAGCATCTTTCAGACAGATCCACACAAATGCAGCCTACTTTAAATATTCTTTTTTCCCTACACAGTGATACTATGGAACAGCCTACCAGAAACAATTGTACAGCAACCTGATATTGCAGCGTTCAAAAAGAGTCTTGATTCTTTTCAGATAGTGAGCCGTCCCTGAATGTCCAAAATATGTTTTATCAGCTCTTTTAATCTAACACTCACAATACTTTTAAAATTTGGCACATTAACCAATGACTAACAGTTTTTATTCCAGCACAGACGCGCACCTGCCAGTAATACCCGAAAGGGGAGTTAGGCAGTATATATAGATAGATAGAAAGATAGATAGATAGATAGATAGATAGATAGATAGATAGATAGATAGATAGAAAGATAGATAGATAGATAGATAGATAGATAGATAGATAGATAGATAGATAGATAGATAGATAGATAGTTAGATAGATAGATAGATAGATAGATAGATAGATAGATAGATTATATTATGAAACAATAAATCAAACTGTATCTTGTGTAACTCTCATGTGAGACTTATTAGATCTATGACAGTATATATCGCTGCTTTACGATAAAAACATCGTAAATGTAACAATGTAGTGAAAATGAGGTAAAGGAACAAAAGTGTGGTTAATATTTCTTCTATTATGGGTGTCAAAGGCATACCTTGTTTTAAAATACAGCAGAAACATGGTGCAATTGACAATCCGAATTGAATGGGGTTTTGGAATGAATTTGTCCATGATTGTTTTTTTTTATTTTCCCCTCAATTATGTTCTAACTATGACAAACAAAGTTTGCGAATATCAAGATTTGTATTAAAATAGAATTGGACTAATCGACAATTTTGTTATTGTAGATTAAGTTCTGTTGCTTATTAAAAAGGATTAGATTCTTTCTTTCTCACTATATGCATTTTAAAGTATTTTTTCATAATAATGAATATTGTATGTTTATTTTTTAATAAAAACAGTATGTAGATTCTATAATTACCAATATTTGCGGGTTTTTTATTCTTTAAAGCCAAGTATCAATCATGTATTCGTCAGAAATAATGAAACGGTTCATATGACGGCGACTTAGATTTATTGTGTTTGATTAAAGGCTCGAGTGTGGGGATAAAATAAATCCATTTATAATGGATATGTCCCATTAACACATGTAAATCAACCCATCATGTCACTGTATAAAATAGATTGCAGACTCTCAGACAATTCTTACAGCTCTAAATCCTTGTTCTGATGTGTACCAGTGTGAGCCATAGGAAAAACCGATCACAAAAGACTGACCAGATTCCTATCGTTGGTCAACATACATTCGTGGATAGAAAAATTGTAGAAATCAAAATTCATCCAAATAACTGACGACCAAACAGAAAATCGCATCTTGGTTACATATATTCCCCATAATAATACCTAATATATAAAATGAAAATAACCTTTACATGGCTAGTTTCTGCATATTTCAATGAAAAATGTCTGAATGACAACACAATATGATTTGATGAAACAAACAAGATTCCTTTCCAGCAGACATAACAATCTGGTTTACACCTTTATTAGAAATGACTGAACTCTTATTCTTAACCAAGAAATCTACAGATAAACGCCATTTAAAGTTTTACCAATTTCGTGTAACCAATACAAGGTTAAGGTTTATTTAATTGAAATATTCATTTTATGTATCTCCAACACGAAAATAAAGAGAAAAAAATCAGTCTTTACAAGTGTCTAGCAAAACCCTCGGTGTAGGTATTCGTACGTATCTAATTGACCCTATTGGACTGGTTATCAAATGTGTTGGTAAACACACTGCAAATTCTCATCTTGTTCACAAAATCAATATTGAATTATTTTGTTTGTTATTTGCTGTGTAGTACTCTTACTTGACAACAAGAGATGTTTGTAAAACATATATGCTCCCTCAAGGGCCTACATTTGATGTAGGTCAAAGTCCAAGGTCAAGTTAACAAGGTCCAAGTTCATGGTCACATATGAAAGGTCTTGGTAGGAGGTGTCTATGTGTGAAATATCAAAGCTGTATATTTAAAAGTAAAATGAAACATAGGCCAGGTTAAAGTTTTTACAAGTAGGCCAAATGTCAAGGTCATGGTCAAATGTGAACGGTCTTGATTGGAGGTGTCCATGTGTGAAATATCAAGGCTGTAGGTGTAAAAGGACATGATATATATGCCTGGTTTCAGTCTTTTTAAAAGTAGGTCAAACTCCATGGTCAAGGTTGCAATATTCAAAGTCATGGTCAAATGTGAAAGGTCTTGGTAGGAGGTGTCTATGTGTGAATATCAAGGATGTAGGTGTAATAGGACATAAGATAAAGGCTATGTTAAAGATTTCTAAAAGTATGTAAAAATCAAAGGTCAATGACATACAGGCCAAGGTCATGGTCAAATGTGAAAGGTCTTGGTAGGGGGTGTCCATGTGTAAAATATTGAGACTGTATAGGTAACAGGACATGAGATATAGGCCTAGTTTAAGTTTTTTTTTAAAGTAGGTCAAACTCCAAGGTCAAGGTCCAAGGTCATGGTCAAAAGTGAAATATCTTGGTTGGAAGTGACCATGTGTGAAATATCAAGGCTGTAAATGTAAAATGACATGAAATATAGGCCAGATTAATGTATTATCAAAGTAGGTTAAACACCAAGGTCAAGGTCACAAGGTCCAAGGTCATGGTCAAATGTGAAAGGTCTTGGTCGTAGGTGTCCATGTGTGAAATACCAAGGCTGTATGTGGAAAAGGACATGATATATCGGCTAGATTAAGTTTTTTTAAAGAAGGTCAAAGTCCAAGGTCAAGGTCACAAGGTCCAAGGTCATGGTCAAATGTGAAAGGTCTTGGTAAGATGTGTCTATGTGTGAAATACCAAGGCTGTATGTGAAATAGCACATAAGATATAGGCCCAGTTTAATTTATTTAAAAGTAGGTTAAACTCCAAGGTCAAGGCCACATGGTCCAAGGTCATAGTCGTATGTAATAGGTCTGGGTCGGAGGTTTCCATGTGTCAAATATCAAGGCTGTATGTGTAAAAGGACATGATATATCGGCCAGGTTAAAGTTTTTCAAAAGTAGGTCAAACTCCAAGGTCAAAGTCACAGAGCCCAAGGTCATGGTCAATTATGAAAGGTCTTGGTAAGATGTGTCCATGTGTGAAATATCAAGGCTGTATTTGTAAAAGGTCATGAGATATTTGCCGGGTTTAATTTTTTCAAAAATTGGTCAAACTCCAAGGTCAAGGTCACAAGGTCCAAGGTCATGGTTAAATCTGAACGATGTTGATAGGAGGTATCTATGTGTGAGATATCAAGGCTGTATGTGTAAAAGGACATGAGATATAGGCAAGGTTAAGAATTAAGTGTAAAAATTAAGAAAGGGCAATAACTCCAAGAATTTGATTGGCAGAGTTACGGTTCTTGTACACTGCACCTCTCCATAATAAAATCTATCCACCTATTAAATTTCATGATTCTACCTTACATACTTTTTGAGTTATGCTCCGGACAATAATCAAGTTTGAAAATCAACAAAGGGCAATAACTCAAAAAAATTGATCAGCAGAGTTACTGTTCTTTTGCACTGCACCTCTCCATAATGAGATCTATCTACCTATTAAGTTTCATGATTCTGCCTTACATACTTTTTGAGTTATGCTCCGGACAATAATCAAGTTTGAAAATCAACAAAGGGCAATAACTCAAAAAATTTGATCGGCAGAGTTACGGTTCTTGTGCACTGCACCTCTCCATAATGAGATCTATTCACCTGTAAAGTTTCATGATTCTACCTAACATAGTTTTTGAGTTATGCTCCGGACAAAATCAAGTTTGAAAATCAACAAAGGGCAATGACTCAAAAAATTTTATCAGCAGAGTTGCGGTTCTTGTGCACTGCACCTCTCCATAATAAGATCTATCCACCTGTAAAGTTTCATGATTGTACCTTACATACTTTTTGAGTTATGCTCCGGACAAGAATCAATTTATAAAATCAACAAAGGGCAATAACTCAAAAAATTTGATCGGCAGAGTTACGGTTCTTGTGCACTGCACCTCTCCATAATGAGATATATTCACCTATGAAGTTTCATGATTCTACCTTTAATACTTTTCGAGTTATGCTCCGGACAAGGTTTGGTCTTCGGACAGACCGACCGACATACGGACCGACCGACCGACCGACCGACCTTCCGACCGACACTTGCAAAACAATATACCCCCATTTTCTTCGAAAGGGGGCATAATTATTCCTTTGGAAACATCAAATGTAAAGCATCAGCTAAATTATTAGAGTGGGTCAGGAGTAATACAGTACCTTAGGGTCAGGACCTATTCTCAATCAGAGACACAATGGTTCCAGTAACAAAAACCCAATTAGGCTTGTTTGATAGATATCAACAGAGAAGGTCTTGTGCTGAATATAAATCATACAAACTTATACAAATGTTGACAGTTCTTGTTATCAAAGCTTTGATTAATATTTCACAATAGATGTAGACCTAGTTATTCTAGTTATGTTGTGTGACAGAGCATAAAATAATGGGGCTCTAAAAAATGTTCAACTTTGATCAGTCTGTGCATTCGAACCACAAAACATTTTCCGGGCTTTTCCTGTTATGTAAACATGTCTATTTTCGCACTTAAAGCTGATGTAGTTTGTTCAGGTAATCTTTGAAAGTTGACATTTCTCTACGCTATTCACCTTGCAAAATAACATCTTTCTCGAACAATTAGTTTCGAGAGTATACAAAATACCTACATTTAGTGCTTTTAATACTTTTTTTTAACTCGTGCATGGGAACATAATTTGTGCACATTAAACTTTTCCCAAATGATAAGAGTGTTGGGCAAGTCCAATTATGTTGCAGAATAGATGTCAAACATAGAATTTCGAAATAGTAAGAAATACTCTTTAACCTTATTACTAAATTATTCGTTGTATTGCTAATTAATTCTACGCTAGATAGAACTCATGCTGTGGGGTTTAATTGTTAGTGAAAACATAAAATGTTTCAGTAAAAGAACAATGACACTATCAGAAAAAAATATTATGCAAAGCAAAAATCTGAATTATTAATTGCAGGTACACAATACATCAATTAATTTTTTATGTAAAACTCAAGTGATCCATTTTCAGGTCTATGAACTGTTTTGTCCTCATTGAATTATACTAGCGATTTTACCCGTCTCGAAATTTGACCTTTGACCTCGATGACCTTTGACCTCGATGACCTTGACCTATCCGGGGCTGCCCTCCACCTAATCCTGTCCCGTAACCCGTAAGCAATCCCGTCCCGTAACCCGTAAAAACGATACCCGTAACCCGTAAAAACATAAATTTGACCTTTGACCTCGATGACCTTGACCTTTCAAAAAATGAACCAAGCGTATATCCGGGGCCGCCCTCCGCCTTCCCTCCAAGTTTGGTGAAGATCGGCCCAAGGACCTGGGAGGAGTAGGGGAACAAACAGACAAACGGACAAACGTTGCTCAAATTATAGTATGATTATGAAACAATAAATCAAACTGTATCTTGTGTAACTCTCATGTGAGACTTATTAGATCTATGACAGTATATATCGCTGCTTTACGATAAAAACATCGTAAATGTAGTGAAAATGGGGTAAAGGAACAAAATTGTGGTTAATATTTCTTCTACTATGGGTGTCAAAGGCATACCTTGTTTTTAATGATTTCTTTGATTTCTTGAATGATAAAATCAGAATCTATAAGGGTAAAGGAAAGGTGTTTCTATCCGGTGATTTTAACGCACGCACCGGCCTGCAACCAGATTATGTACCGTTGATTGATTTAGACCGTTTTGTCAATACGCCATTTAATCACGAGGTGTCTCTGCCAGAGCGTATTAACAGCGATACCACTGTTAATACTTTCGGACAAAGACTTCTCACGATTTGCAAAGAAAATAACATTTCTATCGTAAATGGTAGATCAGAGAAGGGAAATTATACTTATCTTAGTTGTTATCGTAACAGACCAGTAAATAGTGCTGTCGATTACCTTATTACTTCCCCTGATGACTTTCATTTTGTTAAAAATTTTGTAATTTCCGATTTATCGGAATTTTCTGATCACAGTTCTTTATCATTTTGTATTGATTGTAATAACGTAAATGCATTCGTAAATCGAAACGACTCATATACAGACAAAATTGTCTGGAACAATGTAGACAAATAGACATTTTTTAATTGTCTTGATGATAATAAAGATACATTTACAAAAATTACGAATCAACTTGCAAGTCAAGAAATTGATATTAATACCTGCACGAATCAATTATCAGAACTTGTCTATGATATTTCATTTAAGTTTTGTGGTAAAACATTTCATAATTCAAATAAAGAAAATAAACAAAAGTTAAATTCTGCACCGAGGTTTACTGATGATTGTAAAAAAGCTAAATCTACGTTTTATGCAGCCAAAAGACAATTTTCGAAATCACCAAATGATGAAAATAAAATAAGATTTCTACAAGCTAGAACAGAGTATAATAGAATTAAAAAATCTGCGCGAATAAAATATCAAAATAAAGAAAAGAATAAACTCATAAAATTAAATAAAGAATCTCCTCGAGATTTCTGGAAATATATCAAAAAGTATAAAAATACACAATCTAAACAACCCGATGTCTCTGTTGATGAGTTTGCCAATTACTTTTCAAATCTTAACTTTAACAAATTCAACTCTTCTGAGGACACGTTTAATGTTGAACATGATATTACTGTTGAGGAACTAGACAAAAGTATAACCGTAGCTGAAATAGAAAAGGTAATTAATTCTCTTAGCAGACATAAAAGTAGCGATTTAGACAAAAATGTTGCTGACTTCTTCATTGAAAGTAAGAGCTTCATATCACCATTCTTATGTACAATCTTTAACTACATTTTCGATTCATGTGATTATCCAGAGTCATGGACAAAGGGAACAATAGTTCCAATTTATAAAAAAGGTGATAAACAGAACCCTGAAAATTATAGAGCTATTACTCTTATAAACATAACTTCAAAAATATTTTCTCTTATATTGAGAAATAGAATAAACTCATACTGTGAACGAGAACATACTTTTTTGGATAGCCAGTTTGGCTTTCGTGATAGTCACTCAACTGCTGATGCAATTTTTATCCTGCATAATGTTATTCAAAAAGTACTTTCCAAAAATAAAAAGCTCTGGTGTGTTTTCATAGATTATAAGAAAGCATCTGATACAGTTAACAGAGAACTTTTACTATCCAAACTTATAAAAACAGGCATAAGTAGCAAAATGTGTAACTTGATAAAAAGTATGTATAAAAAAGTACAGTCTTGTGTTAAATTGTCCAATAACACAAATATCTCTGACTTTTTTGAAGTATCAATCGGTTTAAAACAAGGAGAACCCTTATCCCCATTGTTATTTATCCTTTTTATCAATGACATAGCAGAAAATATTGACCTTAATGCACTTACAGAAGCTGACTTAGATCTATTATCAAGATACCTAATTCTTTTTGCCGATGACATAGTGTTATTTACGACCGATCCTATAAGTTTACAAGCACAAATAGATAGCATTTATCAATATTCAGAGAGATGGGGTTTGGAGATAAATGTCAATAAAACGAAAATTTGTGTATTTGAAAAACGTAAATCATTACATAACAATGCGTTCTTGATAAACGGTGAACCAATTGAAATAGTTGATAACTTTATTTATTTAGGGGTTAATTTCAATTATACTGGAACTTTCAATTTAGCAATTAAGACTTTACATGATCAAGCACTCAAAGCATACAATTCATTGTTATCAATCCTTGATGTCGTTAAGTTGGATATAAAAACAACATTATCTCTATTTGATGCCATGGTGGTACCAATCCTATTGTACGGGGCTGAAGTTTGGGGGTTTATGATTTTAAAGAAATGGACAAATTACATCTCAAATTCCTTAAAAGACTACTTGGAGTAAAACAACAAACGTCAAATTTTGCAGTACTTGGAGAATTTGGAAGAATACCACTTTCAGTCATATCAAAGCAAAGATCTCTAAAATTTTGAACAAAAATAATGAAAAGAGAAATCCCAATTCTTTATGACACTTATATTGATCAATGCACAACAATCGATGGTAATTGCTGGGCAAAAAGAATTAATTCTATTCTTGACCACTTAGGACTAACAAACTTAAGAAATATCGTAAATACTCAAATTAATTTTAATACTATAAAAAATAGATTACACGATCAATTTATCCAAGAATGGCACTCTGAAATCAGCAATTCACCTAAAAAATTTTATATCGCGGTTTTAAGAATAGTTTTGAATTTGAACCATATCTTACGAAAATAACAAATACAAAATGGCTTAAAACGTTCGCAAAATTCAGGTTAAGTTCACATACATTACAAATTGAAACAGGCAGATATTCAAATATACCACGAAATGAAAGATTGTGCACTATGTGCAATTCAAATTTGATTGAAAACGAATATCATTTCCTTTTTTGTTGTCAAAAATTTAATGAAATTAGGAAAAAACACTTTGGTAATATATCATGGCCCAACATCAACAAGTTTAATAGTTTTATGTCAAGCACTAATAAAAGTTTGTTAATCAAAATCTGCAAATATTTAACAGAATCATTTTTGAGTCGAGAAGACACATTGAAACGTCTTTCTGAATCATAAGAAACATATTACCTATATGTATTGGATATTATATAGTATATCCTCTGTGTTCATGTACATGTATTACATTTTCTATTTTTCTATGTTCATGTAAAATGAAGTCTTTGCCATATTTCTTTTTCATTGTAAATGGCCAAAGACATTATTATATGTCGATTTGCCTTTTGAATAAATGAAATGAAATGAAATGTTTTTAAATACAGCAGAAACATGGTGCAATTGACAATCCGAATTGAATGGGGTTTTGGAATGAATTTGTCCATGATTGTTTTTTTTTTTTTTTTTTTTATATTTTTTTTATTTTCCCCTCAATTATGTTCTAACTATGACAAATTAAGTTTGCGAATATCAAGATTTGTATTAAAATAGAATTGGACTAATCGACAATTTTGTTATTGTAGATTAAGTTCTGTTGCTTATTAAAAAGGATTAGATTCTTTCTTTCTCACTATATGCATTTTAAAGTATTTTTTCATAATAATGAATATTGTATGTTTATTTTTTAATCAAAACAGTATGTAGATTCTATAATTACCAATATTTGCGGGGGTTTTTTTATTCTTTAAAGCCAAGTATCAATCATGTATTCGTCAGAAATAATGAAACGGTTCATATGACGACGACTTAGATTTATTGTGTTTGATTAAAAGGCTCGAGTGTGGGGATAAAATAAATCCATTTATAATGGATATGTCCCATTAACACATGTAAATCAACCCATCATGTCACTGTATAAAATACATATAGATTGCAGACTCTCAGACAATTCTTACAGCTCTAAATCCTTGTTCTGATGTGTACAAGTGTGAGCCATAGGAAAAACCGATCACAAAAGACTGACCAGATTCCTATCGTTGGTCAACATACATTCGTGGATAGAAAAATTGTAGAAATCAAAATTCATCCAAATAACTGACGACCAAACAGAAAATCGCATCTTGGTTACATATATTCCCCATAATAATACCTAATATATAAAATGAAAATAACCTTTACATGGCTAGTTTCTGCATATTTCAATGAAAAATGTCTGAATGACAACACAATATGATTTGATGAAACAAACAAGATTCCTTTCCAACAGACATAACAATCTGGTTTACACCTTTATTAGAAATGACTGAACTCTTATTCTTAACCAAGAAATCTACAGATAAACGCCATTAAAGTTTTACCAATTTCGTGTGACCAATACAAGGTTAAGGTACATTTAATTGAAATATTCATTTTATGTATCTCCAACACGAAAATAAAGAGAAAAAATCAGTCTTTACAGGTGTCTAGCAAAACCCTCGGTGTAGGTATTCGTACGTATCTAATTGACCCTATTGGACTGGTTATCAACTGTTTTGGTAAACACATTGCAAATTCTCATCTTGTTCACAAAATCAATATTAAATTATTTTGTTTGTTATTTGCTGTGTAGTGCTCTTACTTGACAATTATTCCCTAGGAAACATCAAATGTAAAGCATCAGCTAAATTACCAGAGTGGGTCAGGAGTAATACATTACCTTAATATTGTCTTGATGAAACTTTCCTTATGAGTGTCAAGGACCTATTCTCAATCAGAGACACAATGGTTCCAGTAACAAAAACCCAATTAGGCTTGTTTGATAGATATCAACAGAGAAGGTCTTGTACTGAATATAAATCATACAAACTTATACAAATGTTGACAGATCTGGTTATTGAAACCTTGATTAATATTTCATCGTAGATATCTAGTTGTTCTAGATATTTTGTGACAGATCATGACAAAATGGGGTTTATTTGGCGTGCAGGGAGTTCCAACTATGATAACCGTGCGCACGCAAGCCACAAATCACTTAAAATGTATCCCTTCCTTTGCTATTGAAGCATTTTTATACAGGTTTTTCAGGTAATCATTGAAAGTTGGCATTTGCCTACACTCTTGACATTGCTAAACATCTATCTTGGTCAGTTACAGTTGCGAGACTATAAAAAGACTACTATTAGTACTTAACCCATTCCCGCATAGTGAAGCTATATGACGCCCAACAAGAGCTTTGGAAACACTGATGAAAATGAAGAAATTGTTTGTGACAAGCAATTTCTTTAATTTTCACTATGCATTCTACCCAGTATTACCAAACGATTAACTCATTCAAGTTTTGTCATTTATAAATGGATTAATACTTGCAATGACTTTCACTCATGTTTGTGAACATATTCCGTGGGCGTTTAACCCATTAACAAACGAAAAAAAATTAGGGCGGTCCAAATTGAAAGGTCCTACAGACGACAATTTCAATTGAATGTAAGTTTTATTTAAGGTCTTTTTGAGTGGAAAAACATTGTGGGAAATGAAGAAATTGCTTGTCACAAGCAATTTCTTCATTTTCCACGATGTTTTGCCATGGCAAAATTTTGTGGAGAGTCAAAAAGAGTCACTGTGTGGTAATGGGTTAAGTTAATTATATTTCCTTGTTGTATCGGCACCAATTTATTGTGATGTCACGTGGATAATCATAAATTTGCAAGAAACAAAAGTAATTCTATTTCCATTAGAGAATTTGTTTACTCATTTTTCTTTTCAGTTTGTCATGTAGATATACCTCACGATAAATGACCTGGCAGAGCAGCCAATACTAATCGAATGGAATGCTCTGCCAGGTCAATTCTCGTCCGCTATACAGGTTCTCTTTTATTTTTTATTTATTGAAACTTGTTTTGTAATGCTCTAACGATGTCCAAATGGAACAAATGATGCGTTTTAAATGTGAATTCAGTAAATATTAAGGCCATGACAGTTAAATCACACAATGACTTTTCTGGATATTATATATGATATAAGTTATAACCCACTAGAGAGCAACGACATCAATCATCTCTCAAAAACAATTCTGATCTTGTCGTCCTTTATTAAGGAGGTATAATAGAAAACAGTCATATATACTGTCTGGGCAGTACTTTAAAAATCCGTAAACATAGTAACAATTGGTCTGTCTAATAATACTAGGAAATATTCTATAACCTTATTAATGATTTTTTCACTTCTAGTACTCATTTTAATTCTATTCTAGATATAATTCATGCTGTGGGTTTTATTGTTAGAGGAAACATAGATATGTTTTAAAAAATGAACAAAGACACAGTCATAAAATATATTATACAAAGCAAAAAAATATTAAGTGAAGGCACATAATACATTAATTAGTCTTTTTGTGTAAAGCTCAAGTGATCCACGTTCAGGTCTATGAACTGTTTTGTCTTTATTTAATCAAATAACGGAACAATAAATCAAACCGTATCTTATGCAACACTTATGTGAGACCAATTAGGTCTGTGACATTACATATCGCTGCTATTTAACAAAAAGCCCGTAAATACAGCTTAAAATAAGCTGCAGTTACGAGGTTTTCGTTGAAATGCGAGGATATATTTTCATTGTTCCATCATGTCCTGGAACATTTTTTGAAGACGTAGTAATACTTAAATCTTTTCCAGAAAGCATACAGTTAAATTCGTGTATAGGGGCATACACCTGAAATACCCGATGACAAAGTGGATGATACTGTATAAGAGGAAAATGTGTAACTTTTAACAGGGAATATTTGCGGGAAAGAAACACAACTGTGATTATATCCTTTATTATGGGTATTACGGATTTTATTTGACCTGACACTGACTTTTATACAAAATGTGTTCATATTTCGCATATAGCATAATTTTCTCCAAAGAGACTTGTATCACAATACACAGATATAACAGGTATACAAGAAAATAATACTGAACTGTCATTTAAAAATGCCCAGACGTGTAATTTATGAAAATAAAAGCTAAAACTGTGCCATGTGAAATGAAATCTGTAATATCAATGACAGACATTGTTTGAATATCCACCAGAAACATGATGATATTGACAAACGGAATTAATAAATAACCTTGGATAAGGATTCTACTGCATCTTTATTGAATCAATTGTGCATGATTTTTCCCATTAGTTTTGTTGTCTCTACTCCTTTTAAATTTGGAATTGCCCGTTATCACGTGTACATGTATACTAATGTAAAGGGTAATATGTTATATCGTCGTTGTAAATACAAAACCTCGTATATCGAGTTTTGCGATGTTCAAAGTAAAACAATGTATGCCCAGTTTAGACAATTCTTGCAAGTTTTAAGATATTTGTACTGATCAGTATTAATGATACATTATTTGTTAACAATATGTCCAAATTTCAAGTGAAACCTTTCAGTTTGGGAAAAGTTATTACATTTTTTCCTTCCCCTTTGAACTCCTCCAAGAACGAGATACGAGGTTTTGCATTTACAGCGACGATATGCAATTTGATGACAATTCTCGTATTGAGACAGAAACGGTCGTTAATGATGAACAACTTCATTGATTAACCTTCATACCGACACTGATGGATAAGATAATGTGAAAAGACTCAATAACAGTTCATTTCTTTCATATTTTTATCAGTTTCTAATTGTTACATCTAGCTATCAGGTCACCGAAACAGTAAGGAATCAACAGGGGAGAAAGAGGAGTATAGTAATAAGCAAATGTATCTCCATTTCCATCCATGTCTTGTCTATCTTTAAACGTAAATGAATCCGTATTTTTTCTACTTCTATTTCATTTTCTGTGATACCATTTTCATTTTTGTGGTCTAAAGTCTTGCTGTCTGGGGAATGCTTATCCATTTTCCGTGAAACAATATCGTAAAATTGTCCAAACCGAATATTTCTTAAACTACCAAATAAATACCACAAAAAGTTCACAGTGTCTTTAATATAGCATAGAAAGTTTCACGTTACAGGAGTAAATGCCAGATTTTTAGCAATGTTTGCAGAACTGCCTCTTCATGGAACATGAAACCCAGGAACAAATTGGTACAAAAAAGAAACTCATCTTTAGAACTAAACAGGCAACAGAGTTTTGAGTGATTCATTTTCAAGTAAATGCGCTGAAATACGAAGGTCATCGCTTTGAAAATTATCAACTCAATTATCAATTTAATCTCCATGGCAGCAGTAGGTTATCACAAACTTCAGGGTTTGCAGAAGAGGATAATTTCATTTAGAAGATAATTAATCAAATGAATTAGCGTGGAGTAGATGAGATGAGCAGCGATTATTACATTAACTTGATTTCAAAATTGTTTTCTCTCTGATCTCTTATCACTCGTCAGATAACTTCATAGTATAGATTTGTTTAGCTGAAAGCCCTTTTCAGATCGGGTCAATTCAACATGTAAAGATATAACCATTACTTCCTGTTTCTCTTAATGTAAGTATGCTTCCTGGTTTTAAGGACATCGCCATACAAGCTCTACTTTGTGTATCATTTTGCTTGAAACGATCGATAAAGTTCATAGAAAACTTTTGAAACGAATATTAGGAGTGAACCAACGAACGTGTAACGCTGCTGTATATGGTGAGTTAGGTAGATACCCATTAAATATTACGATGAAGTCCAGAGTAATCATTTACTTTTTAAAACTTTTTACTACAAAAAACAGAAATTGTATTTTGTCTTCTGTCATAAGTAGCCAATGTAATGAAGTTGAACGAAATACTTCAGTTAAGAATTGGTCAAATAAAGTTAGAAAGTTATTACAAAGTTTAGGGTTATTTTGGCTTTTCCCGTCATCGGTTAATTTAAATCAATTTAAACCTGTCCTTCGTAATAGACTCAATGACATATACATTACAGATTGGTTTGCAGACCTAAATGCAAAAAACTCAATGACATTGTTCAGATGTATTAAGATAGAATTTGAACTATTCGAATATTTGATACGTATTACAAATTCAAAATATAGACACATTTTGGCAAAGTTAAGAACATCCTCACATCAGCTTGAAATTGAAACTGGTCGCCATAGAAACGTTGAACGTAAAGATCGCATATTCCTCGTCTGTGATTCTGGCGAAGTGGAAGATGAGTACCATTTTGTAATGGTCTGCTCAGCCTTCACTTCGCTCAGGAAAAATATATTGACAAATATTTTTACCAGAAGCCTAGTATGTACAAATTCAAATCACTTCTGATAGAAAGCAATTCTAAAATTCTTAACAGCCTCGCACTATATTGCATAAAAGCTTTCGAGCATAGGAAATCTATTACTGATAATAATTAAAAATACAGATAACTTTCCTTCCGCATTTATAGATCATTTTGTAAATATTTATATTGAATATGACATGTTTTTTGCGCATGTATTTGTAATCTTGTATTACGGTAATGGACCGCTGCGTCCAAACTTAATTTATAATAAGCTATTGTTTTCATATTCAAAAACAAGTGTTTTACCTCGCACGATTCATTTTCAACGTCGATAATATGCAGCTATATGAAAGATATACGGTATTATTTCACACCCTACATTAGTAAACCAATGAAATCGTCCCATTCGTACCACGTGAGTATACAATACCTAGAGCCGTATTGTACGCACGAGATAATTGCGTGAACGCACGGGATTCTCGATACTCCAAAGCGGCCAAATCGATATTTGTACGATGCACCGGTTGACCCCTCCAAATATGCATTGCACTCAGTTGAACCCTACAAATATCGATTGAACCGTACAAATATGGATTTTTCCCAAATCGAGGCTGCGATACAAAATATCCATATTCGCATCGGAGAGTAATCTCCCTTATATAGTAGAGTTCTCGTCTGCAAAAGCAAAATTGTGCGTTGGGCCTAGAGTTGAATGTTTGTTTCAACATGCTATTTTGAATTCACTGTCCTAAACAAGACATAGCTTTGATTCTGTGATTGAAAAAACGCAGTGGGAATACATTAAGGCAAAAGGAGAAAATGATTTTAAACATCACGAAAGAGATTATTTTCATTTCAAAACATTTCTGAATTGTAGCGCATTTAATTTGCAGCAATGATAAAAATCACACTTAACCCTTTCCCAAACAAGGCCTGGATTTGATACCCATTAAAAGGCTTGACAAAAAATTTCTAAGAGAAAAGGAGATTTGCCGTTTATCAACAATTTCTCCTTTTCTGTCAATGTTTTCATTGTAGATTTACGCTTGGCATGATAGATAGTTTATATGACAAATTTCATGTACATTTCACACTGTCATATGACGGTCTATTCAATCTTTTGAGATAAACATAAATCGATAAATATAGATTTAATGTCAGATGCCATGTATATTTCACAGTGTTAGAAATGTACATGTAAATGTAAATGATGTGAAATAAAGAGGTCATTTAACATGTCTTTGTACAATACCGAATTCTATTGGATTCGTACAATGCAGAACCAGTCTATATTTAGACTCGCCTATCGGCTCGTCCAAATATAGCCTCGTTCTGCATTGTACTCATCCAATAGAATTCAGTATTGTACAAAGACATGTTAAATAACCTCATATTATCGTAGTTGTAAATACAATTTATTTCATATGTAAACATACAATAGTTCCGCAGTTAGCCCTATATATTTTTTCTATGAAATTCAGATTGATTTATTGTGTTTAATTAAAAAATTCTAAATGAAGTGGTATTGTGTGATATGACTTGTCTTTTTATGATTTAAAACAATGACATATCTGTCAGTTATCCTATTATTACAGTGTTAAAAGTGTTGTAAAGTCGTATAATATGAATGACTTAACAACCATCATATGCATAGAACCCCCCCCCCAAAAAAAAAAAAATAAATAAATAAATAAATAAATAAATAAATGTTTTCAACGGAAATAGACGTTGTGTTGGTTATATGTGTAAAATAGTTTTTGAATTATTATTGTACACGAAAATTAAAAACTTTCATATTTTTTTCACTTTCAACTTACAAAGTTACATTATGTTTATGGACATACATGTGTCAACAATATGTGTATTAT
Source organism: Fragum sueziense (assembly GCA_963680895.1). Lineage (NCBI taxonomy): Eukaryota > Metazoa > Mollusca > Bivalvia > Cardiida > Cardiidae > Fragum > Fragum sueziense. The sequence goes on along the minus strand of OY804606.1, from coordinate 4,829,974 downwards.
GGTACCAATTACAAAGTCATCTATGAAGGTCATGGTCAATAACCAATTTTATCCAACAGAGTTGTGGCCATTGTTGTACGTGGGCAGTTAGTATCGCCTGCAACATCAAACAATTTGAAGAAAATCTAAATTTTTGCTTGGTATCAATTTTAAACAACACATATCACTATCTCATTTTAATACAACAAACCAGACAGAGACTGAGAGAGCTTTGTTTATTTAGACGTTGAGTTGAAATTCATTTTTATATTATAAGAAAGATTCAATTTGTCTAGATATATTTCTGTGCCAACAAAATTTGATTTGATGAAACAAATTTCCCTCTCAGACATAACAATCTGGTTAACACGTTTATAAGAAATGACTGTATTGGAAACTTGTATTCTTAACGAAAACAATCTACAGAAAAACATTATTTAAGGTTGTTTTTCTTCCATTTCATGTAACCAATACCTTGTTTAAGTGACATTTCAGATGTTTTTTTTTATAAATGTTACTTTTATTTTAATCTAAAAAAAACATATTTTAATGTAAATTTTGAAAATTGCAATCCAAAATATTGCGCAATTTACGAGAAATATATATATTGAGCTAAAATTAATCATATTGTCCACAATAGTTGGGATTTATATGTAGTTTGCCATTTCTGACCCAACTTTAAAGGCGTAATTTGTCACATATGAATAACAACTTCAAAAAACTGATATCATTTGCACGCATTAGAATAATGCATAAAGATGTACTTTAAACATGAGATCGGAATGCTATGTACCTTTAAGGCAATTAGAAATATGCATTTTATGTATATCCAAAACGAAAATATAAAGAAAAAAGATCAGCCTTTACAGGTGTCTGGTAAAAACTTCGGCGGTGGTATTCTCATGTTTCTTACTGCCTGCGTGGGACTGGTTATAAAATGTTTTGGTGGACACATTGCAAATTCTCATCTTGCTCACAAATTCAATATCAAATTATTTTATATTTTATTTGATGTGTGCTACTCTTATTTGAGTACTATTCCCTTGGAAACATCGGTTTAAAGCACCAGCTACACCACGAGAGTGGGTCAGGAGTAATACAGTACCTTTATATAGTCTTGATGAAACTTTCCTTATGAGTGTCGGGACCTATTCTCAATCAGAGACACAATGGTTCCAGTAACAAAATTCCAATTAGGCTTGTTTGATAGATATCAACAGAGAAGGTCTTGTGCTGAATATAAATCATACAAACTTATACAAATGTTGACAGATCTGGTTATTGAAGCCTTGATTAATATTTCACAATAGATGTTCGAGTTGTTCTAGTTATATTGTGACAGATCAGGACAAAATGGAGTTCATATGGCGTGCAGGGAGTTCCAACTATGATAACCGTGCGCAAGCAAGCCACAAAACACTTAAAATGTATCCCTTCATTTACTATTGAAGCATTTTTATACAGGTTTTTCCGGTAATCATTGAAAGTTGGCATTTGCCTACACTCTTGACATTGCGAAACATCTATCTTGGTCAGTTACAGTTGCGAGACTATAAAAAGACTACTATTAGTACTTAACCCATTCCCACACAGTGAAGCTATATGACGCCCAACAAGAGCTTTGGAAACACTGTTGAAAAAGAAGAAATTGCTTGTGACAAGCAATTTCTTCAATTTTCACTATGCATTCTACCCAGTATTACCAAACGATTAACTCATTCAAGTTTTGTCATTTATAAATGGATCAATACTTGCAATGACTTTTTACTCATGTTTGTGAACATATTCCGTGGGCGTTTAACCCATTAACAAACGAAAAAAAATAGGGCGGTCCAAATTGAAAGGTCCTACAGACGACAATTTCAATTGAATGTAATTTTTATTTAAGGTCTTTTTGAGTGGAAAAACATTGTGGGAAATGAAGAAATTGCTTGTCACAAGCAATTTCTTCATTTTCCACGATGTTTTGCCATGGCAATATTTCGTGGGGAGTCAAAAAGAGTCATTGTGTGGTAATGGGTTAAGTTATTTATATTTCCTTGTTGTATTGGTACCAATTTATTGTGATGCCACGTGGACAATCATAAATTTGCAAGAAACAAAAGTAATTTTATTTCCATTGGCGAATTTGTTTACTCAATTTTCTTTTCAGATTGTTATGTAGATACAGGTTCTCTTCCTTTTATTATTTATTGATACTTGTTTTGTAATGCTCTAACGATGTCCAAATGGAACAAATGATGCATTTTAAATGTGAATTCAGTAAATATTAAGACCATGACAGTTAAATGACACAATGACTTTTCTGGATATTATATATGATATAAGTTATAACCCACTAGAGAGCAACGACATCAATCATCTCTCAAAACAAAAACAATTCTGATCTTGTCGTCCTTTATCAAGGAGGTATAATAGAAAACAGTAATATATACTTTCCGGGCAGTACTTTGAAAATGCGTACACATAGTAACAATTGGTCTGTTTAATTAATACTAGGAAATATTCTATAACCTTATTAATATTTTTTTCACTTCTTATGCTCACTTTAATTCTATGCCAGATATAATTCATGCGGTGGGTTTTTATTGTTAGAGGAAACCTAGATATGTTTTAAAAAATGAACAACGACACAGTCATAAGATATATTATACAAAGCAAATAAAATATTAAGTGAAGGCACATAATACATTAATGAGTCTTTTTGTGTAAAACTCAAGTGATCCACTTTCAGGTCTATGAACTGTTTTGTCTTTATTCAATCAAATAACGGAACAATAAATCAAGCCGTATCTTATGTAACACTTATGTAAGACCAATTAGGTCTATGACATTACATATCGCTGCTATTTAACAAAAAGCCCGTAAATAGAGCTTAAAATAAGCTGCAGTTACGAGGTTTTCGTTGAAATGCGAGGATATATTTTCTCTGTTCCATCATGTCCTGGAACAATTTTTGAAGACGTAGTAATACTTAAATCTTTTCCAGAAAGCATACAGTTAAATTCGTGTATGGGGACATACACCTGAAATACCCGATGACAAAGTGGAATGATATAAGAGGAAAATGTGTAACTTTTAACAGGGAATATTTGCGGGAAAGAAACACAACTGTGATTATACCTTATTAAGGGTATTACGGATTTTATTTGACCTGACACTAACTTTTATACAAAATTATGTTCATATTTCGCATATAGCATAATTTTCTCCAAAAAGACTTGTATCACAATACACAGATATAACAGGTATACAAGAAAATAATACTGAACTGCCATTTAAAAAAGCCCAGACGTGTAATTTATGAAAATAAAAGCTAAAACTGTGCCATGTGAAATGAAATCTGTAATATCAATGACAGACATTGTTTGAATATCCACCAGAAACATGATGATATTGACAAACGGAATTAATAAATAACCTTGGATAAGTATTCTACTGCATCTTTATTGAATCAATTGTGCATGATTTTTTCCCATTAGTTTTGTTTTCTCTACTCCTTTTAAATTTGGACTTGCCCGTTATCACGTGTATACTAAGGTAAAGGATAATATGTTATATCGTCGTTGTAAATACAAAACCTCGTATGTCGAGTTTTGCGATGTTCAAAGTAAAATAATGTATGCCCAGTTTAGACAATTCTTGCAAGTTTTAAGATATTTGTACTGATCAGTATTAATGATGCATTATTTGTTAACAATATGTCCAAATTTCAAGTGAAACCTTTCAGTTTGGGAAAAGTTATTACATTTTTTCCTTCCCCTTTGAACTCCTCCAAGAACGAGATACTAGGTTTTTGCATTTACAGCGACGATATACAATTTGATGACAATTCTCGTATTAAGACAGAAACAGTCGTTAATGATGAACAACTTCATTGATTAACCTTCATACTGACACTGATGGATAAGATAATGTGAAAAGACTCAATAACAGTTCATTTCTTTCATATTTTTATCAGTTTCTAATTGTTACATCTAGCTATCAGGTCACCGAAACAGTAAGGAATCAACAGGGGAGAAAGAGGAGTATAGTAATAAGCAAATTTATCTCCATTTCCATCCATGTCTTGTCTATCTTTAAACGTAAATGAATCCGTATTTTTCCTACTTTTATTTCATTTTCTGTGATACCATTTTCATTTTTGTTGTCTAAAGTCTTGCTGTCTGGGAAATGCTTACCCATTTTCCGTGAAACAATATCGTAAAATTGTCCAAATCCGAATATTTCTTAAACTACCAAATAAATACCACAAAAAGTAAACAGTGTCTATAATATGGCATTGAAAGTTTCACGTTACAGGAGTAAATGCCAGATTTTTAGCAATGTTTGCAAAACTGCCTCTTCAAGGAACATGAAACCCAGGAACAAATTGGTACAAAAAAGAAACTCATCTTTAGAACTAAACAGGCAACAATATTTTGAGTGATTCATTTTCAGGTAATTGCGCTGAAATACGAAGGTCAGCGCTTTGGAAATTATCAACTCAATTATCAATTTAATCTCCATGGCAGCAGTAGGTTATCACAAACTTCAGGGTTTGCAGAAGAGGATAATTTCATTTAGATGATAATTAATCAAATGAATTAGCGTGGAATAGATGAGATGAGCAGCGATTATTACATTAACTTGATTTCAAAATCATTTTCTCTCTGATCTCTTATCACTCGTCAGATAACTTCATAGTAGGGATTTTTTGAGCTGAAAGCCCTTTTCAGATCGGGTCAATTCAACACGTAAAGATATAACCATTACTTCTTGTTTCTCTTAATGTAAGTATGCTTCCTGGTTTTAAGGACATCGCCATACAAGCTCTACTTTGTGTATCATTTTGCTTGAAACGATCGAAAAAGTTCATAGAAAACTTTTGAAACGAATATTAGGAGTGAACCAACGAACGTGTAACGCTGCTGTATATGGTGAGTTAGGTAGATACCCATTACATATTACGATGAAGTCCAGAGTAATCATTTACTTTTTAAAACTTTTTACTACAAAAAACAGAAATTGTATTTTGTCTTCTGTCATAAGTAGCTAATGTAATGAAGTTGAACGAAATAATTCAGTTACGAATTGGTCAAATAGAGTTAGAAAGTTATTACAAAATTTAGGGTTATTTGGCTTTTCCCGTCATCGGTTAATTTAAATCAATTTAAACCTGTCCTTCGTAATAGACTCAAGGACATATACATTACAGATTGGTTTGCAGACCCAAATGCAAAAAACTCAATGACATTGTTCAGATGTATTAAGATAGAAATTGAACTATCCGAATATTCGTATATTTGATACGTATTACAAATTCAAAATATAGACACATTTTGGCAAAGTTAAGAACATCCTCACATCAGCTTGAAATTGAAACTGGTCGCCATAGAAACGTTGAACGTAAAGATCGCATATTCCTCGTCTGTGATTCTGGCGAAGTGGAAGATGAGTACCATTTTGTAATGGTCTGCTCAGCCTTCACTTCGCCCAGGAAAATATATTGACAAATATTTTTACCAGAAGCCTAGTATGTACAAATTCAAATCACTTCTGATAGAAAGCAATTCTAAAATTCTTAACAGCCTCGCACTATATTGCATAAAAGCTTTCGAGCATAGGAAATCTATTACTGATAATAATTAAAAATACAGATAACTTTCCTTCCGCATTTATAGATCATTTTGTAAATATTTATATTGAATATGACATGTTTTTTTCGCATGTATTTGTAATCTTGTATTACGGTAATGGACCGCTGCGTCCAAACTTAATTTAAAATAAACTCTTGTTTTCATATTCAAAAACAAGTGTTTTACCTCGCACGATTCATTATCTTTCAACGTCGATAATATGCAGCTATATGAAAGATATACGGTATTATCGTAGTTGTAAATACAATTTATTTCATATGTAAACATACAATAGTTCCGCAGTTAGCCCTATATATTTTTTCTATGAAATTCAGATTGATTTATTGTTTTTAATTAAAAAAATCTAAATGAAGTGGTATTGTGTAATATGACTTGTCTTTTTATGAGTTAAAACAATGACATATCTGTCAGTTATCCTATTATTACAGTGTTAAAAGTATTATAAAGTCGTATAATATGAATGACTTAAAAACCATCATATGCATAGAACCCCCCCCCCCCAAAAAAAATAAATAAATGTTTTCAATGGAAATAGACGTTGTGTTGGTTATATGTGTAAAATAGTTTTTGAATTATTATTGTATTGTACGCGAAAATTAAAAAAACTTTTTTTCACTTTCAAATTACAAAGTTCACATTATGTTTATAGACATACGTATGTCAAGTTGTCAACAATATGTGTATTATTGGTACCATTGACAAAGTCATCTATGAAGGTCATGGTCAATGACCAATTTTATCCTACAGAGTTGTGGCCATTGTACGTGGGCAGTTAGTATCGTCTGCAACATCAAACAATTTGAAGAAATACTAGATTTTTGCTTGGTATCAATTTTAAACAACACATTTCACTATCTCCTTTTAATACAACAAACCAGACAGAGACTGAGAGAGCTTTGTTTTTTAGTAGAGTTGAAATTCATTTTTATATCATAAGAAAGATTCAATTTGTCTAGATATATTTCTGTCTGAACGCTAACAAAATTTGACTTTGTGAAACAAAATTCCTTCTCAGACATAACAATCTGGTTAACACGTATATAAGAAATGACTGTATTGGAAACTTGTATTCTTAACGAAAACAATCTACAGAAAAACATTATTTAAGGGTGTTTTTTTTTTCATTTCATGTAACCAATACCTTGTTAAAGTGACATTTCAGATGTCTTTTTATTATTTATAAATTTTACTTTTATTTCAATCTGAGTAAGCATATTTTTTTATGAAAATTCGAAAATTGCAATCCAAAATAATGCGCCATTTACGAGAAATATGTATATATAAATTTTTTTAGCTAAAATTAATCAAATTGTTGTCCAAAATAGTTGGGATTTATATGTAGTATGCAGTTTCTGGCCCAACTTTAAAGGCGTAATTTGTCACATATAAATAACAACTTCAAAAAACTGATAGCATTTGCACGCATTAGAATAATGCATCAAGATATACTTTAAACATGGGATTGGAATGTTAGGTACCTTTAACCCTTTCCCAAACGCCAAAAATTTAGAATGGTAAAATTTGAAAGTTGCTGCAGACGACAAAATAGTCATTGAAAAAGAAAGGAGTATTGTACAATATAGCTCAGAAAATATTGAGACAAAAGGAGAAACTGCTGGTTTATCAGCAGTTTCTTCTTTTGTTTCAATGTTTTCCCAAGTATTTTCTATTAGGGACGTCAAAACCAGGTCTTGTTTGGGAAAGGGTTAAGGTACTTAGAAATATACAATTTATGTATATCCAAAACGAAAATATAAAGAAAAAAGATCAGCATTTACAGGTGTCTGGCAAAAACTTCGGCGGTGGTATTCTCACGTTTTTACTGCCTGCGTGGGACTGGTTATAAAATGTTTTGGTGAACACATTGCAAATTCTCATCTTACTCACAAAATTAATATTAAATTTTTTTGTATTTTATTTGATGTGTGTTACTCTTATTTGAGTACTTTTCCCTCGGGAACATCGGTTTAAAGCACCAGCTACACCACGAGAGTTGGTCAGGAGTAATACAGTACCTTAATATCGTCTTGATGAAACTTTCCTTATGAGGGTCAGGACCTATTCTCAATCAGAGACACAATGGTTCCAGTAACAAAAACCCAATTAGGCGTGTTTGATAGATATCAACAGAGAAGGTCTTGTACTGAATATAAATCATACAAACTTATACAAATGTTGACAGATCTGGTTATTGAAGCTTTGATTAATATTTCATCGTAGATCTCTAGTTATGTTGAGTGACAGAGCATGGCGAAATGGGATTCTGAAAACGCGGAGAAAGTGTCAACTCTGGTAATCCACATTTTTTTTCGAGCTTTTCCTGTTATTCAAGCTTGTTTATATTCACATTTAAAGCTCATGTGGTTTGTTAAGGTAAACATTTACAGTTGACAATTGCCTTCACTATTCACAATGCAAATTAACATCTATTTAGGTCAATCATGGTTACAAGAGTATACAAATTATCTACTTTCAGTACCTTAGAATACTTACAATGTCTTTCACTCGTGCATGTTATTTTAACCCTTTCCCAAAATGATAAAAGTTTGGGGTAGTCAAATTTCAAAGCTACTGCAACGACAAATGGGATGTTTCCTACTATGGCCGTCAAAACCGGGGTATATTTGGATAACAGTTGAAGGCAATTTACATTTTCTGTCTATATTAGAACCATTTTTGGGGGCGCTCCATGGATGATCCTATATTTGCAGGAAACAAAAGTAATTCTATTTAAGCGCTTTTGTTTACTCGATGCTCTTTTCAATTATTTTGATGTATTGAAACTTGTTTTGTAATGCTCTAACAATGTCGAAATAGAACAAATGATGCATTGTAAATGTGATACCAGTAAAAACTAAGGCCATGACAATCAAAATGACACAATAACTTTTTTCGAATATTATATATATATCATATAACCCAAATAGAGAACAACAAAGTCAATTGCCTTTCCAAAACTATTTCCGGTCTTGCCATCCCTTATCGAAGCGCTTTTGAAATAAATTGATAGCAAATTGCAATGCTATAACATGCTTACACTTAGCAACAAGTAGTTTGTCTAATGCAGGTGCATCTTGGCTACATATATTCTTCATAATAGTACCTGATGTGTAAGAGTAAAATAACATTTGAATAGTTATTTTTACACAGTTGAATGAAGAGGTAAATATTCAGAATGATCCCTTCAGATACTATGGAATTATAAATTTTTAGAGTTGAAGATTTATTATGTTATATCATTACTATATTGGGGAGAAGAGTTATGGCAAATCTTAGAAAGTGAACACTCTGATTTAGTTTGTGAATATGAATGAAATCATGACCATAATGTGGGATATCTCAGTTACGCATTATCTAAGGTTACTTGTTTTTAACAAAGATCACGCTGCACATATATAAGTCAATCGGGCTGAAATTGGTGTGACGTAAACCCGTTTTTACTGATTTGAAACCAAATAACTATCTTGATTTGTACCATTTAGATTGTGCACGTAATAAAAGAATACGTTCAGTGGCTAAAATTGATTAACATGGGACATGGGCCTACGTCACTCCCACTTTAGCCTGGAAGGCTTACATATTTGTTGATACTATATAATTCTGTACATGAATGCCAGTATATTCTAAAAGATAGGCGTGTACATAAAACGATTTAAAACACGGACAACAGTGGTGAACGCTAACTAAATCTACATGCCTTTCTCCTTTTAACCTCGTTTCAAGTCCATTATAAGGATTGCTTTTTGTTTGAAGTGTGTTGATTATGTCTAGAATTTGATATTTGTGACCCGTCGCGCTAAAAGGGACCTTATCGGGTGTGTGAAAAATATCGACCCTAGTCAGTCTGCGCAGTCCGCGCAGCCAGACTAGGGCCGACACTTTTCACTTTTATGTAATTTTCTTAATCCGGAATGTTTACCCTATCTTACTATATGTTACTTTTTCATATCCAGTATCTGGTTGACCTGTGCTGAGCCTGACAAGATTGTCAAAATTTGATTTTTTTGAGTTCGGATAAGGTCCCTTTTAGCGCGACGGGTCACATTTCGATTGCAACGTAAGACCTTGCATAAGGGCAGAAGTATCGAGTGAAGTTTTTAAGAGAGCTGATATTATCTAACGACTATATAAAGCGATCTGGACATACCATAGGGCAATGATAACCCTATCATCAAACCAGTGCAATTACATCACTAGTCCCGTGTGTCTCTTCAACAAACATCCAATAAACAAACTCCCAAAATTATTCTGCCAGATGGTATTATGGTTCTGTCTGTTTATATCATAGATCTATTTTAGAAACAAAACAATACTTCGAAATATGGCACTTTCCCATAAATGTGTAAGAAAGAAATTGCCATCCGAATAGCCATCAAAAGAGACTGTACCGGTTTATTAGCTCACCTGAGCACGAAGTGCTCAAGGTGAGCTATTGTGATCACTTTTTGTCCGTCCGTCCGTATGTCCGTCCTTTCGTCAACAATTTGGTGTTTACACTCTAGCATCTACAAATATGAGCCAATCCTGACCAAACTTGGTCGAAACATGTATGACCATGAGTTCTCGGATGAGTTTGATTTTGGGTCAGATCGGATTAGAGAGTCCGGAGTTATCTGCCCTTGAATGTAAAGAATAGCCACTGTTGACGTTATTTACACTCTAGAATCTACAAATATTAACCAATCAATACAAAAATTGGAAAAAAATGTTTGTGACTATAAGACCTTGGATGAGTTTGATGTTTAGTCTGATCGGACAAGAAAGTCGTGAGTTATCTGCCCTTGAATTTTACAAATTTGTCGTTTTTGACTGTTTTCGACTTTGTTTACATTCTAGCATCTACAATTATTGATTAATCAAGACAAAACTTGGATACAATATTAGTGAGCATAAGATTATGAATGAGTTCGATTTTGGGTAAGATCGGATTAGGAAGTCTGGAGTTATCTGCCCTTGAATGTAAAGAATAGCTACTTTTGACATTGTTTACACTCTAGCATCTACACATATTGACAAATCCATCAATTCAAAACTTGGACACAATGTTGTCAACTATAAGATCTCGGATGAGTTCGATTTTTGAACTGATCGGACTAGAAAGTCGTGAGTTATCTGCCCTCGAATCTGACAAAGTAGTCGTTTTCCACTATTTTCGATTTTGTGTGCTCTCTAGCATCTACAATTATTTACCAATCAAGACAAAATTTGTTCACAATGTCGGGGATCATCAGATGTCCATTGAAATTGATTTTCAGTTTGATCAGAAGAAAAAATCTTCCCTTATATGCCCTTGAATTTGACAAAAGTGCTGTTTTCTACTGTTTTCGATTTTATTTACAATGTAGCATCTACACTCATTGACCAATCAAGACAAAACTTGTACATGATGTTAGTGACCATACGATCTTAGACGGCTCTGAATGTCAGTCTGATCGGATGAGAAAGTCGTGAGTTGCATTCCCTTGAATTTGACAAAACTGTAGTTTTCGACTTTGTTTTTACTCTAACAACCACAAATGTTGACCAATCAAGACAAAACTTCGACATAATCTTGATTACCATAGAATCTTGGATGACTTTGAATAAAACAAGCAGTTGCTGAGTTATCTGTCCTTGAATTTGACAAAATTCTCGTTTTTGACTTTGTTTGTACTTTTCACAATCAGATATATTGACTTGTGAAAACGAAACGTGGACACAATGTTGGTGACGATAAGTTTGTTTTTAGTCTTTAAGTGACATTTCAGAATTTTTTGTCATAAATTATATTTTATTTTTATCTGAAAGAGCATATTTCATTATGAAAATTCTGAAAATTTCAAGCCAAAATATTGCGCCGTTTACGAGAAAATTATATTTTTGTGTTAAAATTAAACAAATTGTTGTGGACAACAGTTCGGATTTATATGCAATTTATCGATTATGTCTCAACTTTAAATGCGTGTTTCTCGCTTATTGGCAACAACTTCAAAAAACTAATAGTATTAATACTCATTAGAATAACAAATCTTGGCATCAAGACATACTTTAAAAATTGAAATTGGAATGAAACGTCCCTTTAAAGTCACAAATATTAATTGATTCAAACATAACTGTGGCTCATGTCATCTTGGTTCAGGTACGCGATATAGGACCATCATGGTCCTCTTGTTATTACTTTGTTTTATAATTTCTACTCTATCTTTATTGAATCGATTTTGCATGTTTTTTTTCCATTATTTGTCTCTAGCCCTTTTGAATTTGGACGCGACCGTTATAACGTGTGTATTAAAAGTAAAGGATAACAGTATGTTACCTGCATTACATGACAAATTCTGACGTTAAGACAATCAAAGTGCTGAGAGCACTGTAATTGGACATCTCTGATTGATTGGGCGGGATTGTACATGAACGAAAGATATTTTATCCATTCTTCTGTGTTTAATTCTGTAAGATCGGTTTCGGACATACGAAATCGGCTTTATTACCAGAAAACCCTTCTCATAATTTAAATTGATTTGATTGCCGTTTCAAGACAACTGATTTGTCTCTATGAATAATCACTATTAATTTCATTACCCAATTCAATTAAGGCCATGTGATTAGCACTTTTGTCTTCTTGTTTGGGTTAACTATGAGTATTGTCGTCAATTACACCTTTTGTTGATTTTATAAAGGACGATACAAAGCAATTTATTCCATATGTAAGCCAACGCGCTACATAAATGAAAGCTGCGATAGCTCACTTGGCAGAGCACTCACCTTGTACTCTTTACACATGTCTATATCTGGAAGGCCCTGGTTCGAATTCTACTCAGACATTGTTCTTTTTTATCATCTTTTTTTTTACTTTTATCTCCAACATCGTTAGGGAAAAAACGAACGCATTGATTTAGAATCGATCTAAACACAAATTGAACGACATAAAGAAATGAAACGCCGATCATTTCCATACAATTCCGTCCAATCAATCAGAGACGTCTAAATATAGTGTTCCAAGCACTTTGATTTTTATTCGTGTTTAGAGTAAAAACAAAACAAAAAAACAAACAAAAAAAAACACGGCAGCAGTTTTCCCTGATTGTGGTTACAAAACAAATTCAATACATACTTTTCCTGAAACAAAATACCAGATGAATTGGAGCACCTAACCATGGATTCCTCATACAAGTACTACCGCAGCATCCTTACATCTACAGATGTGCATACAAAGAAGAAATTTGGAACGTGCCGTCGGGAAAATGGCAGTGGAGTACAATACGCAATTAAAATCTTCAAATCATTATCAACAAAAAAAATGAGAATAGCAATGTCTCTATCTGTAAACATATTCATACGATCATCCAGGTACCATCGTCACTGTTGCAGATCTATTGCTTCATCTTCTTAGCTCAATACACGTAAACGGTTCACTTAAACGTAAAAAATACAGATCGCTGTCACTCGATCATAGACTAGTAATAATCATTGTTGTCATGATCATTGATCAGTATGTAAATAGGCAATGATACTGTCGAATATCAGTGATACAAATGCTGGAGAAAAAAAAATAAAACTCCTAAGAGCAACTATTTTTCTGAATAGGTGGATATCACTAGCGTCTCATCTGAGGCTGTTCAGATGGAACCCCGATTTGCCATCGAGTCGAACCCGAGTTGCGAAATGAACTCACTCCCCGATAATCAATTTTAAAACCCTGTTTCCAAAATACGTCTCGCGGAAATCCCATTCCTTTAAATATGTCAAAGACTTAAACAACAATGACCAAAGAAAAAGAATTTGTCATACACAATACGTGCATTAAGTTGAGCAATCATCCTAAAATGTCTGTTTTCAGTAAACACACCGAGAAAAACAAACGTTTTAACAAACTTTATACAGAAGAAATAATCCGAACTGGTTTCGAACCAACGGCGTCCCAAATTTCATACTGAAAAAAGGTTGCGATGTTAATCCTTTCCCGTTTGAGCTATCGCTGCTGCTGATGATATATGGCGTTTGTTTACTTTATAAAAATAGCGTATGCATGTATCGCTTTCTAAAGATCTTGCCCTTTACACAATATTACGAAAGTCAAATCACTACAAGAAAATGGTTAAATCGAAAAAAGATCGTAAAGTTGGTTAAGACGTGGCATGAATTGGATAGGCCAATGAATCTTATAGTGTTTGTTAGAGAACACATAGAATGCAGGAAAAGATACGACAGTTTTCCTGTATGGTCGCAAAATCTGTTTTGAATTTTGGTCAACTGGCAATTGAGTCTGAGAAAGGGTTTTTTGGTAATGAAAACCCATTTCGCCTGTCGAAAAGTGGTTATAAGAATTGCACGTCCTTTCGGACGTCCAATTAAAAACGGCCCAATTATAGTTGTTGTGTCTTTCATAATATCACCATTTTCTATTTGTTACATGTAGCTTCAATGTCTCCGAAACAGTAAGGAGTCGATGTGGGAGAAAGAGGAATATACTAATAAGCAAACTCATCTCTATTCCCATTTATACATTGTAAATACATAACGTACAAGCTTTCGTCTTTCTTATATTCCCTACTTGTATTCCTTTTCTGTGAAATGCCTTTATTTTGGAGGTCTTAAACGATGCTGCCTAGGAAATGTTTAACTATTTTCCTTGTAACAATATGGTAGTAATAGACCAAATAAATACCATAAAAACATAAAGTGTTTAATGTCTCGGATCTTTAATATCAACATCAAGCTTAACCGTGAAGAATGGCAATACTGAAAGTATACAAATAACAGTCCTTACTAACTAAATTGTACTAATGCACATTAAAAGGAAGATACAGGTATGTTTTCTATTGGATAATACATTCATATGTATTCTCCAAGAGAAAACATAAGCCGGTTTTGAGAATTAATGATAATTAGACTAAAAAATGAAACGCGGACTAAATCCGCGAAATCCCATGACTTTCGCTCTAAGCCTTTTGAAACAAGTATCTGGTGTTGTATGCAACACATAAAGTCCCCTACCGGCTTCACATTGACTCAATATGGTAATAAATAATAGATTAAGATGAACAAGTCATCAAAATAATTGTCAAACATATGAGTTTGAGTTTATTGGGGTTTTACGCCGTTTTCAACTACCAGGGTCATATCGCGGCGGCTGGAGCACCTACCCATGGATTCCTGTTGTTTCTCAAACCAGTACTACCACAACACCCTTACCGAGCCTCCAGCTGCTCGCCCACTTAGGTTAACGATTTCAAACCCATTGGTGGGTGACAATTTTGTCAGAAAGGGTATTAGCCGCGGCCGGGTAGGTCAAACATATGAAATGTTATGCCCAACTGGAGGTGATTAATACTGCTGCATCACCACCCTGACTAACATGGCTTATAATTTTTTTTACATTTTAAAACAGGTTTCATCAAGTTAGCTTGCTTAGTTATCAAGTTATTGCAGGATCCATTTTTTGCCATATTTTCACTATTTCCGTTACCATAGCAACCACACTTTTCGTCAAAGAACAAAGATAAAATGATGTGCATAATCTACACATTGCCATCTAGTCATATACCAAGTCTCATCAAATTAGCTTGCTTACTTATTAACTTATCGCAGGATCCAATATTTTTTGCCATATTTTCACTATTTCCGTAACCATAGCAACAACAATTTTAGTCTAAAAACAAAAATAAAATGATGTGCATACTCTACACATTGCCATATAGTCATATACCAAGTCTCATCAAACTAGCTTGCTTAGTTATTATCTTATCGCAGGATCCCATTTTTGGCCATATTTTCACTATTTCTCTAACCATAGCAACCTCAATTTAAGTCGAAAAACAAAAATAAAATGATGTGCATAATCTACACATTGCCATCTAGTCATATACCAACTTTCATCAAAAACGCTTGCTTAGTTATTAAGTTATCGCGGGATCCAGATTTGAGCGGACAGACGGACGGACGGACGGACGGACAGACGGACGGACAGACGGAGGGCAAACCTATAGTCCCCTCCGGTGTGAACACCGGTAGGGGACTAACTAGCTGATTACAACACCATAAGTGCTTGGTTATACAGAATATGAATCAAATAATCAAATGGAGTACATTATTATATGATACTTACAGAGATTGTGCCGAAATGGCAGCTAAAAGGTGACTGTTCTAAAAAGTCTTCTTCGAAAGAGCGTGTTTTATGCATGAGTAGTAGTGACAAGTTTTTATCCGATCAAGTCCCCCCCTCCAACATCAGATATCAGTGGAAAGTTTCATACGAAACAGTACACTCCCCACCTGATATTGAAAAGGTACTTGAAATATCACTATTAGCCTAAACAAAAAACAAAACCTCAAATAACTATCCTTAAGTGACAAAAATAGACTAAATGTAAGATTGTCATCACAAACACTTCTTGTGACACATTAATTGATTAAAATGTTTTACATGTGTGCATAAGCACCAAACATCATGTTCTTATACAATGCACATATGGTGTTTAAATCTGAGTCAGTATTTCTCAACTTTATACATCAACCTATATGTTAGATGACCTTGATCTGAACTTATACATTTTTGTCTCTGAGCAACAGCACTAAATCCCTAACTGACCTTGTGTAAGTACACTTTTTGCCATCTCTGATGATAACCAGTTCAACCTTTCTGACTTTGCCATCTGAGCTTTTAATAGCATTAGAGACTATGCCAACAGGCCAGTCATTTCTAGAGACATCTCTATCTTTCAACATTACAAAATCTCCATTCTGAATGTTGAAAGCTTCATCAACCCATTTTTGGCCTAGGTTGCAAAGATTGCAAAAAGTGGACTTTCCACATTTTCCAAAATTGTTCAGCTAAAGCTTGCACATTTTTCCATTGTGACCTGTACACCAATTTTTCATCACATTCAATCAATGGAGATGAACAACTGTGAACAGGTTTCTGAGTTAAAAGTACATTTGGACTTAGAATCTGTAGACCATCACTATCTTGTGGCTCTGTTGGAATGGGTATAATTGGTCTATTGTTCACAATACAACACACCTCCGCCATAAACGTTACCAAGTTGTCGTGTGTGAGTGGTTTCCGTTGGTTTTTCAGAAGAATAGTTTTGAGAACATTTCGAATTGTACGAATCATGCGCTCCCATGCGCCTCCAAAATTTGAAGAGTATGGAGGATTGAATTTCCACACTGTTTTGTTTCTTTGAAGGAATTCACCAACTGCTCCATCTTCCACATGTATAGCTTGGATATTTAGATCTTTAACGGCTCCAATAAAATTGGAACCACGGTCAGAGCGAAATTCGAACACTTCTCCACGAATTGAGATGAATCTCTTCAGTGCGTTTATGAATGCCGAGGAACTTAATTCGTCTATGATTTCAATGTGTATGGCCCGAATTGTCAGGCACGTAAATATCACTGCCCAGCGCTTACTATTTGCAACCCCACCACGTGTCTTTCTAGCAACTATTGTCCACGGCCCGAATACATCTACTCCAGTATAGGAGAATGGTGGAGCGAAGTTCACACGATCCGATGGAAGATCAGCCATACGTTGGTCTTGGAATCTGCCGCGTAATTTTCTACACTTTACGCACTGATGGATTAATGAGGCTATCAAGCGTTTGGCGCCAATTATCCAAAAAATCCCCTGAACGAATTGCTCCCTCTGTAATAAGCCTACTCTGATGTTCAACCTTTTCGTGGAAGAACTTTATAAGTAACTTAGCAATATGGGAATGTTTTGAAACGATAATGGGCTGTTTTTCTGCAAGTGTCATATCTGCATTTCTTAATCTGCCCCCAACCCTGAGAAGACCATGACTATCAACAACTGGATTAAGTTTGTATAAGGGACTGCCTCTCTTCACAGACTTTCCCCCAGTTAATTGATCAATCTCTGCTTTGAACGATTCGGACTGAACTGATTTGATAATTTGTCTCTCTGCATCACATAAAGAGTCAACTGATTTGTGAGTTCTACAAATATGCCAACCTAAACACATCTTTACTGAGTTGCAGGAAGAATGGGTATTACCAATTAGTTTACATGAATGTGTGTTGTGCTTGAATGAGCAGCTTACATGTTTGAGTATACTCATAGCATTGACCAATCTCTCCCAAGATGAAAAACGCTCAAATCTATGACAACCTAACATATTTGAGCCTGAAACTTCAGTAGTCTTTGCATTCACAGTCTGTCTTATTTCCTTGTCACAGTCAGGGTCTATCAATGGGTATTTTTCTACCCATAAGTCTTTCCAGCTACAAATCGATGATGATTTTGTGGGACCCTTCAACCAGATACTATTTTGTAGGTTCCTTGATAATATACCCCTAGTGCCTAAATCTGCGGGATTTGAACCGGAGTCTATGTACAACCACTGATATGGTTTACTCACTTTCCTAATACGTTCTATCCTATTGCTGACATAGGTATAAAACCTTCTTGTTTCATTGTTCAAATAACCTAAAACTATTTTGCTGTCTGTGTGATAGGTCACACTGTCAAACTGTAAATTTAAGTTCTCATTCAGTGTTTCATAAATTTCAGTGCCCAGGACTGCAGAACAAAGTTCTAAACGAGGAATTGTTGTGCTGTGTTTGGGTGCTAATTTGGACTTTCCAAATAAGAAACCTAATTGATGCTGCTTATCTGATGTAAGTGCACGAATGTATGCTACAGAAGAGATTGCTCTTTCAGAAGCATCACAATAAATGTGAAGGTCTTTCTGAACAACAAGATTCAGTGAAAAGTCAATAAATGGCCTAGAAATCTTTAAATTCTCCAGCTCAAACAGGGACTCTTTCCATTTCTTCCAGTCTTGATGCATCTTTGCTGGTAATGGTTCCTCCCAGTCTTTACCATTTAGAATCAGGTCTTACAAGAGTAGTTTCCCTTGAATTGTGATGGGAGTAGCAAATCCCAGGGGATCATACACACTATTGATGGTAGAAAGTACACCACGCCTAGTAAAACATTTGTCTTCTTTTGACACTTGGAATGTGAAAGTGTCATCCTTAATTGACCATAAAAGACCCAGACTACGTTGAACAGGCCACTCTTCATTTGACAGATCAATTAGTTTTAAGTTTTTTGAAAGTTCATCTGAAGGAAAATGTTCCATGACAGCTTGGCTGTTGGAAGAAATCTTATGCAATATAAGATTGCCATTCTCCTTTAGAGTTGATTGAGTGCGTTGAATCAAGCTAATGGCTTCATCTTCTGTCGGTACTGATTTCAAACCATCATCGACATAGAAATCTTGCATGATGAATTCTTTGACATCATTGTCTTGATTATTTGTAATTTCATCAGCAATTTTTCTCAGTCCAAAAGACGCGATGCTGGGTGAAGATGTATTGCCAAACACATGGACCGTCATCCTGTACTCAATAAGCTCTTGCTTAAGATCATTCTGACGGAACCAAAAGAAGCGTAAATAATTCCTGTACTGTTCATGAACTTGAAATGAATAAAACATCTGTTTGATGTCTGCCATGATTGCAATCTGCTCTTTCCGGAAGCGTAAAAGAACTCCCAGGAGGCTATTAAAAAGGTCTGGTCCTTGAATCAAAGTGCTGTTCAATGAGATGCCATCATACTTTGCACTTGAGTCAAAAACACATCTTATTTCATTGGGCTTTTTTGGATGGTATACACCAAATAACGGTAAAAACCAACTTTCTTCACCCTCAGACAAGGGTGGCGCCATCTCAGCATGGCCATTCTCTAACAACCTGGACATGAATTCAATGAAATGCTCAGCCTTTGCTGGGTTTTTTCTTAGACCGGAAATTAATTTTTTGGTCCTATTGTAAGTGTACTCACGATTATTTGGCAATCTTACCCTTGGGTTTCGGAAAGGAAGAGGGGCTGACCAGTAACATGAAGAGGTTTTCTTAAAATCCACATTCATAATTTCTAAGAAGCGTCTATCCTCAATGGACAAAGAAGGCTTATCATCAGATGGGGTTTGAACAAAAACAGAGTTTCCAACTATGTCATTGCAACCTATCTTGTCAAGCAAGGGGGGTAAATCAACCTTTTCTTTGACACTTATCTGACTTGAACATGGTTGAAGTAGGCTAGGACGGTCATCCTGTAAGAAGTAAGTCTTATTTGCAGTCACTTTTTCGGATAAATGGACCTTACCACGGCATACTTCCCAAATTATTACCCAACCCAATAATGTTTTCTGAACATAAGGGGTACCAGGAGGGCCTGTTCTTTGATCAAGCAAATGATGTGCTTCTGGGAGATCGCGACCAATCAAAATGGAGATCTCAGCATTGTCATCTAAATGAGGTAAGTATTGTTTAATAGATTTCAAATGTCTGTATCCGTCGGCGACACAAGGAGTAGGAATTTCTGACCTAGAATCAGGAATGTCATTACATTCTATGGCAGTTCCTAAGGTGAGTTTGATTTTCTCATCAAGTGAGAGTAACTGAAGATTTTGTGCTTTTCTACCATATAAATTGACTTTACCAGAGCAGGTAGACAAAAGGTATGGTATTTGATCTGTGTCAATACTCAAAGAATCTAGGAGTTCAGACTTCACCAATGAACGATTACTTTGCTCATCTAAAATAGCATAGACTTTCTTTCTCTTGTCACAATGACTTACAATAATTGGTACAATTTTAGCACAGGATCTACTAGAATTTTTACTACCACAAATCTTGGTGCATTTTGAATCGCTTTGTAACAAGGGAGGAGATTGAAGCTCCCCACCATGGGATTGGTTCGTGTTTTCGGTGTAATCACAGTGTAATGGGGTAGAATGTGAGTTACTTTGGCATAATTCACAAAGAATGTCTGACTTGCATTGTTTTTGTTTATGTTCAGTGGATTCACAACATCTAAAACAAATGTCATTATCTTTCAAAAATTTCTTTCTGTCTGAAAGACTCATTTCTCTGAATCTCCTGCATTTATTAAGAGTGTGGTTTGTTTTGTGAAAGGGACATAGTTTATTCCCATGTGTTTCTGAGTTTGATGACAAATCAGTCTTTTTATTGGAAACCCTATGTTGTTGGTCTGAAGAATAAGATCTTGATGCTTCTGTGTAATCATTGTCAAAATTTAACCCAGGATCATTCCTCATTCTGCAAATATCCTGAATGAAATTGCAAAATACAGAAAATGGTGGAAAGGGTCTTTTGTTTTGCATTTTGTAATGTGATGCTGTGGCTACCCACTTTTCCTGCATTTTATATGGCAATTTTCTAATAATTGGCAAGAGACCACCTGACGTGTCATACACAGCTAACAATGGGCTATATGCAGTCTGTGATTTAAGAGATTCAATTTCAATCAAAATGTCTAGAAAGTCATACCACTTTTCTCTATCTTTCTCTGAAAGCTTTGGAAAAAATCTGACTTTATTTTTCAAAGAAGCCTCTACAATTTCTGGGGAGTTAAATCTTACTTCGAGACGTTCCCAAATGTAATTTAACCCTTTAAGA
This sequence comes from Fragum sueziense, assembly GCA_963680895.1. Classification (NCBI taxonomy): domain Eukaryota; kingdom Metazoa; phylum Mollusca; class Bivalvia; order Cardiida; family Cardiidae; genus Fragum; species Fragum sueziense. Next base: position 4,808,924 of record OY804606.1, on the reverse strand, counting down.
GGGTCTTGGCAAGATAGCCTCACGCTCTCTGCAAATTTTCGAGTCTTAGGGCCTAAGTGCTTTATCAAAAGATCAATTTCTTCTGTTGGGCCAATCTCAAGATCTTGAATGACGTTTTTGAATGATCTCTTCCAGGACTGGAACATCTCAGGTTGCTCGTTGAAGACATCCAATCTGTTCAGCATTAAGTCTCGTTTCAGTAAAAATGTGCTCAGATCCTTGTGACCCATGGCGTTTTCCGACGCGAAAACTTGCTGTTCATTGGTAACTCTTTGGCTAAAGTCTGGCTTTATGTCTTTCATTGTTGCCTTACCAACATGTTGCTCACCCTGGCCTAAGTCTGGTTTTATGTCTATTCTGTCATATATCTTTGTTGCTGTATCAACATGTTGTTCTGTAGTTTCTGGCTTTTCTACTTTAACCTTAGGTGTCGAGTTCCATGGATTCATTGATTCCAGAAAGTCTTGTATTCGTTCTGATGTTGTGGTTACCGGTGTTGCATCCTGTGAACTAATGGTAATGTGCTCCAGCGACTCTTCAAGCGATTCCACCTCCGCTTCGGCAGCGGCGTGTTCAATTTCAGCATTGAGAACAGTTAGGTCCGCATCCAAACGTGCTTTCTCTGCTTGGATCTTTGACTGCTGCAAAGCGAATTGTACTCTGGTTCTTGCGGCCTGGGCCTTTGCTTTCTTCAGTGCCAGAAGAGCTTCCACGTCAAGCGGGGTCCCCGAGTTGCGTGACCTCAATGAGTATACAGACTCTGCCATGTTTAATCTCTTATTACTTTAATGTCTCGGATCTTTAATATCCACATCAAGCTTAACCGTGAAGAATGGTAATACTGAAAGTATACAAATAACAGTCCTTACTAACTAAATTGTACTAATGCACATTAAAAGGAAGATACAGGTATGTTTTCTATTGGATAATACATTCATATGTATTCTCCAAGAGAAAACATAAGCCGGTTTTGAGAATTAATGATAATTAGACTAAAAAATGAAACGCGGACTAAATCCGCGAAATCCCATGACTTTCGCTCTAAGCCTTTTGAAACTAGCTATTTTTATTGGTAGACCCCTATTTTTTTCGATAGCCAATCACATAGCTCTTACTATACGGTCGTTGATATTCTTGGTGTGTTGAGGATGTAACGAGCCATTTGATTGGCTAATGAGATTTCGAGCCGAAGGGTCAAAAATAATTATCGGTCTACCGGTAATTTATCGCTAGACCATTAATTGAAATAGCGGTCTATCCTTATTATATGGGTAGACCGATATTTTTATCGGTAGACCGCTAAAAAAATAAGGGTACACCGCTATTTTTAGCGGTCTACCCCTATTTTAATTATAGGTCTAGCGCTATACTGACTTTAGACCCTATTCGCACGCCATACAATGTGCCTCTTTTAACTGCCTTGGTAATATCACGCAGCTGGATCATCTAACCGTATATTAGTAATATTTTCTCAACAGTACAGCCAAACTATTAAGAGCCTCCAGCTTCTCTCTCTCACTTAAATGATTCACATCCATTACTGGCCGAGCCGGGGTTCGAACTCACTGCCTATGGATTGAAAGACTCCGCCGTCACAGACTGAGCTATCTGGAATTGGCACTTCTATTGTAGAACTTACATCGCTAAATTATTTCTTACAAATAATTAATTCAAAAACGCAGTTTTCATGTATTGTTAATTAGCGGTGTTGACCCCGGTCAGAGGCTTTGCCTTTTTTCATATTATGATACTTACAGAGATTGTGCCGAAATGGCAGCTAAAAGGTGACTGTTCTAAAAAGTCTTCTTCGAAAGAGCGTGTTTTATGCATGAGTAGTAGTGACAAGTTTTTATCCGATCAAGTCCCCCCCTCCAACATCAGATAGCAGTGGAAAGTTTCATACGAAACAGTACAAAGTGTGTATAGTATAGCACAGAAATATTCAAGTAAAAGGAGAAAAAATAGTAATGTTTGCAAAACTGCATACGGAATATGAAAACCAGGGACGATTTGGTAAACAATTAAAAGAAACTTCTCATTAGATTCAATATACCACATGGTTGTGAGAGATTTGTTTTCAAATAATTGCGCTCAAATACGGAGGTCAGCGCAGTGAATATTATCTTTTAAATTATCAATTTAGTCACCATGACAGCATTTGGTTATCACAAAATGCCGAATTTACAGAAGAGGATAATTTCATTTTAAATAATTAATCAAATGAATTAGCCTGAAAAGGATTAGATGATATCAAATTGATTTTCTCTCTGATCTTTTATCGCTCGTCAGATTATTTCATAAGCAAATAGCTCGTTTATCCGGGTCATTTCAACAATGTCAAAAGGGCATCAATTTAACTTCTTTCTTTTTCAATTTTACTCGTTCTCGCATAATCCTTGTCAACATATTACATGTAATCTACGTTTGCTCTAGTTTCATCAAATAATCGCACGTCCAGTCCAGTCAAGTCCGAACGTTCATGGGGAACAGTTAAATTACGATGTTGCCTAATATATACGCAGTATATGTTTGCTGATTGCATTCGAACTTCCATGTAGTTGGTGCTAAACCATTTTTACTTTACATATAGATAATGCTTTTTTGGCTGAAAGAATTGTTATAATTTAACGAGATTGATTCAAAACCACTGTAATTACTATGTCATTACTATTAATGTATTCTTAAAAAAAGTCTTCCAATAAACACTCGATACTTTCTGTGAAATTAAAACTGATTTACCATGTTTGATTAAAAGGCTCTTTATAAAGTGTCCTAAAGTTACATGATCTATTTAAGCACGAATTAAAACATTGACAGATCTGTCAGGCCCACCATTATTACATTGTTGAAAAATACAATATGCATGACCTACAGACCATAATGAATATGGAAAAAAATAACTCAATTACAGCTCCTATCTATGGATATGAAATTTAGATGCAAGGTACGGCAAAAATAAAGTTTTTTTAAATCACAACGCTAGGACAATGAAAATTGATCAATTTGCCGATATATAAAAACATCAAAACCAGCATCATTTTGTGAGGGATATAACATTTTCTGAAATAAGACGCACAAAATCCGGAAATAGTGTAATTGCTGTCAAGCCCCGTACATGGAATGTTTTTATTTCAAGTATTTCCTCGTCTTCTCCTAACTATTTTTGCCTTGCTGTATGTGTGAATTTACTTTTGTAAACCATTGCGACTGCCACTACTTTAACCATTTCCCAAACAAGACCTGGTTTTGACGTCCCTAAAATGATAGGCTTGGGAAAACATTGAGACAAAAGAAGAAACTGCTGATAACCAGCAGTTTCTCCTTTTGTCTCAATGTTTTATGTGCTATATCATTCACAAACTGCACCTGTAGTGGCATCCATGAACTCGTCTGCAGCAGCCTAATTCAGGTTGGAGCACCCTAATATTTCGTCGTTTGGAAAAGGGTTAAACTAGAACCAGTTTAGACTATGATTAGGTTTATAAGTCAAAACAATACATTCTACATTCCCACTTTGAAATAACAATATCAGAAAGGTTTTTGTTTATGTAGATGTAGAGTAGGTATTCATCTTTACAATGCAATAAAGATTCAATTTGTCTAGATGTATTTCTGTTTGAATGACAACACAATTTGATTTGATAAAACAAGATTTCTCTACAGACTTAACAATCTTGTTAGCACTTTGTAACAAATTACTTAGCTCTCACAATACTTCAGTAAAGATGCCTGCTTTTAACAAGTAATATGGAGACAATGACAATTAAATAATGATAATTTAAAGTCCCTTTTGCATACATAATCGTAATGTGTTTAAGACAAGGTCTTTATTATTTCGAGTAAACTAAAACTGCGAAAAAATAGTACGTGACTATCAGATGTGTTCTAAGAGTAATACAGTAGGCTACAGATAATGTTGACTTGACGAAGGGTCAGGACCTATTCTCAATCAGAGACACAATGGTTCCAGTAACAAAAACCCAATTAGGCTTGTTTGATAGATATCAACAGAGAAGGTCTTGTACTGAATATAAATCATACAAACTTATACAAATGTTGACAGATTTGGTTATTGAAGCCTTGATTAAAATTTCATCGTAGATATCTAGTTGTTCTAGTTATGTAGTGACAGATCATGACAAAATGGGGTTTATAAGACGTTGAGAAAGTTCCAACTTTGATTATGCCGTGCATATGGACCATAATAAACAACTTTTCTGGCATCGTCATTGAAAATCTGATTCCTTTTTTTTCATATACGTATTTTGCAAGTAATTAATAAGCGCTCACAACTGTCTACTCCATTAACATAATAAACTGACATCTGTCATTTACAGGGCTATACAAGATACCCAGTTCTACCGGTATTACTTAATACTTACCACGCCTTGCAAACACGAGTGCTTGTAATATATGTATAAATAAAATTTGTGGACCTCAAAAACTAAACAGGTTTGAAACCTACAAAAGTAATCATCTTCCATTTGCGGATTCGTTTACTCGATATTCTTTTAAGTTTGCCATGCAGAGACATGTTCTCTTCGTAGTTTTTATCTATTTGTATTTATTGTGTAATGTTCCAATAATGTCCAATGGACAAAACGATGCATTCTAATTGTCAATGCTATCAATACCTAGAACATGTCAGTTGAACAACGGTATTACTTTTTTATATCATTTATTATAAACCCCACTAGCGAACAACGAAATCATTCACCTGTCAAAATTAAATTCTGGTATTATCTTCCACTATAAACCAGAGTTTTTCTTTTTATAAACAATGATACAAAACAGTAAAATGCTTTCCGGATTATATTGTGTGCACTCAATAACTTGTCTTAATTTGCAATTATCGTACAATGGACTCTATTACTTCATTATTTGTGTGTCCTTTCTAATGCTCACATTAATTCTACATACAGGTTAGAATTCGTGCAGTTGGGTTTGCATTGTTTTTGAAAACAATAACACGTTATTAATACAAAAACAATGATAATGTCAGAAACAATATTATGTAAAGCAAAAATCTGAATTATTAATTGCTGGCAAAGAATGAATCAATTAGTCTATTGTATACAGCTTGGATTTCAATGTAAAAAAAACTTTGTCTAAAGTAAAAAGCATTTGTCTCCATTCCATCATATCATGGACAAAAGTTATAAGTAGTAATAATTGATAAGGTAACATTTAAGGTTTACAGACCCTCAAAAATTATATTATTTTTCTATTATTTTACTATTTATTCATACATGTATGCAAGGGAGGTAATTTTGCACATTTTTGTCAAATATATCCATGAGTATGCATTAATTCAAAATTCTAAACCGTTCAAAATGCTTATGTTTGTATTTGGAATGGAAACGTAACAAAGTAAAGGAATTACTGACGCTTTTAAAATTTCGCATTTGGGTCTTTGGTGCTTTTGAGGGGTTGGATACCTTAAAGCTTTTCCATGCAGAATAATGTGAAATTCGTCCAGTTTTAAAGCATGAGAACAAAATCAGAAAATAACAACGGAATCTGTAAAATAGTTACTAGGAACTATTTTGTGAAAGGAACAAAATTGTAGTCTTGTCATCTTGCATGGATGTCAAAGGCAGGCTTTATTTAGAAAGCGACAAAACGTGGTGCTTTTGACAATCGTAATGAAACATAGTTTTGGAATAAATACTTTCCCCAGATTTATTTCTATATATTGTGCTATTCAAATTTTGGTCTTTAGTTAGATACACTATCCTTTTTGTGCTAAGTGTTTGCTTTAGAGATGTTTTGCTATTTTAGAAAGGGTTGGTGATGTCCAGAATATTTCACTGAATATATAACGCTACTTTTCAACAAAAACCTCGTAGCTGCAGTTACGAGATGTTTGTTAAAAAGCGACCATAATATTTATCTAACCTCATCAGGGAGTATTAATCAGGGGCTCAGTCACCAAGCCATGTCTCGTGAGATTATAAATCAAATACTCGACAATCCTATACGTTGTAAATCAGATAGATTAACGCTTCTATTTCTTATAGTTGCGAGTTCTTACTCTTCGACTAGTAATAGACTTGAATTACAAAAAAACACTTTTTGATAAAATAAATATTATTTTTAACATAACTACAATTGTACAACTGTAATGAATGTTTGTTCTAATACTTAACGTATATAACCCATCATTAGCACCAAAGAGCCAGATGCGAAATTTGAAAAGTGCCAGTAATTTCTGAACTGTGTATCATTTCCATTCCAAATACAATTATATGCATTTTAAACGGTTTAGAATTTTGAATTAACGTATACAACCCATCATTAGCACCAAAGAGCCCGAGACGAAATTTGAAAAGTGCCAGTAAATCCTAAACTGTGTTATATTTGATTATTTCCATTCCAAATACAAACATAAGCATTTTGAACGGTTTAGAATTAATGCTTAATTATGGAAATATTTGACAAAAATGTTATAAATTACCTCCCTTGCATATGAATATAGAGTAAAAAAATATTTGTAAATTATTTTCTTCTTGATGCATTATCTTGAAATCCGGCACGGTGCATCAACTTATTGGAAGTGTATTTACAAGTTTGTGCAATTTGATGCATGTCGCATGACTAGAAATAGTGTTTTAATGATGGGTTGTATACATTAATTTACTGAATTCTAAAGGTTCCTACAACGTATAAGATATTTCTTAGATATTACGTGATATTTCTTTTTGCATAAAAAATAAAACACAGATATACTTCTTGATATTACTAAATGTAATAATTTTCTATTTGATACTATAATTCTTTTCAATATTCAATCAATCAAAAAACGCTTTTCTACCTATAGATAAAAATATGCAGTGAATGGTTATTTTAATAACTATACTTATATACTATACTATACTAATACTATTATTATAATGTTAAACGAAACAATTTTATGTTGGATATGTTTGTTATGTATACATATATTTTTGCAATAAATGTTTTGAAATACTATTAACTTAGTTTTACACACAAAAACATCTGTCTAATTTCCATAAGGTTTTGTAATATTTCACCAAACACCAGTTGTCTCTCTTCTTTAATACAAATGAACGGTTCATATGACGACGACTTAGATTTATTGTGTTTGATTAAAAGGCACAAGAGTGGGGATGAAATAAATCCATTTATAATGGACATGTCCCATTAACACATGTAAAACAACCCATCATGTCACTTTACAAAAGAGATGACAGACTCTCCGACAATCATGAAAACATTTTTCCTCCAAACAGTACCCAGTTGTCTCTATTTTCAGTCATTTACACATTTGCAAATGTGTAAATGACCGAAAATAGAGACCACTGTGTAAACTCCGCTTCAACGTTTTCATGTGAACCTTCTTGGGGGAGTAAAATCTTGATAGTAAAGATGTTTCAATGAAAATCGTTCCGACGACAACTATTAAAGCTACTATTTCCCAGATTTTGGACCAAAATTTGTCAAAAACAAACGAAATGTACACTTTTTAAGCTTTATATGACCTGATTAAATGATTACGACAAACTATTGAAGCAACGACTCATTGTTTCGCAATTTGATACCGAATTCATGAAGCGATGTCGAAAGAAGGTCAAAAACAGTAGGACCTGCGACTTACTTAAATGACATCACAACATACATGATGACGTCATATTGAAATTCAAGCATGACTCTCGTTTGAATCTTGGTCCGCGCTGTGTACGCATGCGTGACAGTTAAAAAATAAATTCAACCGCATCTGAGACGGGGTTGAATTTTGGTTTGGATTCTCCCTAAATTCGGCTATCGCTCTTATACTTTCGGCTCAATCTCTGTCTGAATCGCATATTATTAACCATTCTGAGGTGGCCAACACAAAAGTTTTGCATATTTTTTCAAAAAAATTCATTTTTTGCAATTAGACCATCTGTTACCATCACCCTTTGAATGCTTGATAGAGACAAACATACCAAGATGACTATAATTTTGGCTAAAAACTTTATCAAAAGTTATTCATGAGAATTTGTAAATAAGCCAGTAGTCCAAAAACACGCATGCGCAAAGTAGAAAGTACCCAAGCAATATTACAAGACATATTGTAGTACGGCGCCAGATTAATTGACCAAACTGTATCCTGTCGAACAGGTCGGATATCAAATAGGGAACGATTTTATCCAGTAAATCGTGACGTAAATTCGGACAAACAAAATAATATTTCGTAGGTGTTGTTATAAAACCTCGTAACTACGGCTTGATTTAAGCCGTAGTTACGAGATTTTATAACAACACCGACGTTTTATCAAAACATAACGGTAAACTTAGTCTATTGTTAGCACAAAATTCTTTGCCATTACACGTTTGAGATATCCTATGTTTTCTACCCGCTATACAACGAATTCTTGTTGCACACCAAATAGAAAGGCTCGTGCAGCATGTCGTTCAATCACAATGAGTAAAATGTACATAATCATAAACCCTCATATGAACCAACGCGTACGTCCGGATGACTTGAAACCATAATTATACAATTATTCACGCTGTCTAAAGTCGAAAATAGAACTGTAGCTATAAATTTATAGGTATATCTCTATTTAAATTCTGGTACATCTTATAGATTTGTAGGTACACCACTATCTAAATACAGGTTTCCCTACACATTTATAAGTACACCCCTATAATTGTAGTTTCCGTACGTCGTAATAATGCGCTCATTGCTTGAAAAGAAATATGTATAGATAAATTTTCAGAAATAGTATTTAACCCTTTCCCAAACAAGAACGGCTTTTGACGTCCGTAATAGAAATGGTGTGGGAAAATATTGAGACAAAAGAAGAAACAGCTGAGAGCCAGCAGTATCTCCTTTTCTCTCAATATTTTCTGTGTCTAATTGTACACAAATTCCATCTGTATTAGCATGCATTTTATGGTCTGCAATAGATCTCAAATTAAATGTGTCAAAATTTTGTCGTTTGGGAAAGGGTTAACAGGGAGTTGTCGACTGGACGAATGCATTGCATCGTGACTGCATGATACATCATTTTTCCCAAAAAGACATAGATTTAACGTCCCAGTTAGAAAAGGCTTGGGAAAACATTGAGACAAACACGGAAAATGCTGATAACCAGCATTTTCTCTTTTTTCTCAATATGTCATATGCGTACTTTTCTACATATCCTATCCAAATCAACATCCATTTTGTCGTCTGTGGCAGCTTTCAAATCAATATTTGGGAAGGGGTTGGCTAGTCTCTCAGCAATTCTGTAAATGGTTCCATCATTCAGAATACTACTTTGTAACAAATATTGTATAGTAAATATTTGTAAACAAAGAGTTATTACTTCCCATGATGGTATTCGTAAATCACCCTGTCGGGACAAAAAGTAATGGAAAATCAGAAAGAATTGGTATCTTGATTTTGTTTGTGAATAAAAAAGAAATCAGAGCCAAATTACTGGGATCTTTATTAATCCCAAATTGATTCCAAATCACTGATTTATAGCAATACGATAATGGATACTATGTATTAACATCACCTATTTTGACAAATAGATAGACATTACGTGATAAAAACTTCTAAAATCAAAACCTTTCGATCGAAATGTCTTCCTAATGAAAATTTATGGTAAAATATTGTTACTGATTTTAATACGTCCGTTGTATCAGGGAATCGAATATGGCGTTTGGACGTTTGAATCGGACGTTTGAATCGGCGTGAGTTGTATATTTCTTTGTCCAAACATTACATATTTTATTCGACATGCAGTTCTACTTGATGATTATTAATTTACCGAGTGTTTTGTACAAAAACAATAGCTCTAATTTGCATTTTTGATTTAAACAAATAGTAGATTCTCAGACCTGAATTTTATCCGTAGATTATCCTTTAAAGTTCGATAGCTATGTTTATAAAACTTCATAATGGGGATTCATCTTTCTACAGAAAAGTATAGTCTACAAGAACCAAACTCTATCTAGCATTTTTAGTTATATACCTTGGTTGTTTCCCGGACATGAATTTTGTTTATGTGAGCAGAATATTACCGGTTGAGGGAACCTCTTCAGTATATTTATCTTATAGATCTACATTGTACGAACCACGATGCTTTACCTAAAAGGTGTCCCTTGAGTTGTTGCTTAGCCTCATTACAATTATTTTTCAGACTTGATATCTGCTCGAAGCATATCGCTGGTCACAGCTACGGCTATAAAATTACGTTTGTGGACAAACCTTATCAATGTAATTGAGATATAATTAAGAAAGAGTTGAAGCTCTGCCTCAATCTATCGTTATTTTAACCAGGGCTCTGAGTTAGGCGTCACAATAAAAAACACTGAACAGATCTTCTAAACCGCCACTTTTTGACACAGATTTTGGTATAAATAAAAAACGAAAAGCTCGATTATATTTTGTGATGACATTCTATCGATTTAACGCGACAAAGTCAAAATCAAAACAACAAATGTTTGTGAGTAGAGGCTTTAGTATAAAACCGGCTGTGCACCTGGCGCACGATGGCAAGAATTAAATCGCACAACATTTATTCAAATTGTAGTTATTATCGATCCAACATGCAGATTGTGTAAAGAAAAGACAACGCAATGGACAGAATGACCTTAAGTGATATGGGCCGTACTGTGGGACCTACCGAAAGCGACGTCAAAATGAATAATGTATGTACCCTTTTTAGTGAGGTGTACATGTTCCAAAAGGCTACTCATGACACTGCTAAATGCAACGATTGTTTCCCGATTGATTTCTTTGAATTACGAGTTTTATGGACCTCAAGCCATTTCAAAGTGTACCACAGAGCATGGCCCATAGAGTCCACCATACAAAACATTATTATTCCACGTGTACATTTTTCGGCAGAAGACATGTCTCGTGCACCAATTAAGCATGTCAGCAATGGCTGTTTGACGCGTGTGTGCTGCTAGAGAGGATTTAAAGATATGTTTACAGTTTACATTTACGGGTTCTTTTAGCACATATTGTATCCGTAGAAGACTATAAAGCATCAAAATGTGATGATATTCCGAAGTTTTTATTTGATATATCGGTTGTTTTCTTGTTGTTGTATTTATAACGAGTTCTATGGCGCCAGAACCATGTCAAAGTGCACTACAGAGCATGGTCCTTACAGTCTCCCATACAATTTTTTTTATTGATCCACGTGTACATTCACAATTTGTGAATCAGTTTTTCACATCATAAAAGGATTTTTGATGCACGGTTGCTACTGTAGTGGATACAAAGTAATGTTTACAGACTGTATATTCGTGTTGTTTTATAGCATGTATTGTATTCCGTAGAAAACAATCAAAGCATTCAAATGTGAAGATGTGCCGACATTGTTGTAAATGGTCATCAAATATAACTTAGATTGAAATCAATGATCAATTCAAGTCAGAGAAATGGTCCAATGTAACCACCATGCATTTCAACAGTTTTTTTTTTGCAAAAGTTCCAGGCGACCGGAAGTGTGGAAGACATTACCAAGCGGCTGTGACGTCTGGGATGACACCTCAGAACTTCCTAGGTAGCTACAATCCCATGAGGGCTCGTTGTCAAGCAGAGTTCGACGTGACGATGACCCTTTTCAAATTGGTCGTGTTATACTTCAAGAGTCTCAGTGACATTTTGACATCCATTTTGAAAATGGTTTATCTTTCTTATTTGAAAATTTCAAGCTCCTATCATACGTATTGATGGAGTTATATAAAATTAATTATAAATTATATGCTGTGGCGGTTTAGTAGATCAGTTCAGTGTAGACAGACACGAAGTTAGAGCAGTTGCCGACAACAAACTCAATGATACTTAACCCATGATATCCGTATGTAACGATGCCGATAATATAGATACAAAAGGGAAAATGAAGGTTCTTATCATTTCATTCTTTTACTGTTTAATTTTTCAAAGAACTCTTTCTGTACATTTCGTTATGTGAAAAGGGTTAAAATTGTTTATCAGTAGACATCGTTATGATGTAGGTCAATTGTTGACTCTCCTAGCTCTATATTTAATTGGATTTTTGAGTTAGGAATATCCCTGTCTACAGGCAGTAATACGTCGCTTTTAAACAAAAAACTCGTAGTCGCAGCTTGTATTAAGCTGCAGTACGAGGTTTATGTTGAAGAATAGAGAATGTTTGTTCTAAACAAGTAGTGCAGATGAGATGAGATAATCATTAATCAAAATGGAAATAATAATTATGATCATTCTTCAAGCCGTATGTTGTGGGTACTCAGTTGAATGGTGTCCTCGTAATTTTCCAGTGACGTCTTAAACATTGCGCGTTTAGATCCAAAGTGCCGATTTTTTTAATCCTTACATTTCCGTATAGATCAGATATATCTTGACTTTTCACAACTTCGCATGAAAAACTCCAAGTCGCGGAAACATCATATTGGGAGGACCATTTTAAGATATACGGCCCATCATTAAAAAAAATACACTCACTAGTAAATACACTTCACATAAATTGATTCACCGTGCCGGATTTCAAGATAATGCTTCAAGAAGAAAATAATTTACAAATATTATTTTAATCTATATTCATACGCAAGGGGGGGGGGGGTAATTTTGAACATTTTTGTCAAATATTTCCACAAGTATGCATTGATTCAAAATTCTAAACCGGGCAAAATGCTTACGTTTGTATTTGGAATGGAACTGTAACAAAGTTAAGGGATAACAGGCACTTTTCAAATTTCGCCTTTGGCTCTTTAGTGCTAATGATGGGTTGTATAACTTAATGCTTTTGATCCCAATTTAGTGTTCGTCCTAGTTTTTGGACCAATGAAATTGCAGTATATTTGGAAATTTCGGCGCTATATTTCACATAAACGCACTGCCGGTCAGTTTATACATAGCCACGCCCCCGTTTCCTGTGCAGTTATGAAAAATGATGTTATATTTTGGGGAAAATGATGTCATTTTTGGGAAAATGATGTAATTCCTGTAAGATCCGCTCCGGTCTGAGGTGTGGTTTGAAGAGCGTGTGTTTTCATTGGTTGACGAACACTAAGTCAGATAGAGTCTGTATAGTAGATTCTACGCGACATAAACGTTCAAAGGCTGCGCCTTTTGAACGTTTATATCGCATAGAATCTACTATACAGCCTCTATCTAATACGTGGTTCCAGATGAGCATATGTACATACATACTCGCAGTCTGGTAAAAAAAACATGTTGTTCTATAATTTCTTCATCTTGGTGTGTAACAACCAGAGCAGCATGGGTCCTGGTAAGACTGCACTTATTGGCAGGATAGTCTTAAAACGGGGCACTCACAAATGTTATAAGGATCTTTTCCAGATCGCGGCGCATTTCTGTGTTGGCCAAAAATGTTGGCCAGTTTAAACCAAATTTGGCAGAAATGTTCATTAAGTGGCCCTTTGCTTAAATATTTCATAAAGTTTCCATTGGTCCATTAATTCGGACATGGCAGGGCGGGGCTTATCAGACTTAGAGAAACCACAAAATGATTCTTTCAAAAGTTAACCACTGGACCAGTTTAGACAAAACTTGACAGATCTCGAAATGCTCCTTGATTGACCCTTAATTTCAAATGTACATGAAACTGTGATTGGTCCATAAATGTGGGCGTGGCAGGATGTGGATTTTCAGACTTCCTTATAAACATCTATTTTTGCACCGCCCATTGATTGAAATACAACCAGTGGAGCGATACGGTCCGTCTTGTGCCTCTTGTTTCTCATTTTACACTGATTTTTTTAAATAAAATCAAATTTAGCCCATTATATTCAGCCATATGATGATTGAGCCCCCCCCCCCCCCCCCCCCCCCCCCTCAATAGGAAATTGCTTCCTGTTGGCCTGTTATCTAATTATTTGATTGATTGGTAAATAAATGGATGTACACATGCGGTTGTTTACTAGGTATCGATCGATCCTGGTGGTCGCGGATTGACCTGGCGCAAGTTTCATCAAACTTTAAAGGCGTAATTTTGACTTACTGCTGATGTTCTAAGAAACGCTTAGAACAACAATCGATTTATCTAGGTCTTTATCTACAATGGCGGTACGTGAGTTTTGTTCTGAAATGTGTCGCAAGACATTGGTAAGACGAATGTATGTTGATGAAATTGGCATAATATTGCGGCCTTCAACAGGTCAAAGGGAGATAATACGGCTGGTTACGATTACATTCATATTTACGCCATTCTTTCCCTTGTACATTACACATAGTGCTCAATAGACCTACTTAATAGATCGGTGTTAACCCTTCCCAAAACAAGACCTGGTTGTGAGACCCCTGAAAGAAAAGTCTTTGGAAAATATTGAAGGAAAATAATATAATGCTGATAACCAGCATTTTCTTCTTTTGTCTCAATGGTTTCTGTGTCATATTGACACTCATCCTTTCCTTATCCAGTTTTATCTGCAGAAGCTTCCAAATTGGAACAGTCTGACTTTTCTATATTTGGGAACGGGTCAAAAGCCTCGGGTGAAACACGAATTCAGTAAAACGCATAGACTAAATAGATTTTTTTAGTTCCGCGAATTTTTCGCACCGGCACAAAAGCTCTAGCATATATGAGGCACAACTTAATCATGTAAGACTGTTTAGATATAATTATTCCAATGTTATTTGTCCGATTGATTTATTGATTGGGGTTCAATGCCTCTTTCAATTGGTATGGTCACATCGCGACCTAACCGTGGATTCCTGGTATTTCCCTCACCAGTACTACCACAAAATCCAATCCGAACCCCAACTGCTCGATTATTCACATCCACTGGTGAGAGACAACTTACTTTTGTCAAATGTAAAAACGGATATTGCCTGAGCTGGGGTTCGGTCCAGCGATCCCTGGATTGATAGACTCCGACGTTGCCGACTGGACTATCAATGCTAAAAGGAAACTTGACAACATTGGACAATTTACTGTGCTGGGATACAGAAAATGGGTCTTAACCCAGTCCCTAACGTCCGTCCCTAAATCACGACGGTTCAAAGTAAGGGCTGCTAAAGACTATGAAATAGATGTTGCTAAAGCTAGGATTTATGTACAACCTAGCTTAGAAAACATTGAGACAGAATGAGCAAATGCTGATTATCAGCATTTTTTTATTTTGTGTCAATGTTTCCCCAAACATTTTCCATCGGGGATGTCAAAAGCAGGTCTTGTTTTGGGAAATAGCTATATGGATATAGTGTGGATTGGGAAAAGACTAATTCTTAGAAATGCTCAGTGGTGGCAATGTGCGCCTACAAAATAAATTTTTCATCTGGGGGCCCTCTCTACTAGAATCAGCAAACGACGTTTTCTACAATGGATGTGAAAATAATGTCTTATTTTGAGAAAGGATTACATGTGCAAAGTTTCCATATAGATATATGACAAAAAGAATTGAAGGCGCAGAAAACGAGACAAATTTCCTTATCTTAAAAATATTTTTATCGTAGCCTACTCTTGAACGATTGACTCGTACGTACTATTAATGCAAAAGTGCAAAAAGGTGAACATAATTATGATTATGTACAGCAAAAAGAATTACTCAAACTAGATCTACATAGATTATCTCTGTCCATTGAAAATTGTCGTCAAGTTCATTTATGAACTGAACTTTGGCTGAAAAAAAAAATCATAAATTTAATGTTTTGTCATTTATAAAAGCATGGGTTTTTTAGGAATGGGGGAAGACACAGGACGCTTGTAGAAAAGGGAAAATCACACGCGAAAACCTAGTTTTGGGGAAAATTGTTTAATGATAGAAATACTACACTTGATATGCTAGGTTCCCACTGCCGATCAAATTAGCTCGATCAAACCCGACCAAGCGATCGAGTACCGTTCGAGGTCGGTCGGCAAGGGTGATCGGGATAAGTCGAGATGGTCGAGTTTGGTCTGCATCGATCGGTAATCTTGCCAACTTGTTTTGACACGTCAAAAAAATCCGTGTAGAGGTGGAGTAGAAAACACATCGGGAAGATGCTCGAGTATCGATCGTATAGAAGATCGAGCTGATCAACAATCACTCGAGTAGAGATTGTGTGTGCTCGAGTCGATATCTTTTACCGGGATTTGATTGGATGAACAGTTGGAGCAGAAGTCGAGTTGATCGGGAATGCGTTCGGGAATAACTCGTACAAGTCGATGTGATCGAGTGCTTCCAACTGCTCTATGGCAGCGGATCAACTCGATCTACTCGATCGCTTAAGTGCACTCGATCAATCCCGACCATATGACTTCTTCTCGATCTCAAGTCGATCAAACCCGACCTCTTCATCCGATTTGATTGAGTGAACAGATGAATCAGAGGTCGTGTTGATCGGGGTGTGGTCGGAAATTACTCGAGTGCAAGTCGAGGTAATCGAGTGCACGCTCGGTGCAGGTCGGAATACAAATTATCTACCCGATCACACTCGATCTCCAGACCCGACTGATTCACGACAAGGTCGATCTTCTACCCGATCAATACACAATCGCTTCTCGATCATTTTTGTACTTGATCGCACTCGACTGTTTTTGCATGTCAATAAAACTCGAGTAGGAAGCCCGAAAATTTTAAAGGGGAGGTAAAGAAGTGTAATAACTTTTCCCAAACTGAAATGTTTTACTTGAAATTTGGACATATTGATCATTCACAAATGATTTGTCATTAATACTGATCAGTAAAAAATATCTCAAAACCTACAAGAAATGTCTTTAACTGGGCAGACAAGTTTGTACTTTGAAAATCGCAAGAATCGACATACGAGGTTTTGCATTTACACCGACGTTCAGTTTCTTAAAGTGACATTTCACATTTATTTCATTTTTTAAAAGTATGTTTTGATGCAAAATTTGTTTATTCTTATGTGTAGAAATGCTATCAGTTTTTTGAAGTTGTTATTTATAAGCGAAAAATACTCCTTTAAAGTTGAGACAGATATGACAAATTCTATATAAATCTGAACTGTTGTCCCCAACAATTTGTTCAATTTTATCACAAAAATATATATTTCTCGTAAACGGTTCAATATTTTGGCTTGAAATTTTCAGATTTTTCGTAAGAAAACATGGTCTTTCAGATAGAATAACAGTAAAATTTGTGTAAAAATAATTGCGAAATGTCACTTTAAGGGGGGAAACCCCTGAAAAGATAGCCTACATAATGCATTTACAGATCTATTAATATCACGAAATTCTAAGTCTTCTAAATCTGGTCAGTCGATTCTTGATCTACCCGCCTTTTCATTTCTAGTAAATAATTAAAATTTGACTCTGAGTCACGTGATTAACCACCGTGCATGTACTAGGCCTAATGGCTCACAGGGTTAGCCCATTTCAGATCCATGGAAAATTTTAAACAATGATGCTGCAGAGTAGGTCTACAGATGACAATTATTCTAAGTGAATGAAATTTAGGCCTATTTAGTCTAGTCCTATGTATTTTTGTGTGTATGTTTGGGTAGAAAACATTTTAGGAACTGAAGACATTGCTTGACACTAACTAAAGTAGGCTAGGCCTAAGCTATTTCTTCAATTTCCACAATGTTTTCAAAGCCTTTATCTTATGGTGCGTCAAAAAGCGCCAATGTGTGGTAAACGGCGGTTAACCCGATTAGATCTATAAAGTAAGACCTCCTTAGTTACCGGATTGGAGGGATGTGGAACGTGATAGGCCTATTGTTGTAGGCCCTACGTTAACCCATTACCAAACGGCAAAAAATTAAGCTCCAAATTCAAAGACGTTGCAGACCACAATTTCAAGTGAACCGTCCTTTAATTTTTTTAGTCATTTGGGGTAGAAAACATTGTGGAAAATGAAGAAATTGCTTGTCACAAGCAATTTCTTCATTTTCTACAATGTTTTTTTTTCCCAATGCCGCGGCATTCAGAGCGTTAGTGGAGTCAAAAAGAGTTAGGTCGAGGTCTAATGTGTGGAAATAGATCTAGATTAACCCTTCCTCTTACCAAAGTGTGAAAAAAACTGTGGAGTTGCCCCACTAAAACATGATGGTCAAACCTTCACAGACCCCCAAACAAAGGCAAACATACTAAACAAACAATTTGAATCAGTGTTTTCCAGACCTCAACCACTAAGCCTGACCCAGTCCTGCAAGCAGTACCTTACAAGAAGTAAAAACCAGCCTGAAATGCCAAAGGTTAACATCACAGAAAATGGAGTCAGTAAACTTCTCCAAGGTTTAGACCCTTCCAAAGCCATGGGCCCTGACAAAATATCACCAAGGTTACTCAAGGAACTGAATAAAGAAATTACCCCAGTCTTGACCCATATTTTTCAGATCTCCTTGAAGTCCGGAATTGTTCCCAATGACTGGAAACATGCTGTAATTGCCCCAATCTATAAGAAAGGTCCAAAATATAAACCCAGCAATTACAAGCATATATCACTTACCTGCATTGCTTCCAAATTAATGGAACACATCCTTGTATCAAACATCATGTCCTTCTACGATACCAACCAATTGCTTAGCCCACTCCAACACGGATTCAGGTCAAAACATAGCTGCGAGACCCAGTTAACTAGTAAGCTTTTCACAAGAAGTCCATGACAACTTAGAACAAGGTCAACAAACAGATGTAATAGTCATGGACTTTAGCAAGGCCTTTGATAAAGTAGACCATCACAAACTACTTCTCAAACTTGAAAGACTAGGTATAAATTCCGAAACCATCTCCTGGATAAGATCATTCCTTTATGGCCGCACTCAAAATGTTGTTGTAGATGGTCAAAACTCAGATAGCCTACCAGTTCTATCTGGTGTCCCTCAAGGTTCCGTGTTGGGTCCATGCTTATTCCTCTCATATATAAACGACCTACCTGATAGTATTCGCGGCAAAGCCAGGTTATTCGCAGACGACACCATAGTCTACCTCACAATTAAATCAGAATGTGACGCCCAAACCCTTCAAAATGATCTATCTTGTCTTGAAAAATGGGAATCTGATTGGTCGATGGAGTTTAACCCTGACAAATGCGAAATTCTTAGAATAAGCCGTAAAAAACATCCCATCATATATCCTTACAAGCTCCATGGCACAGAACTAAAGTCAACAAATGCCGCAAAATATCTTGGTGTCACAATTAGCAGTGACCTCACCTGGACAAAACATATTAATACTATCACTGCTAAGGCTAGCAATTCATTACGTTTTATAAAGAGAAATGTCAAAACCGGTTAAACCCCCAATAGAAAGGTTAAGGAGGTAGCCTACAAAACATATGTAAGGCCTCAACTTGAATACTGTTCTTCTGTCTGGGATCCCTGGCAAAAATATCTGAACCACAAAATTGAATCAGTCCAAAGAGCCGCAGCCAGATACGTATGTAACGACTACAGTTACACTAGTAGCGTTACAGAAATGATAAAATCTCTTCAATGGCAATCATTACAACAACGCCGCAACATTAGTAGCGTTATCCTTTTATATAAGATCAGCCATAACCTTGTCTGGGTTGACCACCACCATCTGACACCCACAAGAGGTCTAAACTACCTCATCCCATACTCGAGGACACAATATTACTCCTACTCCTACTTCCCAATGAGCATCCGTCTGTGGAATAACCTCCCTGAATACGTTCTTGAGCTAGTCCCAGCATAGAAATTTTTACTGGGCAGCTTCATTCCCATTATAAAGTCTAATACTAATAAGTACTTTTATCTTTTATCTCTTATCTTCTTGTCACTATTTTAACTAGAGCTGTAACTTGTTTTTATCTGTATCTCGTAGACTGCCCTGTTTTGGTGACTGCCCTAAATCGGTGACCCTCTCTTTTTGTATCCAATTTTCAAAATTAAGAGGTCCATCATGTCAAGAGGGTTTACAGTCATCCATTAAAATAAAAATCTTGTCATTTCTGTTGTTAAAATTGGAGAAATTCTAAATATTGAACGATTTACATGCTTGACTTCATTTTCTGTATAAATTTACCTATGGTGTTCTAAATAGCCCTTTTAATCACGCATAGAAGTGCCCTACAAATGTCATCTTTTCAAATTTGAAACCAATTTGACCACAGTCTTCATTTTTGGAATAAATTTTGATATAGCATTTGCCCAGTAGCTTCTTGAAAGGATGAAATTAAAGGGTCACTGATTCTGGTCCTACTAATTTCAAGTGCTAAAAATATGGGGTCAACAAAATTCAAGCTAATTCATCAATGTGGTGATTTTAGAAAGCAACATTGTTAGGATTAATGGAAAATAAGACAAACTAAAGATGTATTGCATTTTTAAGTCATATTCATGAAAGTTAGTGAAAGAATAAGGAAAAGTTCTTAAGGTCACCGAAACTGGTCAGTCGACTATACATCCTATTTTTAAAATGCACCTAGCTTTTTTAACCTCTATTCCCAGACAACGCGCCTGCTTAGAATAATCACGCTTAATTGTGAAGCAGTATGAAGTAGAAGTAGAAGATCCACTTACCAAAAATCTATTTGGAGGATTTGTTAACCGTTAGATCATTTCAAATGATCGTGCACGTAGGTCCCGTGCAACTTTGTGATTTTTCCTCATTTTTCGTTTTGAAGATCAGCCTTTGCAAAAAAGTTTTTTCGTGTGGAAATGATCAAAACATTTACTCTTAGGTGTAAAAACACAGTTTCATTGTTGTTGCTTTATTGTTTAATGGAGCGGACAAAGGTTAATTTGCATAAGTCGCTAAACATTTCGCCGACAGCAGTCGAACTGTCAGCTGTACAAAAGTTACGTGGCGTGAGAGCTCTTCAGTGCGGGAGATTTCGGTCCAATATGTCATCCACTGGCTTTACCATCTCGCGGACCGGAATTATTACGTTTTCTGTCGGAATTCTGTTTGGATTTGCGTGCACGTATATGTTTGTGTTTTCATCAGTTATTCCTTCGTTCCCGACAGCTACTCGATCAGTGTTTACCCAGCAACAAGTGCCGTTTATCCCGAAAGATCCGCACAGCCATGGAGAAAATGACCATCTGAAAGGTCCCACAGAAATCGTCAAATGGACGGACGAACACCCGGGTAACTTTGTTTTATAGATTCTCGCATATTTTATTTATTTTGGCAATGGAAGGTTTATGTATGAAGTGCAAATTGTACTCTCTGTTGGTAGCAGTTTCGGAATAACGATCAGTTTCGGAATTCCAAATTGGTCAACGTCAATTTCGAGATTGATCGTGACCTAATATCGAAGGTAAACACAACAGCAACGGTGTCATAACTTTCGATTTAAATGTAAAACAAGTTATAAAATCGAATTTAATCATCGATATATGTAAACAGACTTTGATGATATGTTAAATAGGATATTTTTGATAGAAGGAAGCACTAAGTCTTCAATGGCAAGCGTGTCTACAGTGTTGACATTGATTAGCAGCTTATTAGGACTGCTGAGCCGAGGATGGCTGTGGTGCCTTCACCGGCTAAAAAATGGGGCGACAGGACTTTGTGCAAAGGCACAGTTTAAATAAAGGTATATTTAATCTTGGTTTGTAAATATGCGGTTAATTTTGATCTATACATTGCATTTAAAAGAGAAAAATACTTCTGGATGTTTACACATGTTTTGGATGGAAAATTTAGCATTTCCCAAACAACAAAATAAAAGGTTGGACCAATTTGAAAGCTGCTGTAGATGACAAAATGGGTTTAACTAAAGATAATCTATCTATATATACTGCCTAACTCCCCTTTCGGGTATTATTTACTGGCAGATAAAATTTGTGATTGATAAAATATTGAGGCAAAAGGAGAAAATGCTGATTATCAGTTGTTTCTTCTTTTGTTTCGATGTTTTCCAAAGCCTACACTTTAAGAGACATCAAAACAAGGTATTGTGTGGCAAAGGGGCAAAACGCCGTAGTCCTATCAAAGTATTTTTCCATACTACCTTGTTTATAGTTATGACAGTCACACCATACCGAAAGATTTGGGGCATATTGTATTACTTGTGTCCGTCTGTCTGTTCGCTTTGTCCGAAAATTTAACATTAGCCATTTTGGGGGCATTCATGTTTCACAAACACATCCTATTTCTTCAGAAGTTATTTGAACATATTTATTTAACATCAATTTGGAAGTATTTTGTAAGTTTTTATTACTTAGTTTCATCCCTTTCGATTCTGCTTCCTGGAAACCACACAGTCGGGGCTAGAATTTCCGTATAAAGTCAGTTGTTTCGCAATTGTTTGCAAGTGGCTTTTTGAATCACTAGCAAAAAGATTAATAGCAAAAAACTAT
Organism: Fragum sueziense; assembly: GCA_963680895.1. Classification (NCBI taxonomy): domain Eukaryota; kingdom Metazoa; phylum Mollusca; class Bivalvia; order Cardiida; family Cardiidae; genus Fragum; species Fragum sueziense. The sequence goes on along the minus strand of OY804606.1, from coordinate 4,786,747 downwards.
GGTGCGCAACAAGGGTCTGATTAACAATTCCGAGGCCCATTTGCACCATAATCTAGATTCAGAGGATGGTATCTGATTGGAACTATCAGCCATCGCTTATCGGGGTTCAAACTCTGAACCTCTTAGTTGCAAGGCCGATGTTTGACCACAGACACCTTTTTATTTAGATAACAATAATCAAAGAGTCCCTCAATTTCTTGTCAAAGCTGTCAGAAAACATTTGTGAAAAGTGATGAATTTGCTTTTCATTATTTCAGCAAATACATAAAGTTTGAGATTTACTCATAATCCAATGCAAGTGATCAACAGTGGTGTCTGTGGTCACAAGGTATAGTGTCAGCCTTACCACTAAGCGGTTCCTAGTTATACCCCCGCAAACGAAGTTTGAAGGGGGTATACTGGAATCAGCCTGTCGGTCCAGTGGTTGGTTGGTTGGTTGGTTGGATGGTTGGTCTGTCTCCAAAACTTTGTCCGGACAACTCCTCCTACACTTGTGGACCGATTTAGTTTATACTTGGCACAAGTGTTCATTGTGACCTGTAGATGTGCAAGACGCAAATTTCACGAAAATTCGACCATTACTTTCTGAGTTATGGCCCCTGATTTGACCAAAAAATGTTTGTCCGGATAACTCCTCCTACAATTATTGTCTGATTTGCTTCATACTTGGCACAGGTGTGCATTAGGACCTGTAGATGTGCAAGACGCAAATTTCACGAAAATCTGACCATTACTTTTTGAGTTATCGTCCATGATTTGACCCAAAAATGCTTGTCCGGACAACTCCTCCTACAGTTACTGTCCGATTTGCTTCATACTTGGCACAGGTGTGCATTAGGACCTGTAGATGTGCAAGACGCAAATTTCACGAAAATCCGACCATTACTTTCTGAGTTATGGCCCCTGATTTGACCCAAAAATGCTTGTCCGGACAATTTTTGAGTTGTTTTTGAACTAGGAAAATAGCGAAGGAAAATCTCGAGATTGATCGCACAACTTCGGAATTCCAAATTGGACAGCGATCAATTTAGAGATTGATCGTATTCCAAAACGGCTCGCAACATCTCTACAGCCTCAAAACCATTCGTACCCCATTAGTTTCGTACCTAGGAAGTAAATGTCTAATTATTTTTTAACTGCCTGGTTATGTTCTTCTTCTTCTTCTTCCAATTTTGTACATCATCCCTCTCTGGGGCATTGTCGTACAATGTTTACTCGTGTTCGCCTCCAAACAAGTTACTGAATATTGTGTTCATAGTTTTTGCGCACAACCTTCTATGTTTTATATTGAGATTTATTAACCCATTACCACACATTGACTCTTTTGACTTTTCGACTCCCTAACAGACAAAGGCTTTGGAAATCATTGAAGAAAATGAAGAAATCGCTTGTGACAAGCAATGTCTTCATTTCCTACAATGTTCCCCCCCCCCCCAAAAAAAATGACCAAAAGATTTTAAATTTCCTTAACATGAAAGTGTCGTCCGCAACATCTTTGAATTTGGAACAGTCTAAATTTTTTCGTTTGGTAATGGGTTAAGCATGCTGTAAAATAGCCGGTTGTGCCCAGATTTAAGAATTGATGGGGTAATCACTAATCAGTGGGAACCCTGTTCATTCTATAAGGCAGATATACCATTGACACCCTTTTTTCTTGACATAGCCTAGGATGAGTCAAATTTCTTCCTACAGCGAAGTGAAAATATGGTCCTCATTTTGAAAATGATATAGCCACTACATCACAGAAGGAAAAACAGAGAAATTGCTCGTTTTGAACGATTTTTGTCTTTTCTTACTAAGCAGGCCTACTTTATAAAAATTTTCAATTATCAGCATACTTGTTGTGCTAAAAAAAATTGATAATCAGATTATCAATTTAATTACTAGGAATTGAAACTGAACAAAAGCAGATGAACTTCTGATGTCATGATGTGATGTTTGACATTGACACAATAAGTTTCAACTGTTTATTTTCTTCTTGCATTTTCAGAAGAGTCTGATGCCATTGCTCGTCAGCTGTACGACAAGGTCAGGGTGCTGTGCTGGGTGATGACCAATCCAAATAATCATGAAACCAAAGCCAAACATGTCAAAGCCACCTGGGGGAAAAGATGCAATATTTTAGGTAATGGTTAACCCTTTCCCAAACAACCAAATTTTAGGATGATCCTATTTGAAGGCTGCTGCAGATGGCAAAATTGTTGTCTTTAACCCATTACCACACAATGACTCTTTTTGACTCTCTACAAAATAATGGCTTTGAAAAACATTGTTGAAAATAAAGAAATTGCTTGTAACAAGCAATTTCTTCATTTCCCACATTTTCTCTACCCAGAAAGATCAAAGAATGCGAAATTTCATTCAATTCATATTGTCGTCTGCAGCATCTTTGGATTTGGACAAGTTCAAATTTTGTCGTTTGGTAATGGGTTAAAGACATGAATTGTGTATAACATGGCACAGAAAATATTGAGACAAAAGGAGAAACTGCTGTACATTAGCAGTTTCTTCTTTTGTCTCAATGTCTTCCCAAGAAGTGATTTTTATCACAGACGAAATATTGAAACAAAACCTGGTCTTGTTTGGGAAAGGGTTAATTGGTATATCCAAGAGCAACAGATTAGAGGGTTTAACCCTTTTCCAAACTGCAAAATTTTACGGTTGTCCATTTTGAAAGCTGTAGACGACAAAATTGGTGTCAAAAAGGAAGGGATTTGTTTATGATATAGCACAGAAAATATTGAGACAAAAGGAGAAAATGCTGATTATCAGTATTTTCTTCTTTTGTCTCAATGTTTTCTCAAGCAAATTCAATTACGGACGTCAAAACCAGGTCTTATTTGGGAAAGGGTTGAAAGATATTTTAAATTTGTTAACCATGCATGTAGTTAAAGTTAGATCATACAGACATAAGGTTTGATACAGACTTGACTTAGAAGGATTAAATGAACTTTGCCTCAATAATTCCACTGCTATATTGTACACAGATTCCCTGTGATCAGATGTTTCCTGCAATGCTAATTCAGTTCAGACTATCAAGTATCAAATTTATAGAAAGGTCTTGTTTGAAAAAAAAAAAACATTATTGGTGAATTGATGTTTCAAATGTATTAAAGGCTAACACTTGACCAAGCAACACCTAGTTTTGACGTTCCTATTAGTAAAAGATTGGGAAAACATTGAGGCAAAAGAAGAAATTGCTGATAATCAGCAATTTCTCCTTTAGCCTCAATATTTTTTTAGTTATAATTGTGTACACAAATTTCATCTCTATCAACACCCATGTTGACGTCCATAGAAGCTCCCAAAATCCCAAAGCTCCCAGTCCATAAAATGTTGTTGTACAGGAAAGGTTTAAAAAAAGAATTGTTGCTGCTATGCACATATTTCAGTATTTATGATCACCATGAAGGATGACAGTTTACCGTCAGTTCCCCTTCCTGTCAAAGAAGGGCATGATAATTTTGTGTGCCAGGGAAAAATCCTACTCTCTGTAGCTTTACACGTTCATGTGTTTATAATGTTTGGGACCAGACCTTTCCTGTAACCTATTACAAGACAACAATATCTGAGACTGGTCTATTCTGGTGGATGGATTTCTATGTTTTTTGGTGTTTTGGGGTAGAAAATATTGTGGGGAATGAAGAAATTGCTTGTTACAAGCAATTTCTTCATTTACCATGAAGTTTTCCAAAGCCTTAATCTTGTAGGGTGCCAAAAGGCGTCCCTGTGTGGGAATGAGATATTGCATGATCAAATATCAAGTATCAAATTTATAATAATTTATAAAGGTCATGTTTGAAAAAAGTGCCATTTTGGGTGAATTGTAATTTCACAGGCACATTTTGTTGCTAATATTTCAGTGTTTATGAGCACCACGAAGGACGACAGTTTACCGTCGGTTGCCCTGCCTGTGGCCGAGGGCCGTGACAATCTGTGGGCAAAGACAAAAGAAGCGTTTAAATATGTGTACGAAAGTTATGATCAGTATGCAGATTGGTTCATGAAAGCTGATGATGATACCTATGTTATTCTAGAAAATTTGAGGTAAACTATGAACCAACTGCCAGAGGGCAAAATTTTTGACTGGTCTAAACTCAAAGGTGTTGCAGACAGCATTTTCAATGTGATGAAATTTTGAAATTATACAATTTTTTCGGTAGAAAACATTGTGGGAAGTGAAGTCATTGTTTGTCACAAGCAATTTATTTATTTTCCACAATGTTTTTCAAAGCCTTTGCCTTGTTGAGCATCAATACGACTCACAGTTTGGTAATGGAATGATTTTGAAAAGAAATTCAATTTGTTTATAAGACAGAGCAACAGCTTAGATTGGGTAGAGCCATTCTAAATCTGTTATGCCAAAATCAAATACTTTGTTGTAGTTACTCATTTGAACCCTTTCGATGAGACAATTTCAATGAGTACCCATAACATATGTTTTGATAAACATAAGAAAAAGGGACAGATTTAGTGAAATGATAATCCGGTGTCCCAGGGTAACGTGTCCCCTGGGTAACGTGTCCCCGGGGACACCTTACCCAGGGGTAACCTGTCCCCGGGGACACGTTACCCAGGGTAATGACCCTGGGTAACGTGTCCCCCCCATTGGAATTTTTTTTTAACATTATTGTGTATTTTTAATGCATATTTTGTTTCATAATTATTTATTCTTTTAAAATAAGTTATTTTAAGCATGAAATTTAAATATTTGATTATTTTTTATTCTTTCACATTTCCAAAGAAGGAAAATATCTAATTGCATTGTAATTTTTTATTAAATCACTTTCTCCAAATATTTTTCAACTATTATTATTACCATTATTAATATTTTGTGATAATACCAAAGTAAATTGCGCAGAAATAATGTGAAAAAATTTTAAGAGGAGGGAGGGGGGGGACACGTTACCCCTGGGTAACCTGTCCCCGTGGACATGTTACCCAGGCCTGGGTAACGTGTCCCCCCCTTTGATTTTTTTCCTTTTCAATCATAATGTATATTTTAATGCCTATTTAGTTTTATAATTATTGAATCTTTTAAAATAAGCTATTTCTAACAAAAAAAAAAAGAACTTAATTTTTTTCATTATTTCACTTTTCAATGAGAGGTGGGACAGGCTACCCAGGCCTGAGTAACGTGTACCCCCCTTGGATTTTTTCCTTTTTAATCAAAATGTGTATTTTTATATCATTATTAATATTTTGTGATAACACCAAAGGAAATTGCGCAGAAATAAGGTGAAAAAATTTTAAGAGGAGGGAGGAGGGACACGTTACCCCTGGGTAACCTGTCCCCGGGGACATGTTACCCAGGCCTGGGTAACGTGTCCCCCCCTTTGATTTTTTTCCTTTTTAATTATAATGTATATTTTAATGCCTATTTAGTTTTATAATTATTGAATCTTTTAAAATAAGCTATTTCTAACAAAAAATAAAAGAACTTAATTTTTTTCATTATTTCACTTTTCAATGAGAGGTGGGACAGGCTACCCAGGCCAGAGTAACGTGTACCCCCCTTGGATTTTTTCCTTTTTAATCATAATGTGTATTTTTATATCATTATTAATATTTTGTGATAACACCAAAGGAAATTGCGCAGAAATAATGTGAAAAAATTTTAAGAGGGGGAGGGGGGACACGTTACCCCTGGGTAACCTGTCCCCGGGGACACGTTACCCAGGCCTGGGTAACGTGTCCCCCCCTTTGATTTTTTTTCCTTTTTGATTATAATGTATATTTTTAATACCTATTTAGTTTTATAATCATTGAATCTTTTTGAATAAGCTATTTTTACCAATAAATAAAAGAATTTAATTTTTTTCATTCTTTCACTTTTCAATGAGAGGTGGACAGGCTACCCAGGCCTGGGTAACGTGTCCCTGGGGACAGGTTACCCATTTTTTCACATTATTTCTTTGCAATTTAAGCTTATTTTAAACGATTCAATAATTTTAAAACTAAATAGGCATTAAAAATATACATTATAATTAAAAAGGAAAAATATCAAAGGGGGGACAGGTTACCCAGGTCTGGGTAACGTGTCCCTGGGGACAGGTTACCCAGGGGTAACGTGTCCCCCCCTCTTCCTCTTGAAATTTTTTCACATTATTTCTGCGCAATTTCCTTTGGTGTTATCACGAAATATTAATAATGATGTAAAAATACACATTATGATTAAAAAGGAAAAAAATCCAAGGGGGGTACACGTTACTCAGGCCTGGGTAGCCTGTCCCACCTCTCATTGAAAAGTGAAAGAATGAAAAAAATTAAATTCTTATATTTTTTGTTAGAAATAGCTTATTTTAAAAGATTCAATAGTTAGAAAAATAAGTAGGCATTAAAATACACATTATAATTAAAAAGGAAAAACATCAGAGGGGGGACACGTTACCCAGGCCTGGGTAACGTGTCCCCGGGGACAGGTTACCCAGGGGTAACGTGTCCCCCTCCCCCTCTTAAAATTTTTTCACATTATTTCTGCGCAATTTCCTTTGGTGTTATCAAGAAATATTAATAATGATATAAAAATACACAATATGATTAAAAAGGAAAAAAATCCAAGGGGGGTACACGTTACTCAGGCCTGGGTAGCCTGTCCCACCTCTCATTGAAAAGTGAAAGAATGAAAAAAATTAAATTCTTATATTTTTTGGTAAAAATAGCTTATTTTAAAAGATTCAAAAGTTAGAAAAATAAATAGGCATTAAAAATACACATTATAATTAAAAAGGAAAAAAAATCAAAGGGGGGGGACACGTTACCCAGGCCTGGGTAATGTGTCCCTGGGGACAGGTTACCCAGGGGTAACGTGTCCCCCCTCCCCCTCTTAAATTTTTTTCACATTATTTCTGCGCAATTTCCTTTGGTGTTATCACAAAATATTAATAATGATATAAAAATACACATTATGATTAAAAAGGAAAAAAATCCAAAGGGGGGTACACATTACTCAGGCCTGGGTAGCCTGTCCCACCTCTCATTGAAAAGTGAAAGAATGAAAAAAATTAAATTCTTTTATTTTTTAGGTCACCTGACCGAAGGTCATGGTGACCTATTGCGACCGTGTTTCGTCCGTCGTCGTGCGTCGTGCGTCGTCCGTCGTCCGTCGTCCGTTAACTTTTAACATTTTCGACTTCTTCTTGAGAACCAATGGACGGATTACAACCAAACTTGCCAGGGAGCATCCCCATGGGAAGTCGCTTCAGATTTGTACGAATCATGGAGTTATCTCCCTTTGGGGCCCCATAAGGGGCCAAAAAGGGGTTAAATAGGGTACATCTTAAAAAATCTTCTTCTCATGAACCGGCTGTTGGATTGGATTCATTTTTGGTATTTAGAGTGTTTAGGGCAAGGACAACAAAGTTTGTACAAAAGAAAAAAATCTGTCCAGAAATGGCCTTGCTGGGGAGGGGGGATGGGAGGGGGGGTTGCGTTATTAGTTAACTTAATATTTTGGACTTCTTCTTGAGAACCATTGGACGGATTACAACCAAACTTGGCAGGGAGCATCCCCATGGGAAGCCGCTTCAGATTTGTATGAATCATGGAGTTATCTCCCTTTGGGGCCCCATAAGGGGCCAAAAGGGGTTAAATAGGGTACATTTTAAAAAATCTTCTTCTCATGAACCGGCTGTTGGATTGGATTCACATTTGGTATTTAGAGTCTTTAGGGCAAGGACAACAAAGTTTGTACAAGCGAAAAAAATCCGTCCAGAAATGGGCGTGCTGGTGGAGGGGCGATGGGATGGGGGGGGTATGGGTCGCGTTATTAGTTAACTTAACATTTTCAACTTCTTATTAAGAACAATTGGACGGATTTCAACCAAACTTGGCAGGAAGCATTCTTATAGGAAGCTGCTTCAGATTTTGTACAAATCTTGGAGTTATCTCCCTTTGGGTCCCATAAAGGGCCAAAAAGGGGGTAAATAGGGTACATCTTAAAAAATCTTCTACTCATGAAACTGCTGTTGTGTTGGATACACATTTGGAAGTTTAAGTCTTTAGGGCAAGGACTACAAAGTTTGTACAAGAGAAAAAATCCGTCAATAAATGGCCATGCTGGGGATGGGGGATGGGAGGGGTTCACGTTACTACTTAACTTTGAACATTTTCTACTTCATTTGAGAACCATTGGACAGATTTCTACCTAACTTGGCAGGAAGCATCCCAATGGGAAGCCGCTTCAGATTTTTACAAATCATAGAGTTTTCTACCTTTGGGGCCCCAAAAGGGGGTAAATAGGGTACATATTAAGAAATGTTCTTTTGTTGGATTGAATTCACATTTGCTATTTGAGTCTTTAAATAAGTTTGTACAAGAGAAAAAAAGATGGTCAAGAAATGTCGGTGCTTGGGGGTTGCACTTTTAGTTAACTTTTCTCATTTTCCTTAACTGTTTCTGCTCATTTGATTCAGGTGACCGATAAGGCCCTCTGGGCCTCTTGTTGTTAAAAATAGCTTATTTTAAAAGATTCAATAATTATAAAACTAAATAGGCATTAAAATATACATTATAATTAAAAAGGAAAAAAATCAAAGGGGGGGACACGTTACCCAGGCCTGGGTAACGTGTCCCCGGGGACAGGTTACCCAGGGGTAACGTGTCCCCCCCCTCTCTCCTCTTAAAATTTTTTCACATTATTTCTGCGCAATTTACTTTGGTATTATCATAAAATATTAATAATGGTAATAATAATAGTTGGAAAATATTTGGAGAAAGTGATTTAATAAAAAAAATACAATGCAATTAGATATTTTCCTTCTTTGGAAATGTGAAAGAATAAAAAAAAATTAAATACTTAAATTTCATGTTTAAAATAACTTATTTTAAAAGATTTAATACTTATGAAACAAAATATGCATTGAAAATACACAATACGATTAAAAACAAAATTTCCAAGGGGTGGGACACGTTACCCAGGGGGTGGGACACGTTACCCCTGGGTAACGTGTCCCCAGGGACACGTTACCCAGGGGGACACGTTACCCTGTTACACCGGCTCTCCTCCAGTCTTTTGGTTGAGACATAAACCCAGATCTTCTCATAACATGATCTAAATTTGTTTTGTTTTGACATTATATTCTGTTAAGTAAGAAATTCATAGCCATATAATTACTATTGTGGAAAAACAATACTGCTACCATGTTTCACAAAATGAAATACCATAATTATTCTAATAAACGCCCATATTCTAATAAACACCCACTCCCCAAATCTTGACTGAAAATCTGCTTATTTTAACTACAATTTTAGCTAAAAGGGTGATTCTAATAAACGCCCATCCCTGATTTAGGGTAAGAGTAATGTAAGTCATAAACAAAAATCATTTCCAAAAGCAATGAAAAGGGGAATGTCCAGCCCTCAATATGTTTGCAATGAAGGGATTTCATTGGAAAAATCATATTTTGCAGACCTTAAAGGGACATTTCATTCCAATTTCAATTTTTTAAAGTATGTCTTGATACCAAGATTGGTTATTCTAATGAGTATAAATACTATTTGTTTTTTGAAGTTGTTGCCAATAAGCGAGAAACACGCATTTAAAGTTGAGACATAATCAATAAATTGCATATAAATCCTAACTGTTGTCCACAACAATTTGTTCAATTTTAACACAAAAATATAGATTTCTCGTAAATGGCGCAAAATTTTGGCTTGAAATTTTCAGAATTTTCATAAGGAAATATGCCCTTTTAGATAGAATAAAAGTAAAATTTATGTAAAAATAATCGTGAAATGTCATTTTAAAACAAAACTTTGTAAATTCGACTTGCTAAACTTTGAGTCCATGAATTGACACTTGATTTGCAAATTTTGACTTACAAACTTAGAATACCTCTTATAAACGCTCACCCCCTACTTTTCCATCGACAATGTTTGTAATAATCGCCCGCGCATTTATTAGAATAATTACGGTATGTTATGATGAGAAAATTATATGATCTATGTATTGATCAAATATAAGTTAATCCTTTGTCATGGAAACAAATAAGTATTAATTGAAATAAGATTAAATGGGATAATTATCATCCTCACTGTTTAAAGGTGAATTATTATATTCATTAATTAAGTTACCTTTATCCCATTCTGAAATTCAGAAATCTAGACTATTCTTATTAGAAATATCCTGCAGATGACAAAATAGATATTGGTAAAGATAGGTTTTGTGTATAATTTAGTACACATTATCTTACAAATGGAGAAAATTGTGGTTATCAATTTTATCTTCTTTTGTCTCAATGTTTTCGTAGGGTCTTTTCAGTGAGGAAAATGAAAACTCAGCCTTTTTATGGGTAAGGGTTTAGCCAGGTGATGACAAAATTACTTGCATTAAGCAATTTCTTCATTACCACGCAGAAAGAAAAACATTGTTAAGTTTCATTCACTCGAAATTGTCGTCTGAAACTTCTTTGAATTTTTAAGGACAATTGGACAAGTCTAGAATCTTGCTATCTGATAATGAGATAAAAGTTAAACTTTGCACCTGATTCTACTTTATTTGTAGGTACATGCTAAAAGACAAAAATCCAAGTGACCCAGTGTATTTTGGTCGCCATTTTAAACCTTATGTCCAGAATGGTTATATGTCTGGTGGTGCAGGCTATGTCCTCAGTAAGGAATCTTTAAATGTGAGTAAACCAGTCTAGTTTCAGATAGCTATTTCAAAATGTAAAGAAATATGAGAGTTTTGTACAGTTGTGAAACATATGCACAGAATGGTTGCATATCATGTTGTGCAGTCTTTGTAAGGAAACTAGAATTTAGCTATGTTTTACGAGAATTTGTCTGGATGTTATTTACTTTGAAAAGATTTTGATCAAGTGAATATGAATTTTTGTATAGGACTTGTTTCTATAAATGCTTTTAAAAAAGTCCTTCTCCTGTTTTCAAGCTGAACTAATAATGTGCTGGTAATTTATTAAAGAGATTATATGCGGGCCTACAAGACCCCCAGAAATGTCGCGGCGACGCTGGCGGAGCCGAGGATCTGGAGATGGGTCGCTGCCTGCAGGCAGTGGGCGTGAAACCAGGGGACTCGCGAGATGAGTTAGAGCGTGAGAGATTCCATCCATTTGTACCGGAGCACCACCTCATACCAGATATACTACCTAAAGATATGTGGTACTGGTCGTATAACTTCCATCCTGCTAAACAGGTGAGTGGATGTCCTTAACCCTTTCCCAAACAGCAAAATTTTTGGGTAATCCACTTCAAAAACTGCCACAAATGACAAAATGGATGTTATAAAAGATAGGATTTGTGTAAAATATTGCACAGAAAATATTGAGACAAAAGGAGAAACTGCTGGTTATCAGCAGTTTCTTCTTTTGTTTCAATATTTTCCCAAACCTCGTCTATTAGGGACCTCAAAACCAGGTCTTGTTTGGGAAAGGGTTTATCTCCCAAACAACAAAATGTTAGGGTGGTCTAGTTAGATTTTTTCTGCAAATGACGAAATAGATAGGAATCAAAATAGGATTTGTGTAAGAAATAGTATAGAAAATATTGAGACAAATGAAGAAAATGCTAATAAGCAGCATTTTCTTCTTTTGTCTCAATGCTTTCTCAAGTCTTTTCTTATAGGGATATAGTATTTTGATATGTGGTACTGGTCGTATAACTTACATCCAGCTAAACAAGTGAGTTGATAGCCCATCTCCTAAATTTCTATTGTTGTTTAGCGTGACAAATATGGGGCCAAGTCCCATAGCTTATTTGGTAACTTGAGAGACTATCAAACCTTGTCATGCTACATCAAAGGGACCCAAGGTAAGATATTGCAAGCAGGCAGCAATTAATGTGCAGATCTTGTTCTATTCTGCCTACCAAAGTGACTAGAATTTTTCAGGATAACCAGGGCTAATCGCCTACAAAAGCACCTAATTTTCATGTCCTTATCAAAAATTGCTTTAGAAAACATTAGGAAAAGGAGATAATTCTTAAAACCAGCATTTTTATACGCCGCTGGAGGCGGTCGTATATTGACGTCATCTCCGTCTGCCCATACGTCTGTTCGTCCATCTCTCCATCCATCGGTCCGTACGTCAGTCTGCTTATCTTGTGAGCACAACTCCTCCTAAGTTTCTGGATGGATCTTTTTTAAACTTTGTCAATATTATTACCTCAATTGGTAGATGTGCATGAAGAAAGGATTTTATGGTTCATTAATTTTTAGCTCGCCCGGGACGATAGTCTCGGAAGAGCTATTGTCATACCCCCGGATGTCGGCGTCGGCGTCAGCATCCGCAAAAACTTTAACCTGGCCCATATCTCATGCCCTGTTAGAGATACAGCCTTCATATTTCACCTGTGGGTACCTCTAACCAAGACCTTTAATTTGAGACCATGACCTTTGACCTAGTGACCTTGACCTTGGAGTTTGACCCACTTTTTGACCGTTTTAAAAAACTTTAACCTGGCCTATATCTCATGCCATATTACACCTACAGCCTTCATATCTCACATGTGGATACCTCTCACCAAGACCTTTCATTTGAGACCATGAACTTTGACCTTGTGACCTTGACCTTGGAGTTTGACCTACTTTTAAAAACTTTAACCTGGCCTAAAAAAACTTTAACCTGACCTATATCTTATGCCCTATTGCACATACAGCCTTGATATTTCACATATGGACACCTCCTACCAACACCATTCACATTTGACCATGACCTTTGACCTCATGACCTTGACCTTGGAGTTTGACCTACTTTTAAAAAACTTTAACCTGACCTCTATCTCATGTCTTTTTACACCTACAGCCTTGAAATTTCACATATGGACACCTCCTACCAACACCATTCACATTTGACCATGACCTTGGACCTGGTGACCTTGACCTTGGAGTTTGACCTACTTTTAAAAAACTTTAACCTGGGCTATATTTCATGTCCTTTTACACCTACAGCCTTGATATTTCACACATGGACACTTCCTACCAACATGATTCACATTTGACCATGACCATGGACCTTGTGACCTTGACCTTGGAGTTTAACCTACTTTTAAAAGACTTTAACCTTGCCTATAGCTCATGTCCTTTTACACCTACAGCCTTCATATTTCACATATGGACACCTCCCACCAAGCCCTTTCATATTTGACCATGACCTTGGACCTGGTGACCTTGACCTTGAAGTTTGACCTACTTTTAAAAAAACTTTAACCTGGCCTTTATCTCATGTCCTTTTACACCTAGAGCCTTGATATTTCACACAATGACACCTCCTACCAACAGGGCTCCGGAAATTTCGAAATCTGAATCGGTCCACGTTTAATCCGCCCCCCCCCCCTGCCCCCCCCCCCCCCCCCCCCCCCGCTTACATCCCCCCGCCCATGCACTAGTACCAAAATTGGACACCCCAAACACACACATCATTTTTCATATCTTTCCCGTTTATACAACAGTTCGGGCTACCAGCTCTTCCATGTTTCAATTCCCGATGATCAAACTAAATTGTGATCTGTAGCTCGAGTGAAAGATACACGAAAACTAGTGACTTTCTACTTTCACTTTGTTAAAACGCCCTAATTGCATTAGGCACTTTGGGCAGTTTCATCTATGTTATGTTGGGAATGACAAATGATTTAATCACTCTTACGTGAAATATAATGAAATCGCTGTTAGGCGACATCTGAAGTTTTTTCCTATTCCGTTTTTTAAACACGCGGAGTGTTTGAAATGTTCCCCAGATATAAAACATCACGTGATCCGATATAGGTCAAACGGATCCAACTACCTCCCTCATGTAAATCGTATTTACGTCATAGATCGTATAAATTTACGTCTTGCTATTTTGTAGTTCGAATGTGGATTTTTATGTTCTAATGAAGAAAGAATATTAATTGGGCAAGAAACGAAGGAATAAACCAAGTAGGTAATTTACGTCTGCTACGATCGCCAGAAACCTCGCTAGTGACACGCTAAAATATGCCTAGATAGATCTACGGATGTGTTTCATATCTTTCTTTTTCTTTATGTATTTGGGAATGTACAATCGACTCTGGATGAATAAAATCTAGTGGACAGTCCCGACTTAACGCGTGGTGGACTATTCGCGTTCTGGAAAGGTTTAAATATCTTGCAGACTTCAACTGAAGCCTTGATACGTCATCTCTCGTAATCACGCACCTGCTTGGTGTCTCGCGTGCGGTTTGTAAACAAACCATCGTAATTGTTGCCTTATTTGGAAAAAGGGGTAAGCTCACGTGATCAATTCGAAACCAAAATCTGTGGTTGGGAGAATAGAAATTTCAAAGGACAGATTCACATGTGTTTGGCTTAACTGGTACCCGTCGTATGACTATGTATACAACATAGTGGCATCAGAGACGGGAACCAGTCTAGTGTTTGGCAAGAGCTAAATCCGAGATCATTCATCCGTGAAACTGCAGGTAACTGTAAACATGCCTGCGGGTCAATTTTCGGTTTCTGTCACCTCCTTATCTCGGGGTAAAGTTTAAAACCCTTGATTTTGTTATTTTTCATGTTGATTTTTATGAATTTTGGAAATATTTTGGACCAATTTTTTCAGTTAATTTGATGATTTCAATCGGTCTCAGAGATCAAAATCCAGTCCAGACCGGTATTTTATCGGTTTTCCGGAGCCCTGCCTACCAACACTTTTCACATTTGACCATGACCTTGGACCTGGTGACCTTGACCTTGGAGTTTGACCTACTTTAAAAAAAACTTTCACCTGGCCTATATCTCATGTCCTTTTGCACCTACAGCCTCGATATTTCACACATGGACACCTACCAACACAGTTCACATTTGACGGTGACCTTGTACCTTGACCTTGGAGTTTGACCTACTTTCAAAAAACTTTAATTTGACCTATAACTCATGTCCTTTTGCACCTACAGCCTTGATATTTCACACACGGACACCTAATTCCAACACAGTTCACATTTGACCATGACCTGTGACCTTGACCATGGAGCTTGACCTACTTTTACAAAATTTCATTTTGGGCCATGACCTTTTTACCTTGACCTAGGAAATGACTTTTCTTTGTGACAAGCTCTCGTTTGGGCGAGCTTTATTGTCCGCGGACAATTCTTGTTGCCTGAGTTATGCCCCTCAAAACTTAGTCTCAGGGAGAGGCGGCATATATTGTGACCATGGCACTCCTGTCTTCTTTTGCCTCAGTATTTTCTGTGCTATATACTTTCTAAATGAACAACCATTAACCATTATGCTGTCTACAGCAGCCGGTCTAATCTTAAAATGTTTTGGAAAAAGTTAAACAGGACTTCAAGGAGGGGAACCATTTGACTCGACAATTGCAGAAAATCTTCAATAAAACTGATTATATAATCTTTCCAGAGTGAATACAGTTTTACACAGAGAAGGTGGAAAATGCCAGAAATTTGCTACATGTGGTAGATTTCTTAAAAATCAACTGATAAAAAAGTTATTGAAGACCAAATTAAATTTTCCTCGACAGTCAATAACCTTTTGAAAAGCTGACTTTTAAAAAATCTACTACATCCATCAAACACTGATAGAGGAGTTAAGTTTAAAGTGCAGGAAAAAATGATTATTAACTGCTATTACTTGTTATCACTAATTTTCCACAATAGATATTTTGCAAATTCAATCATGTTAGTTTTGTCCTCTGCATCCCATTCCCATTTTGACCTGTCTAAAGTTATGTGTTTTTGTATATTTTCAATTAATCCATTACCACACAGTGACGCCTTTTGACTCCCCTTAAGATAATGGCTTTGGAAAACATTGAGGAAAATGAAGAAATTGCTTGTGACAAGCAATTTCTTCATTTCCCACAATGTTTTCTACGTAAAAGGACCAAAAATTGTAAAATTTCATTCACTTAAAATGGTTGTCTGCATCATCTTTGAGTTTGGAGTAGTCTAAAATTTTGCTGTTTGGTAATGGGTTAAGAAACTTTTATTTTTGTATTACTAGGGTCCTGATTGCTGCAGCGATTATGCCATCAGTTTTCACTACGTCCCACCAAATATGATGTATGTGTTCGAGTATACGGTCTACCACCTTAAACCCTACGGCCATAATACAGTTCTTAAAGTAATCTGTGATAAAAACACAACCAAACCTGCCAATAGAAGCACTATAAGTAGCAATAGCATCAAACCTGCTGCTGCTGCTGATGATGATGATGCGGGTGTCAACAAAGCCAACGCTTCAACTAGTACGAGTATCAACAATAATTCAACAGTTACAGAAAATAAGGAATCACCTTTAAATACAGATACCTCAAAAAGAGCTTTAGACGAAACTGGTAATATAAATAAAGAAAATTTACAAAAAATAGGAAAAAGAAAAAGGCTGTTGCAAGTGCCTACAGAAGGTAGTATTACTTTAAGGGGGCGTAAGTTACATAGAAATGATAAAAGTAAAATTTTGAATTCAAATGTTTTAAGAAATAAAATAAACAAGCTGCAATTAGAAACTGCTGATTCGATACAGAGAAGAAGATTAATCAAATAGACGTCCAAACTTAGTCGAATATTAACCCTTTCTCAAACAAGACCTGGTTTTGACATCCCAAACTGAAAAGGCTTGGGAAAACATTGAGACAAAAGAAGAAAATGCTGATAATCAGCATTTTCTCCATTCGCCTCAATATTTTCTGAGCCATTTTGTACCTAAATCCCATCTTTACTAAAACCCATTTTGTTCTTTGCATCAGCTTTCATATTGGACTATCCTAAACTTTTGCCATTTGGGAAAGGGTTAAATCCTGTAAATGATTTAGTAGAAGATAATGTGAATATTGTACAGTAGACGTAATATTAAATGAGTGCTTTTCTTCTAAAACATTGTAATTACGGCTTCAACCCATTGCCAGACGACAAAACTTTAGACTGGTCCAAATTCAATAATGTTGTAGACGACAATATAAAATTAATGAAGTTGAATACTTTTAAGACTTTTTGTATAGAAAATATTGTGGGAAATGAAGAAATTGCTTGTCACAAGCAATTTCTTCATTTTCCACAATTTTTTCCAAAGCCATTATCTTGAGTCAAAAAAAGTCACTGTGTGGTAATGGGTTAAACAAGCTCAAGTTACATGTTATTTGAAGAAAAGCAACAATATCCTTTAACGAAGAAAAATGTAAATAAAACTGAAAAGAAACCAAAAAAAACTTATGTCTAGTCAAGAATTTAACCCTTTCCCAAACTGCAGTCATTTTAGAAAGGCCCAATTTCAAAGGTGTTTCTGAGGACAAAACCTATGTTTAGAAAGTCAGTACTTGTGAACAACATGGTATGAAAAGCATTGAGTGAAGAGAAGAAAATACTGGTCATCAGCATTTTCTTCTTTTCCCACAATGCTTTCCAAAGACTTTTCCATTGAAGATGTGAAAATTAAGCCTTGTTTAGGACTGGGTTAATAAAACAATAACTGTATGTACCATTTCATTAATTCTTATATATTGGACTCGTCCAAATTGAACCTTTTTCGTTACAATATGAAAACAAATGAGCTTGCATCTGGAAAAGGGTCCAAATTTTGTAGTAGACAACCATAGGTCAAGATATAGATTCATTGTTTGTGTGTAATGTTGTTGGTTTTTCATTTATCTTTTGTGTATTAAATTCATGATCTGATGTTTAGTCAGAATACACATGTACTTAGTTAAATAAGTGCCATCTTCTGTAACAGCTTTCATCAAAGACTAGTCCAAAATTTGTTGTTTGGGAATAGGTTAACCCTTTCCCAAATGACAAAATTTTAGGGTGATCCACTTCAAAAATTGCCACAAATGACAAAATGGATGTTATTGAAGATAGGATTTGTTTAAAAAATGGCACAGAAAATATTGAGACAAAAAGAGAAACTGCTGGTTATCAGCAGTTTCTTCTTTTGTTTCAATATTCTCCCAATCATTTTCTATTAGGGACGTCAAAACCAGGTCTTGTTGGGGAAAGGGTTAAGCAATATTAGGTAGCTTTACAATCACCCAACTTGCCTTTTGGTGAAAATGACAGTCCTCATCTTTTTTCATCACTTTCTTGAAAAACTCCCTCTATTGTTTCACTTTAGTTTACTAATGTGACCTATTTCTGATTAAGAGAATTTATAGATTTAATATCTGTATCAAGCTATAAAGTATTCTTCTGAACTCTTATCATGCTGACTTAACCCTTTCCCAAACATCAAAATCTTAGGCAGGTCCACATCAAAAACTGCCACAAATGACTAAATGGAAGTTTTTAAAGATAGAATTTGTGTAAAATAGGGCATAGAAAATATTGAGACAAAAGGAGAAACTGCTGGTTATCAGCAGTTTCTTCTTTTGTTTCAATGTTTTCCAAAGCCTTTTCTATTAGGGACGTCAAAACCAGGTCTTGTTTGGGAAAGGATTTAACATTTGATCATTTCAGAGACACTTCAGTCAGATTGTCTCTACATGTAGGTTCTGCCACAATTACCAAGTAGAAAGCAGGCAGTATATGCTAAGATCAGACTGCATATCCGTGCATGCTGACCTAAGTCTATTCTGCCTGCCAAAGTTTTGATAATAGCATTAATATGACAGGAACAGTATGAGAATGTTTAATTAACCCTTTCCCAAACAAGACCTGGTTTTGACGTCCCTATTAGAAAAGGTTTGGGAAAACATTGAGACAAAAGGAGAAACTGCTGATAACCAGCAATTTCTCCGTTTGCCTCAATATTTTCTAAGCTATATTGTACCCAAATCCAACATTGAATGTCATTAATTTTGTCGCCTGCAGAAGCTTTTGAAATGGATCATCCTAAAATTCTGCCGTTTGCGAAATGGTTGATATTTATAAAATGTACTATGTTTTATAGACACAGAATTTTTTGTGGTATTGGGACCATGTTTTTGTTTTGCTTTAGATATTTAAATTTTTATTCCATTTTTTTCATTGATACATTTTGTCACATTTTTATTATAACCAATCAATGACTGAAAATCAAACTTACCCATGGTGGATAATCATGTGACTCAGAATTCCAGAAAATCATCAATATTTTGTAAATACTTGACCAATTTGAATTAGGTTTGAAGCAGAGAAGGGACACAATGAAATTTTGAAAAGTCAGCTGATTAATAAGTTATTGAAAATCAACTAAAGTTTTGGTTGATCTGCAATACATTTTTTATCAGCTGACTTTTAATAATCCACTACGTCCAGGGTTTCCACCGACTTTCAAATCTGGGGGTACAAACCATACTTTTACAGCATGCTTCTAGTAGAGACAAAGAGGGCTGCTTGCAAAAATTGTGGGTACAAAATGCATTTTGGGAGTAAAAAAAAACCATTTGGAGGTTTTTGGACACCCTGAAGTCCATCTAATGTGTGATGTCTGTCCGCCTTCTCTGCTCCAAACTGAATTCAAATAAGTCCTGTATAAATGGTTATTAGAATTATTGAAGATTTTCTGAAATGGTTGTATCATGGGATTATCCACCGGGCGGCCTGTCACAAGAGCTTATATACCAGCAGTGTTCTCCCCTTCCCAATAAGCTGTATCAGCCCCACTACAGCTTCATGTAAATCAGAGTAATGTCACTACAGCTTCAAAACTACCCCACAGCTTAATTTCTTTCAAATGTTAAACCTAATAGGGGAATTTTTAGATATTTCAAGTCAGAAACTGATTTGAGATGCATTTTTATAGGTGTAAAGTTGATAATGGGTTATAAAAAACATAAAAGGAAAAGAAGAAATTGCTCAAAATGAGCAATTTCTTCTTTTCCCATTATGTTTTTTTTCACTTTCATTTGTATTATAAGCACTGTGTTTCAAGGTTTACAGATCCTTTTATAATTAGCCACTACAGCTTCAAATTATTCTGCGGAGAACTGTGACCAGAATTTAGATGGGAGGGGGGAAGGGAGGGGGATCGTTGCAGATGTTGTAATGATTGATGTCAAAAGTAGGAAAAGTGTTTGATACAGAAAAGATAATATTGATGCAGAAGTAGGAAATGGCAATTATCAACATTTTCTTCTTTGGCAGTTGAACATAGTGTTAAATTGCAATAAACCATATCAAGTTCTTTGGCCTCAATGTTTTCTCAAGCATTTTCATTTGAGACAATGAAACAAGACCTTGTTTGGGAAATGGATAAGCCAATCTAATACCTCTTTCTCAAACATACCTTAATTTTTACTAACATGTTAATAGGGAAAGTTAGAAAAGGTTTCAAGAAAACAAAAGCAAAATGCTGACTCAATCAATATCCTTTCAAATAATTTAAAAAAGTCAATTGAATTTAATGTCAGTGAGAAATTTTAATTTCTTAGTATTTCGATAGACAGACCACAGAAGAAAAGGCTGAAAATTTATTCACTTTGTATTTTTTGTACCAAACTTATTGCTACTGTCAGCAGCTTTACGGGACTTTCTTATGCATGAATCTATTGTAGGTACATTGAATAATATATGATATTTACTTTAACCCTTTCCGAAACGACAATGTTTTAAGTTATTCTTATTTGAAAGTTTCATTAGACGACAAAATGAATGTTTATTGAGAAAGAATTTGTGTACAATATAGCACAGAACATATTTAGGCAAAGAGGAGAAAATGCTGATTATCAGCATTTTCTTCTTTTGCTTCAATGTTTCCCAAAGCAGTTCCAATTAGGGATGTCAAAACCAGGTTTTGTATGGGAAAAGTTTAAATAGACTTTTGCTAAGACCTATATAATTTAGACATAATTTTTGTTTTACCGAATTCTTTTCCAAACTTACAAAAAATAGACTTCTTCAAATTGAAAGATGCTGCAGATTACAAAGAAGATGTTAATAGAGAAAGGAATTATGTACAATTTAGCATAGAAAATAATGAGACAAATGGAGAAAATGCTGATGTTAAGCATTTTCTTCTTTTTACACAATATTTTCCAAAACCTTTTCTGTTCTGACACCAAAAACCAGGTCTTGTTTCGGAAAGAGTTGAAATAAGTTTTAAGTTTAAACTTTCGTAATTTCTTGTTTTCTTACAGTTTTCACACTAAAGCCAAAATTTATGTTAATATTATTCTGTATTTGTTAACTTTCAATTCATATTTTTGATATATTTACTTCGAGTTTTAATTCTTCCAAATAATATATAATCAAAACTTATATGACAATGTACATTTTTGTGATAGTTGTTTTCAAGTGTTTTGTTAAAATTTAAGTGAAATTTATATATAGGCATATCGTCGGTGTAAATGCAAAACCTTGTATGTCGATGTTCTTGCGGTTTTTAAAGTACAAACTTGTGTGCTCAGTCTCGCAGGTTTTGAGATATTTTTACTAATCAGTATTAATGACATATTATTTGTGAACAATATGTCAAAATTTCAAGTAAAACATTTCAATTTGTGAAAAGTTACTACTTTTTTTTTCCCTTCTCCTTTAAGATTATTCAAAAACGAGATACGAGGTTTTGCATTTACAATGACGATATATTGTAGTGAAGTATCATGTTTAACATTTATTGTATGAAAAAAGTTAAAATGACGTTGTTTCTATGAAAAACATTGAAGTGTTTCATGATATGATTAGTGCTGTAAGTGCCAATAATTTTATACCATCACAGCAGGGATTTTTGAAAAAAGGTCACTTATTGCATTTGATAACAGCATTGATCGAGATCAGCCTGGGTATATGCACAATCTGATCAAGTTCCATGCTGTTCTGTCTTCTCCTTTACCTTAACCCTTTCCCAAACAGCAAAATTTTAGGGCGATCCACTTCAAAAACTGTCAAAAATGACAAAATTGAAGTTATTAAAGATAGAATTTGTGTAAAATATTGCACAGAAAATATTGAGACAAAAGGAGAAACTGCTGGTTATCAGCAGTTTCTTCTTTTGTTTCAATGTTTTCCAAAGCCTTTTCTATTAGGGACGTCAAAACCAGGCCTTGTTTGGGAAAGGGTTAAGCAAATTTAGGTAATTTGGGTCTTAATCAGACTGCTTTTTGGCACAATCTGACTTGCCTTAACCCATTACCACACAATGACTCTTTTTGACTCTTTACAAGACAATGGCTTTGGGAAATATTGTGGAAAATGAAGAAATTGCTTATGACAAGCAATTTCTTCATTTCCCACAATGTTTTCTATCCAAAAAGACCTAAAAGTAAAAAATTACATTCACTAGAAATTGTCGTCTGCAGGATCTTTCAATTTGGACCAGTCTAAAATTTTGTCGTTTGGTAATGGGTTTACCCTTACTCAAATGACACAATTTCAGGGTGTCCCAATTCAATAAGTGATGGGAGTTTAGAAATTGGATGTTGATAAAGATATTATTTTGATACAATATAACTCGAAAAATATTGAGTCGAAAGAAGAAAATGCTGATGATCAGCATTTTCTTCTTTTGTCTCAATGTTTTCCCAAGCCTCCGCTAATAGACATGTCAAAACCAGGCCTTGTTTGGAAAGGGTTAAATGCTGGGAGGGTCTATTTTCTGATCCAAGCACTCTAGTTTTCAATGAAGCCGTAATATTGACCAAGTCCATGTTATGTCTTTATGCTTTATCTTGCAAAGAACATGATTGATTGAATTTTACTTTAGACCACCAATCGCAACTTTAAAACTTTTCCCACTGAACTGAAATTAATACTGGATAAAAACTGCTGCAGTTGTCATAATGGATTTCAATTTGTGTACAAAATACAGCATGGACAATATGGAGGGAAAAGAAGAAAATGTCAGTCATCTGCACTTTCCTTTCTCTAGAAATTTTCAAAAAGGTCTGCTATGCTAGATATGTCAAAACGGTGACTTGTTCTATCCTACCAATTAATCAACTTGCATTTAACCCTTTCCCAAACAAGACCTAGTTTTGACATCCCTAATAGAAAAGGCTTGGGAAAACATTGAGACAAAAGAAGAAACTGCTAATAACCAGCAGTTTCTCCTTTTGTCTTAATATTTTCTGTGTCATATTTAACACAAATCCTATCTTTAATGACATCCATTTTGTCATTTGTGGCAGTTTTTGAAGTTGATCACCCTAAAAATTTTACCTTTGGGAAAGGGTTAAGTCAGCTATTTCAATTATCAAGGCATCAGCCTCAGTATGTGGTTTCAGCTAAACCTTACCAAAATGACAAAATTTAGGGTGTTCAAAGGAGGGATTTCCATAAGGCCGTTTCCTGGGACCTAAATTTTCCAATGATATATTTAGTACATATCTAGATACATAAAGGGGACATATTTTGCCAAAAAGTCTTCCTTTGAGAGCTGATGATGAGGCAAATTGTGTATAAATAAAGATTTTATGTGTCCTCATAGGGCTCTTGTTTATGCATTATCACTCTATTCAGCTAAACACAGGTATTCTCATATGATGCACCCCCATGCAAACAAAGTTTGGGGGCTATATAGCAATCATCCTGACTGTCTGTCTGTCTGTCTGTCTGTTTATCTGTCCACATTTCTTATCAGCACAACTCCTCGCAAACGGTTGGACAGATTTCATTGAAGGCTAGGGACTTTTGACCGCTCCTTGACAGTTCTTGTTAATCTAGTCAATTTAGAATGTATAATTATGTTTCTCGCTTTTTAGCTCGACTTTTCGAAGAAAATGACAGCTTATACTGTCACCCGGGCGTCGGCGTTGTCGTTGCAACAAAGGTTAAAGTTTTTTAGCTCCACTGGCCTTCAGGCCAGCGGGCTATTGTCATGGCGTTGTGTCCGTCATGCGTGCGTCCGTCCGTCCGTCCGTCCGTCCGTCCGTGCGTCCGTCCGTGAGACCGGTCGTCAACTTTTTCTTTAAAAATCTTCTCCTCAGAAACTACGTGATGGATTTCAATCAAACTTCACAGGAATGATCCTTAGGTGGTCCTCTATCAGATTCCTTCAATTAATTCTGATTGAACCATAAAGTCTGGAGTTATCTGCCCTTGAATTAAAAAAAACAGCTGTTTTGACTTGTTTTCACTCTAGCCACTACAAATATTGATCAATCAAAACAAATCTTGGTCAGAATGTTGGTGCTGATAAGATCTTGCCTTGGTGCAATTTTACGTCTTAATATTACGTCTTGAGTTATGTGCCCTTGACATTGGAAAAACTACCATTTTTAGCTCACCTGAGCACGAAGTGCTCATGGGGAGCTATTGTGGTCACTCACCGTCCGTCGTCCGTCCGTCCGTCCGTCTGTCCGTTCA
The DNA here is from genome assembly GCA_963680895.1 of Fragum sueziense. Taxonomy (NCBI): domain Eukaryota; kingdom Metazoa; phylum Mollusca; class Bivalvia; order Cardiida; family Cardiidae; genus Fragum; species Fragum sueziense. Next base: position 4,762,600 of record OY804606.1, on the reverse strand, counting down.
CATTTCTTTAAACATCTTCTCCTCCTAAACCATTTGGTAGATTTTGACCAAACTTGGCAGTAATGTTCCTTGGGTGACACTTCTCAAAACTTGTTCGCGGATTTTTGATTCATCAAAAAATGTGGGCGTGGCAGGGCGTGGCTTATCGGACTTAGAGAAATCCTAAGAAAATTCTTTAAAAATCAACCATTGGGCCAATTTGAACTTAACTTGGCAGAAATGTTCCTTGGGTAACCCATTTCAAAATTTCTTTGCAAATTTTTGATTCGTCAAAAAATGTGGGTGTGGCAGGGCGTGGCTTATCGGACTTAGGGAAATCCTAAGAAAATTCTTTAAAAATCAACCATTGGGCCAATTTGAACCTAACTTGGCAGAAATGTTCCTTGGGTGACCTTTTTTAAAACTTGTTCGCAAATTTTTGATTCGTCAAAAAATGTGGGCGTGGCTTATCAGACTTAGAGAAATCCTAAGAAAATTCTTTAAAAATCAACCATTGGGCCAATTTGAACCCAACTTGGCAGAAATGTTCCTTGGGTGACCCTTTTCAAAACTTGTTGTCAAATTTGTGATTTGTCAAAAAAGTGGGCGTGGCAGGGCATGGCTTATCAGACTTAGAGAAATCCTAAGAAAATTCTTTAAAAATCAACCATTGGCCCAATTTGAACCAAACTTGGCAGAAATGTTCCTTGGGTGACACTCTTCAAAATTTGTTGGTGAATTTCTTATTTGTCAGGAAAAGTGGGCGTGACAGGGCGTGACTTATTGGACTTAGGGAAATTCTAAGAAAATTCCTTAAAAATCAACTGTTGGCCCAATTTGAACCAAACTTGGCATTAATGTTCCCTGGGTGACTCTTTTCAAAACTTGTTCGCAAATTTTTGATTCGTCAGAAAAAGTGGGCGTGGCAGGACATGGCTTCTCGGACTTAGAGAAATCCTAAGAAAATTCCTCAAAAATCGACCGTTGGCCAAATTTGAACCAAATGTTACAGAAATATTCTTTGGGTGACTCTTTGTAAAATTTGTTTGCGGATTTTGATTCGTCAGATAAAGCGGGCGTGACAGGGCTTGGCTTATCGAAGTTAGAGACACCCAAAGAAAATTCTTTTAAAAACACATTGGGCCAATTTGAACGAAACTTAGCAAGAATTTTCCTTGAGTGACTCTTTTAAAAATGCTTACACAAATTTTCTTTGTCGTCTAAAAATGTGGGTGTGGAAGGGCAGGGTTATCAGACTTAGAGAAATCATAAGAAAACTCTTTAAAAATCAAGCATTGGGCCAATTTGAACCAAACTTGGCAACAATGTTCCTTGAGTGACCCTTTTCAAAATTTGTTCACAAATTTTTGATTTGTAAAAAAAAGTGGGTGTATCACAAACTTCTTTCAGGTGAGCGATATAGGGCCATTCTGGCCCTCTTGTTGACTTTATTTTTACTCAAACAACCATAAATATCCACCAATCAACATAAAACTTTCACATTATCTTACTGGCCATTAGATCTTGTGTTGGTGTAACTTTCAGCTTCATATGAATCTTAAATCATGATTTATCTGCCCTTGAATTTGACAAAATTGTTGTTTTCGACTTTGATTTTACACTCTTTACACCCACAAATATTGAATAATCAGGTCAAAACTTAAACAAGATGTAGGTGAAGTTAGGATCTTGCTTTAGTGTGATTCCTAGCTAGATAGGAATATAAAATCATCAGTTATCTGCCTTCCAATTTGACAAAATTGCTAATTATGACTTTTTTTCACTCTAACAGCCAAACTCACTCTAATTAAGACTGTGGCAAAGCTTGGTAACTAATAGATCTTATATGAATGTATTTTCAGCTTTCTAGTTACTTTGCAATTGCTGTAAGAGCAACATGTATTGAAAAATCTAGTGAAAACTTGTACTTGATATTACAAGAAATTCAGGTTTGACAGCCATTTGCATTATTTTTGGAAAAGGGTTTTTCCCAGAATCTATTTTTAGCTCAAAATCTATTTTTAGAAATATGAAATATTTTGGAGTAATCAATGTTCTGTTATATTGCGTTTTTGTTCACCTGAAAGGGTGTGGCTAAGCCAAAAGGTTATTCGACGAGTTTACTTCTCGATACCTTGGTTAACATAAGGGAAAAACGTGCGGCACGAGCATGAAAACATTTCGAAATTGAAAGACTGTGCGATTGTAAAACGTGTTATTAAAAAAACTCGTAAATACAGCTCGATTCAAGCTGCAGTTACAATAATTTGCAATAACACCGACGATTTACCGCTAATTGAAAACGCTGTTTCTCCTCAATCTTCAATGTAATAACCGTTTACTAGGCTCCGCCCTTTCTCCCGAAAAAAATCAGAATATACGAGATGAATGTACTCGTACTTTAGATCTGTTGGGAAGAAGGACATTTTTAATTGCTTGTGACATCCTAAGCTAGAATGTTCTCCCATTTCCTTTTACCCTTTCTAAAATGGCAAACATGTAATTTTACTTTCTTTGCTTCAAGAACCACACATTTTGAACTATCTAGTTTTGTTACTTTCTTTTAGCTCTATGAAACACAAGCATTGAACAATCTTATCAAAACTTGGATTAAATATTACATAAAATTCAGGCCTGTGGAGCGCCTCAAGACCTTCAGGTCTTCTAGTTCAAACATCAATAACTTCCATACTATCAAAGGGATTCAACCCAAACTTGGAATACTTATTCACCATCACACCAGGCCTCTACCTTACTACCAGGGCCCATGACCCTGCTACCAGGGCCCATGACCCTGACTCCACTATATTTGGAGTTATCATATGCCCCCTTTATACTAAGCAACTTAGAAAGTCGAGCGCGCTGTCTTCGGACAGCTCTCGTTAAAAAGTAGAGATAGTATTTTGGTTTCAATATAATTACATTGTATGTGTCCGCTTTTCCATCCTTTTCTGTCTCTTTGTAGGCATATTGTTACTGATTTAGGACCATCATGGTCCTGTTGTTTCTTTGCTTTATCTCCACTGTCAGTATACATACAATCATGAAATTTTACAGAAATTTTGCCCATGGCGGAAGGAGATACTCTTTTGTCCTCAAGTCCCATACATGTATATCAAGGAATAAAACTTTTTTGGACAATAATTGTTTTTTGTCTTCTGTTTTTTCTTTAGATTTACCATAACTTCATTATGAGGACAAAAGAAGAAAAATTAGTTATTGCTATACTTTTTATAGCTCACCTGAGCACGAAGTGCTCAAGATGAGCTATTGTGGTCGCCTTTTGTCCATCAGCATCTGTCCGTCTGTCCACATTTTTTTGTTACCACTCTAGCACCCACAAATATTGATCAATGTTATCCAAACTTGGTCAAAACATGTATGACCATAAGTTCTGGTATGAGTTTAATTTTGAGTCAGATCGGAAAAGGAAACCCGGAGTTATGTGCCCTTGAACGTCAAAAATGGCTAGTTTTGACTTCGTTACCATTCTAATATCTACAAATATTCACCAATCTTAACCAAACTTGGTCAAAACATGTATGACCATAATTTCTCGGATGACTTTGATTTTGAGTCAGATCAGACAAGGAGTCCTGAGTTATGTGCCCTTGAACGTCAAAAATGGCTAGTTTTGACTTTGTTACCACTCTAGCATCTACCAATATTGACCGATCAATGTTGGTAACCATAAGATTTTGGATGAGTTTGATTTTCAGTGTGATCGGAACAGGAAGTCTGGAGTTATGTGCCCTTGAATTTGACAAAATTACCGTTTTCGACTTTATTTTCACTCTAACAAACACAAATATGGACCAATCAAGCCACAACTTGGTCGCAATGTGGTGACCATAAGATCCTAAATGTTTTAATTTTTTCAGATTGATCGGACTTAAAAAAAAAACCGAATTGTGTGCCCTTGACGTTGACAAAATTGCCATGGTCGAATTTGTTTTCTCTCAAACAGCAATAAATAATAACAAAAACTTGGACATAATGTTGATGAGAATACCGGTATCTTTATCAGAACAGAGTTATGTGCCCTTGACTGTGACAAAATTGTTGTTTTCTTCCACTTTGACTTTACAGTAACAGCTACAAATATTGACCATTCAAGATTATGAAAGCAGTTTTCAGCTGGATCATAATCTCGCATCTAAGAATTATGTGCTCTTGAACTTGACAACATTGGGACTTTCATTCTATCTAGGTACAGGTTGGCGATTACGGACCATCATGGCCTTCTTTTCTTTTTGTCTACAAAAACCTGTATCATTGACTATTGTAACACTTTTTTGATACCACAATTTAGGTTGTAGTTCTGACATACCTGTGTTACATGTGTATTCGCTCTGTCAAGGGCTTTTCTTTGGTATCCAAAAGTGCCATAGATAATGGCCAATGACGAATGTCAAAATCACATTTTTTCCAAAAGTTGCAATTACAAGACGCGTCATTACAAAATGGGTTTTGTTAAACCAGACCGGGTTACAATATTAGAAACGGATCAGGCTTGCAAAAGATCAACCCGCTGTCGCATTTTTCCTAAATCCAGAAAAAATACAATCGTGTGAAAAAAATTAGACTCTAGTCATTTGTCACAGACTGACTAGGATTGTTTGATTTTTCACATACAAGAAGGTCCGTTTTTGCGTGACTTGTCATATTTTGATACATTTTGTTTGTATTGGAAATGGTCAGGAGCTTAACTCTTTATTCTAATTACTGCCATGACAGTTCGTCCACCCCTTAGATTCTTTCGTGTCTACCGATATAATAAGATAATTATTTGTTATGAATTATACGTGATGAATGTGATGCATTGATTTAATTAAAATGTCTTAAAGACTCATATTAATTTGTTGATGTTTTTCCTTGGCCCAATATTGTTTCATGGTTGCAACAAAAGTATGCCAGCTTATAACAAGGAAATATATGTGAGCCAGAACCTAGAAAAAGGATCCTTTAAGGCTTTGGAGTTCAACCTAGTTCAAAATCAGCTTGCATATTATACACGCATACTCTTCAGGAATCACATTGTTCTCCAATAGCTTTGTCATGTTCTGTAGCAACAACGTGATATTAGAGTGGATCTATGCCAGACTGCACATAGGCATTACCTGATCTTGAAATATAGCTTTCTCAAATGCTATAATAAGGGATGTATTTCCTTGGTATAGACAGGCACACTTGTATTTGCATACTATTTCACAATGATACAATTCTAGGATGTCCGTTTTTGATAGCTGCTGCAGACTACCCTTATATTGCTGATAATTATATAAATGGACTTAATGGCGTACGTTATATCTCGGAAAATGTGGTAAGGAAATGAGAAAATGCTTGATATTCGTCTGTTTCATCAATGCTAAAGCTATATCTAATAGGCACGCCAAATGCATGGCATGTTTGAGAAAAAAAAAAGACATTCATCAACAACGAAGATCAATTGTTTTTTATGTCCCCATTCATCAAAGGGCTGAAGATGTCTTGTACGTAGCTGTACGAAAAAAGAGGCGGATTTTTGCATGGAAAACAAGCAGAAATGAGGCGTAAATGGCAAGTTACGCTTTTAATAGTGGCGGAATTATACTCTACGCCTCAGTCACTGTGTAAAGTAGTGGCGGAAATTTGAGGCGTAAAATTAAATGGAGGCGGCATTGTATCATAACAGGCGTAATTTAAAACTAACTTTTTGAAAAGGCGTAATTTTTTTATTTAGCCAGTTTAACAAGGTGGAATGGCTGTTTCTTAAGGCGGAAAATAACTTAAACTTTTCTGAGAGGCGGAATTTTGGGACTTAGCAATTTTGTAATGACATGATTCCGATATACTAGGTATTTTCATTTTGCACTGCATAAGCTATAGGCAAAGAAAAGGTTTTTGTTTAGAAGGTCAAACTCCAAATTCTAGGTCACAATGTCAAGTTCCAAGATTAATGGTCTTGGTAGGAGGTATACAAGAGTGAAATATGATGACTCCATCTTTAATAGTCATTGAGATATAGGCCAAGTTAAAGTTCTTGTAAAGTATATGCCAAGGTAAAGGTCCTAATGCCAAAGGTCATGATCCCAAATGAAAGTCTTGACAAGTCCTATCCTTATGTGAAATATCAAAGTTCTATATCTTACAGTGAAAGATATGAAGGCCAGGTTAATCAGTAGGTCAAACTTCAAGGTCAAGGTCACAAGGTCTTAATTCCTGAATGAAAGTAAATGTCTGGTAGTATCTTTGTGTGAATTATCAAGGCTCTATATAAACAAGAAATGTTTGTAAAACATATATGCTCCCCTCAAGGGCCTACCTTTGATGTAGGTCAAAATTGAGGTTAAGTTCCAAGGTCATGGTCAAATGTGAAAGGTCTTGGTGGTAGGAGGTGTCCATGTGTGGAATATCAAGGCTTATAGGTAATAGGACATGAGATATATCTTAAACAGCAATGACATAAACAAAACTTATATCAAAATGTTCATAAAATTTTTCTCTATTATTCTATGAAGCTGGATGTTTAATTTAAAGTTCATAAATTAGTGATTTATATGAAATTTATTAAATAATATAAACTATTATTGTGATATATTGTGCTCTGAGTGCCTGGACTTAAGACCTTACATCTGTGTAAACAGGATTTATCCTAAGCTGTCCTGCTTTACTGGAGAACTGTGGACAACAAGTGCAAATTAATCTTTATTTTGTGTGCTGTATAGACTTGTGCCACTCTGATGTATTTGTATTATGTAATCAAGTAAACAGATTACAGTAATTACCAAAGAAGTGTTGTTAATGAACTGCTCCTTTATCTCTACATACAATGAAGTTCTCAGCTTTATGAATTATAAACTCACTTAAACAGAATATTGTATAACATTCAGTGATAAAGTAATTTTATAGAATGACATAACTAAAATGGCATCAGCATCCCTTGAACTTTTGGCTTCCATAATATTTGGAGGTGAATCATCCAGAGATTTCTCTGGTTTCACATCCAAGGATCTTGTCACCGACCCTAAAGATGAACACCAATCAGCTGAGAGTCCCACAACACATACCTCACAAAGGGATGGCCATACCAAATATGCTGACTATGTAGCTGTGCAGCAAAATCAAGAGAGTTGCACAATTATTCTTCAATCTGAAATCATCCAAAATGTACAGCATTATCTGGACTTTAACCTTACATTCATTAAAGGTGATAAACAAAATAGATTAATATACAAGGTGTCTAGCCAAACAGTGACCCTATATCCATCTACATTGAAACTTCATGTACAGGGATTCAATTATATCTCGTGGGTGGACAATTTCCTAGACACTTTTCTCCATATCAACCACGAAACAAATGTAAAGGTAATAGATACTCAACCAAGATCATCTACTCCAGTACAAGAGTATATATCACCAAACAGTCAAAATGAAGTTGGACAGTCAATACCATTTTTGACAAACAGTTCTCTACATGATGAAGTGGCCGATATGTCTGTCATAAATAGTTCCACTTTCAATGATGGTAATGAACTCGAGAAATTGAAATGTAGGGTTAGATTGCTGGAGGACAAAATCAGTCTCATTTCACAGATTGTCGTTTCGAAACCGGTGATATCTACAGTCAGTGTAGCCACACAAACGGACGAAGATCTGGTCGTTGAGGTGAACCCCCCCAAATTACAAGAGAACAACAACCCAGAGGGATATCAAACAATCCAACCCGAGACGATCCAACCCGAGACGATCCAACCTGACACGATCCAACCTGACACGATCCAACCTGAGACGTGTGAACAAGAGTCTATAGCTGGACTTCCCCAGTACTCGTTAGAGGACATTAGTTCTACACCTCTACCATGTGAACTGTCTATGAACAATAAAGATGAATCTGTCCAGTATAATAAACCAAACAAAAGTGCTAGCAAAGAACCCAAAACTTTATTAATAGGGTCTTCTATTCTTAAAGGAATCAAAACTAGGAGTTTGAAAAACACTTCTGTAAGAACCCACAGGGGTGCGAAAATCCAAACTCTGCATAATGTGTTAAACAAAATTAACCTTAGGTCTTATAAGAATGTCATTTTACATGTGGGTGGCAATGATTTTAGTAGTGGCCACAGCCTGAGATCAATTGAAATCCATTATGACCGACTTCTATTTGATCTCAGAGAAAGAGTTAGACCTGGGTGTCATATATATGTTTCAGCCATCTTACCAAGATATAATCTTAATCCCATGAAGCTGAATGAAAAATTGAGAGCTCTTTGTGAATACCACAACATTAGCTACATTTCCCATGATAGATTTTTCTATCATGCAAATAATCATCATTCAAATAGCCATATGAGTGAAACTGTAGACTGGTCCTTATTTCACAAAGATGGAGTACATCTGAATAATGCTGGCACATTATCATTTCTACACAATATTGACAATAAAGTGAACATTCTTAAATGTAGTGTTCAACAGTATTGTCGGTTTTGTGGAGAACAAAACCCTACAACAGAGAAGTGCCTTCATGGCAAACCGCTAAAATGTACAAAGTGCCAAAGAGAAGGGCACAAGCAAAAACTTTGTCATCTGTACAAATGAAGTTCTGGCAAAGAAGAAAATGCCATGCATCTTAATAACTGTTTTTCATCTCTTACTGACATATGTTTTAATTGTAATAGTTCCAAATGTCAGTGTGTGAATAGGGAAGAAGAAAATGTTATTCCTCTAAGGAACTCTTTTGAAGCTCTCAATAATCTATGCTCAAACTGTAACAGTTTCAAATGTCAATGTCTGCACGGGGACAGAGATAACAGTTGTAGTACTAACTTAAACATTAATTTTGATACAAATCAAGCTACATCCCATTCCAATACAAAAGTATTAAATTCAAAATACAATAAAAACAAAGGTATTGATAAAAGTCAACCAAAAAATAATCAAAAAATTAATTTCATGCACTTAAATGTTCATTATTTATATCCAAAATAAGATGAAATTAATTATCTATTAAATGAAAATTTGCAAACTGATATCCTTGGGCTTGGAGAAACCTTCTTAACGGAAGAGTATTTTACTGGTGAATTTGAACTTCCAGGATACCAGATTTTTCGCCGTGATAGAAAATCTAATGGTGGAGGGGTTATGCTATATGTGAAAAATAACATACCCTGTGTATTAAGAACTGATCTAGAATGTGAAGACATTGAAGCAATTTGGATTGAAATCAAACCTCTCAATCAAAAGCCATTTGTAGTTGGGTACATTTATCGACCACCTTCTTCCTTACAAAGTTGGAATGTCAGTTTTGAAAATACTCTTGAACATCTGTACTCTGAGGACAAGGAACTTATTTTGTTTGGTGACTTAATTACAACTTTGCTCATTCAAAAACTAATAACAATTCCTGGAACAAAGTAACTGATACATTCAATTTAACGCAACTGGTCAATACACCAACAAGGGTAACCTCTAACTCATCTTCTATTATTGACCATGTATACACAAATCAGCCTGAAAGAATAGAAAATGTTTCTGTTCCTATTGTGTCAATAAGTGATCACTATCCAGTAAAATTTTCAAGATTATCAAACAGAGAAAAGAAAGGACCCATGCATGATACAATCTCTTATCGAAATATGAAAAAATTTAAAGAAGAGGACTTCATCTCTGACTTGGCAAAACAACCATGGTCAGTTATTGATATTTTTGATGACCCAGATGATGCTCTTGATACTTTTACACAAATGTTTTCAAAAGTTATAGATTCTCATGCACCAGTCAAGCAGAAAAGAGTTAAACATTTTTATCAGCCTGACTGGTTCTGTGAAAATATTTCAATAGCAAGTCATAAGCGAGATGAAGCGAAGAAAAATAATGATTTTGCTCAACTTAAATTCTGGAGGCAAGAGGTGAAGTCCAGAACTATGAAAGCAAAAAAGAATTATTACAGTGACACAATTAATAATAACAAAAGAAACCCTAAAAAGCTTTGGAACAACCTCAAAGAATTATCTGGTAAAAGGAAAGTCTGTCAAACAATTTTTATTCATGATGAAAATGAGACACCAATAACAGACCCAGAAATTGCAGCAAACTATTTCAATTCATTTTTACAAGTGTTTTTAATAATGCACCATCTATGGAAAATCTAGATGGAAACTGTAGAGATGTTCTGCAGAACCATGTTCAACCATTGCTTCAGAATAAACAGTGTTTTGAAATACCATTAATGACAGAAAAATATGTTAAAGAGCAATTAGATGCTCTAGATTCAAAGAATTCTACTGGTCTTGATGGGCTTGGCCCAATGTTTCTTAAATTAAGTGCCAACATCATCTGTCGTCCTATTACTAAAATATTTAACTTAAGCATATCAAAATGTAAATTTCCCCAACAATTTAAACTGGCGAAAGTCACACCAGTGCACAAAAAAGGCTCTAAACAGGACAAAAACAACTACCGACCAATTTCAATTTTACCAGTTCTAACAAAAATAGTTGAAAGGCATGTGTCCAACCACCTTAAACAGTATTTTGAAGCAAGCAATCTATTTTATGCCAGCCAGTCTGGGTTTCGAACAAACCACTCCTGTGAAACTGCCCTGACAGCTATTGTTGACAACTAGTTATCTGCAATCAATGATAACAAATCAGTTGGAGCCATATTCCTTGATCTTACCAAAGCTTTTGACCTTGTGAATCACAGGTTACTTCTTCAGAAACTTGAGTGTTTCAATTTATCTGATCAAGCCATGTCATGGTTCCGGTCATATTTAACAGAGAGATCGCAAAAAGTCTGTATTTCAGGAAAATTGTCTGATGCTCAAGATATTTCAGCAGGTGTGCCACAAGGCTCTGTACTTGGCCCCCTTCTTTTTGTAATTTATATTAATGATCTTCCATTGCATATCAAATCTGCTACCACTGACATGTTTGCAGATGACACTTCCATTACTGCAGTAGGAAATAGTATTAATGATGTGCATGCTATTTTAAGTAGTGACATGCAGTCAATTCAATCATGGTGTGAATCAAATACCATGATGCCCAACATTCAAAAGACAAAAGCTATGTATATATCAACTTCGCAAAGTGCTTTGCCAAATATAAATGATAAAGATGATATTCAAATTGAATTACAAGGGCAAATTATTGAATATACTGATACCCAAAAACTACTTGGGGTCCATGTTGACAGTATGTTAAATTGGAAATCCCAAGTTAAATCTACTCTAGGTAAATGTAATTCCTTACTTTATCTTTTATTAAGAATCAAAAAGTTTCTAAGCTTTGATGTTCGTAAATTATACTTCAATGCTTATATAGTACCACACTTAGACTACTGTTGCTCAATATGGGGCAATTGTAGTAAAGATCTTCTTGATGATGTTTTGAAATTTCAAAAGCGTGCAGCTCGCACTATCCTTGATGAATCCTTGGAAACTCCATCAGATTTACTCTTTAAAAAACTAGGTTGGATGAAATTCAGTGACCGTGTGATTTACAAAAAAGCTATTTTGATGTTTAAAGCATCCAAGCCAGATTTGGCCCCTAAATACATTCAAGACAAATGTACCAAGGCGGGTACTACACATAATTTTAGACTAAGATCTTCAGAAAATAACTGCTTACATATACCAAAGCCAAAACGGGAAAGCTTTCGTAAGTCATTCAATTATTCAAGTCCAAAAATTTGGAATGAAATACCATTTTCTGTGAGGAATTCTGACACTGTAAAGCAATTCAAATCATGTTATCTGCAGTACAAATATCCAGGAGGGCTATCATCAAATTAAAATGTTACTAAAAACATAACAAGTCAATCCATTTCCATACAAAACCTAGTGTGATATCCTAAGCAGAAAATAGTTTGGAAACATTGAGAGAAAAGAAGAAATTGCTGATTACCAGCAATTCTCCTTTTTCAACAATGTGTTCTAAACCATAAAATACAAGATTTCTTCTTTTAACATATATTGCTTATTTTGACATATAGTACCCCTTTGAAATTGAACAAACCACAAATTTTGCTGTTTGTGAAAGAGTTAATCAGCACCTGGTAAAATATGTTATTACCACTATGTTTCTTTGTTTATCTAATCCTATAAGATTTAAATTCATTTACTCTGAATGTTTGCCCTTTACTTGCCAGTGAAAGGAATTATGTGTTGTTGTTTTGTGTAATTTGCTTTTCATCTACCAATACTACTTAGCCTTACTTAACCCTTACCATGATGATCTTGAAAATCAGAACTAGGCTGGCTGTGTAGACAAGGATAAACCTACATGTATATGCAGTCTTATCCTAGTGTACACAACCTGCTTGTTTGTAAAATAGTTTCATTCCTTTAGTTTTGAAAAAGGATCAGCAGCAGACATGGACAAACGATTATAAAATTTGACAAGTCTAAAATATGTCTTAAATAATAAAATTTTATTTGTTTGTGTGTATAAATTATGTGTAAATTGATGTTATTGTAAATATTGTTTGAAGAGAGGCCCACATGGAAGATTGGGCAACCAAATGTGTAGCCTCTATAAATAAAATCGTTATTATTATTATTATTATTATTATTATTATTATTATTATTATTATTATTATATTATTATTATTATTATCATATATACCAGGCCAAAGCTTTTAAAAAGTAGGTCAAACTCAAAGGTTAAGCTCCAAGGCCATACTCAAGAGTAAAATGTCTTGGTTGGAGGTGTCCATGTGAGAAATAGCAAGTCTGTATGTGTAAAAACAAATGTAATATAGGTCAGGTTAAAGTTTTTTTTAAAGTAGGCCAAACGCCAAGGTCATGGTCAAATGCAAAAGGTCTTGGTTGGAGGTGTCCATGTGTGAAATATCACGGCTGTACGTCTAAAAGGACTTGAGATAGAGGCCAGGTTAAAGTTTTAAAAAGTAGGTCTAAGGTCAAGGTCACAAGGTCCAAGGTCATGGTCAAATGTTAACGGTCTTGGTAGGAGGTGCCTATGTGTGCAATATCAAGAATGTGTGTGTAAAAGGACATGAGATAGAGGCTGGGTTAAAGTTTTATAAAAGAAGGTCAAATGCCAAGGTCAAGGTCCAAGGTCATAGTCAAACGTGAAAGGTGTTGGTTGGAGGTGTCTATGTGAGAAATATCAAGGCTGTATGTGTAAAAGGGCATAATATACCAGCCAGGTTAAAGTGCCTGAGATATATAGATCACAAGATATACATGTAGAATTAACTGTGAAAATCAGGCCTCCCAGTCTATTTTCTCCCAGTCTATGAGATTTCCTACTTCCTGTTTAGAACATTGTCCAGAGGAATTTTGCTTCTCTGACTTTTGGCAAAGTTAATGTTTGAGATATGAATTCAAACATTGATACTGATGAATTCAGGACATTAAGGGGCTCAATAAATGGTAATACCAAGTGAGGCATAATTGGTGAGTGTTCTTTTGACTAAATCAAATAAAATCAAATGTGCATTTTTAATATTCCCAACCCACATATTATGTAGTAAATATCTAGGAGGCATAACAAGGCGGAATTATGAGGCGGATTCCGCGCGTAATTTCTCATAATTGTCACGCACAATCCGCCAAATTCCATCTAGTTCCGCCTCCTAGCAATTACGCCCATGAAGAAATCTGTTTCATTTGCACACTCCGCCTTTAAAAATCCCGCTTAATTTACATTTTACGCCTCTTAATTACGTTTGGTTTCCGCCTCATTCTCTATTTCTTCAAACAAGCTTACTAGCGGAAAATGAGGCGGATTCCGCCTCATAATTCCGTCTCATTCCCGCCTTTTAGGAGATAATTTTCGTACAGGTATGAAATATGAAAAGCAACAGATAAGTGGGCTTATATCTGAATTATAAATGAATGGAAACTGAAAAATGAAAATAATCAACTAACAGAAAAAGGAAGCCTTGTTCGATTGAATAGGGAAGCCCTGTTCGCAGGGAAAACAAGAAGACAGTGAACAATGGAAACTGAATAAAGAAGCCTTGTTCTGTGAAATTAGAAATTATCAAAATGGCGCAATCATTAGCAAGCTCGATACCAAAATTTGAAAGAGCTAGGATCGCGAGCAATAGTTCCCCCGTGTGCGATAATACTTTCAATGATAACACTGTGACACTTTCTTGTTGTTTGTGCGAATTAACGTTCTGTTTAGAGTGTACAAGTATTTCTAAATCCTTACTGGATGCACTCCAAGAAGAAGAAAAATGACAACTTCAAATGGACTTGTACGTATGACGAGTCTTTCATCACAATTACAATCAATGGAATATAAAACCGACAATAGACTCTCAAAATTAGAAAGAGATCAATCAAGTTAAATCTGGCATGATACATAATATACAAGAAGAAGTTAAAATATTAAACCACAGACCATAGATGAAATAGAAACTAAAGTGAAATCAAATATGCAGGAGCAAGTCAGGAAAAAGTTGCGCGAAATTGAAGACCTAAAAAGAAGAGCTCTCAATCTTGTAATGTTTAATTTACCAGAAAGCAGAAGACACTCCGCCAAACTCAGAAAAAACGTGACAACGGAAAGTTCTTAGAGCTTTGTGGGCTGATAGGTGTAGATGAAGTGGACTTAAAAACGTCATTCAAACGTCCAGGAACTACTAGAGCGCTAAAAGTCGTCATAAATAAGAGGAAACATAGAAAAGGACATCTTTGACAATGGCAGGAAAATAAAAAAAGTATTAGGAAGACAATAGCCTGAAAAACTGTACCGTACTCAAAGACCTCAAACCAGAGCAGAGAAAAAATCAAAGATCGAAGAAAACAGAAACAAGCTCAAAAGATAAAATATGAAAAAAGAAAACAAGTACGTCCAGTAAACAGTGGCAGATCAAACCATAATTGAAATGTCCAAATCGAATGAGAAAAGCAGCGTAAACATTCTCAAAGTTCCATCGTTCCTTTTATTTCACAGAAAGCAAGGATTCAACACAAAGGCCTCATTATAGTTTAAGTAGCAAGCAAGACACAACAATACCTCTTGAAGAAACCATGATCGGAGGATTCAACATAGGTCATGTAACGGCTAGCCCGATTTTAATGAAAACGTAGAAAACAAGTTTTATTTTTAACCAGAATGTACTAAATGTAAATAAAGGCAACTTAAGTTAATGTGCGCAGATGCTGACTGTCTATCAATTAAGATTAATGAACTGTTGGTACTTATTGAAGACAAAGATTATGATATCACATCTATCACAGTGATTTTCCCCAAGAATTGCAGCACTCATGAATATGACCAAGAGCAATGGAATTTTCCGGGTTACGTTGTTCATAAACCAACATAAAAAATGAATACAAACAGAGGATGCATAATCTACTAAAAACTACCTAGCCTGTCACCACATAGACTACCACCAAACTGAATTCGTGGAACAGGTATAAATATGGCTACCTCTTGACAGAAAAAAAACTTACTATTTTCTTTTATATACAGAAGTCCCAGTAAAACAGACGCAGGTTGGATGGAAGAGATAAAGCACATCTTGACCATAAACATAATAGTCTTAAGGTATACAGCCCATCATTAAAACACTATTTTCTAGTCATACGAAATGCATCAAATTACACACACTTGTAAATACACTTCACATTAGTCGATTCACCGTGCCGGATTTCAAGATTATGCTTCAGGAAGAAAATAATTTACAAATATAATTTTACTCTATATTCATATGCAAGGGAGGTAATTTGAACTTTTTTTGTCAAATATTTCCATAAGTATGCGTTAATTCAAAATTCTAAATCGTTCAAAATGATTAAGTTTGTATTTGGAATGGAAAGGTAACACAGTTTTGGAATTAATGGTGCCTTTCAAATTTCGCCTCTGGCTCTTCAGTGCTAATGATGGGTTGCATACCTTAAGGTAGAATAATTCTAATGGATATCTACTATTGTCGTACATTTTCGACAAATGTCGACAATTTCCGTATCTATTTTTAGCAACAGTATTGCTAAATATAGCAACAGTATTGCAAAATATTACTTCCCTTTGTAAATGAAATTCCCCGAATACACCCGAATATCTTTTTCTGGTATGATTCTCCGTTTAACAGCGATTTTTCAGAGACATTTTTCGTGTAATTTCATATGATTTTGATTGATATCATCATTTTGTAAGTGATTAGAAACTTTGATTTTAATGAAACTGCCTGTTTAGGAAACTAATTGTAGTATGTACAGAGTGTCCAAAAAAACGGAACCCTAATTTAAAGTCAAATATTTTAAAGCGTAAGCAAAAAATGTAATTTTTGAATTAGCAGTACTGAAGATACATTATTCTTGCATTTGTGTTCCAAATCTCACTTAAAAAGATGTATCGGTTCAAAAGTTATACGCAAATTAATAATGGCATTAAAAAACCGATCTGACATGATATTGATTTTTGCGTCTTGTTTGTTCGTGAAAGCGCATTAACGGTCTGTTGTTGAATACTGTATCGTTGTTCATGTATGTACCGATTTTCTCAAAATTTAATATGTGCACGTGCTGTACGTTCAAATTGAGTCCATAGGGTGGCTGTTTAAATCATTTTCAAATTATTATGTGATTCATTTCACATGGTGCAGTTTTAACTTTTATTTTCATAAATTACAAGCTTGACATGTTTCTTAGGATTACTTCAGTCTTAACTTTCTTAATTCTTAATTCTTTTGGGTGAATTTTGTGCTATTTGCCATATATGGAAATGTTTTGCATAAAGGTCAGTGTCAGGTCAAATGAAACCCGTAATACTTTTCAATTGAGCCGTGACCGGCATGTTTGTCAGATATCAAATAAGTGCATATGATCATTATTCATAAGTCTGTGATGCACTTGACTATTTTGTTTGTATTCATTTTAGTTACATCGCAGCTCTTCTTTAACAGTTTATTAATTAACAAAAAAGATGAAATGAAAATGCACTATTGTGAATACAATGTTTCAAAATCGCTTTTGTATTGTATTGAATATATTAGCCAATTGTGAAGCCTCAAATTATCAAATGAGTGTAGGCGCGAGCTGCAAAACGGAAAGATCGATATCGTGTTAAAATGGTTTTACTGGTATATTCATTTGAATGCCAATATTTTCAAAACTAATCATCATTTTTCAACCAAATTTTCACTGCTTATAGAAAACTGTCGTTGCTATTGCATATGTAAATTTGACGGAGAAATATTACTTAATACACGAGAAATAAACTTTTAAAAATGGGTTCCGTTTTTTTGGACACACTGTATAATACTCGTTTCCCCCCTTGATACTGGCTGGCTAATAAAATATATGCCTTATCTCTGCTTGTTATATCCTTTCTTAAAATCATTAATATACAAAGAAACAGGAAAATCTTAAACACTCAACACTTTTAGCAGGATCTTGTTTTAAAGTTCTTAACCCTTTTCAAATAAGAAAAATACAGCTGACAGATTCTGTAGCTGCTGCAAACGACAGAGTACATGTCGGTACACGTGTATAAAGAACATGTGTATGAAATAGTACAAAGAATGTTGAGGCAAGGGGAGAGAGTGCTGATACCAATTACCTTCCTTTGCCTAAAAAATTCCCAAACTTCATTCAATGATGGTTATCAGGGCCAAGTCTTATTTTGAAAATGCCTAATAGAGTGAGAATTTGAAGGCATAAGTGGAAAAGATGAGATATTTACAAACCGTTTTATCCTTGTTATGATTGTCATAACACTATCTTAGCTAGTTCATATTTCAAAAACTTTGTCATCCAAAATAATTCTCATTTTTTTAAATCGGAGGAGTGGCTGACGATATTTTACTAGACTGTTATAGGCGGCTAGTAAAATTGTAAAAATAGTGATAGAAAAACTGATGTAACATAACCTTTATTGGGGACAATGGGGCAACATGAAGTAATAAAAATAACAAAACCAGAAGTAATAACAAAAAATATATATATACATATATAAATATATAAAAAAAAGTAAATAAAAACAATGATATCTAAATGATAAAAAGAAACATAAATACATAAATTGATTAAAAAAACGTTTTGTAGATAAAAAGATATAGTCTATGTATGTTCTTTATAACATATTTGACAAATTAGCAATGTAATCAAACAGCATACACGTTCACATTATTATGACGATCCGATAAAAAGAATTGATAAATTAATTTTCTAATTTCACCACACCAAAGGTTTATCAGAGAGAGGGAGAAAGAAACAAACTTCTGTAACAAAACAAACTACGATGATGGGTACAAAGCGAGGCTGAATTAGCATAATGTCCCTGTCTATTGGGCTTAAAAATTTAACTAGTTGGGGGTAAATGAAGAAGAAAGATCAATCTCCAGAAAGAAATTCAACCCTTTTGGAAAAAGAAAATAAAATAAAATTTAACGGAATGTAGGGTTGCATTCTGGGGTCCGCACGAAATCTGCTTTGAGCAGGGAGGGACCTTATAATACCACACACACACACACACACACACACACACACACACACACACACACACACACACACACACACACACACACACACACACACACACACACACACACACACACACACACACACACACACACACACACACACACACACACACACACACACACACATACTTGTACAGCATACAATATAAGGACCTTGACTTTCCGCGTTATCCTGAGGACCCATGTTAAACGTTTGCGTATAAACGCAATTTTATGTCAGTTTCTTTTTGATTGCGTTGATAGCACAAAAGTAATATTGTTTCCCCTTAACACTCAAAGTAAATCAGAGAAAACGTAGTGAGGACTTGTCACCTTTAGCCTAATTTATGAGGACCTTCAATATGAGGACCCTAATTTGCATATTTTACACAATACCTTTTATGGCCATAATCATGAGGACCTAACTTGAAAGTTGTGATGAGGACTTGCACAATTCTTTCGTTCACACTAAAAGCGGAGTGTAATTTTACGGAACATACACAAAAAAAGGAAAAAGCAGACCAATAGACATAAATGAAAATTGGGACCATAGAATAAGAGTGAATTTGATTTCGTTTTAAATGAAAGCCTTATAATAACTCATTGAATTGTTATACAGGATTGTATGATATTCTCCTTAGTTGAATAGCATGCGTGAATATTAGACTGTTTCATGTGAGTAATGTTTTTTAGGTATACACTCACTCAAACTTCTTTAAACGGCCACTTTAATTTTCAAGTTAAAACAAAACAAAACGATACAAAAAGAAACATGTAGGTACTACGAAACTATCTTGTTAATTTGGAATTTCGGTCAAATGGTTTAATTTTCGACAGAGAAAACATTTTGACCCGTCATTTTGAAGACCCGTGTGCAAGTCCTCTAATTGTACCGCAGTCCTCTAATCGTCGGTGTGCGTTCAAGCCTGGGTCCTCAGTTTGAGCCCTATACAAACACGGTTAATATCTGGGGGCAAGAGACGGATTTTTAAAAACCTTAATTTTCTTAAAAGTGAAACAAGAATATGACACACCAATATGAAACTGCTACAGCAATGGTTTCTTTTTTCACAGTGTTTACATAGGCTAATTACGGTCTTTTGCTCTTTTAGATGACATTGTGATGTTTAGGCAGTTTTTAGTTATGATTTTTTTCCGCTTTCGGTTCGGTTTATTCGCGATTTTGCATCGATTCAGAGGTTGCTTATCTGATGTTTCAGTACTTATGCAGTCTCAATAGCTCGGTGGGTAGCAATGTACATACAAGCGGTCCCAGTTTGGAAGTGGTTCGAATCCCGGCTCGGCCAAGTTTCTTTTTGACGCTTGCTGAAAGTCACTGTGACCCGGTTCATTCGTCTTAAATGGACTTTTTTAAGTGATAAAACAGTGAATATCTTGGAAAGAACGTTGTGCCGGTGAAGAAATACCATGATCGCATGGATGGGTACACCTGCAAAGAATGTTGTGTATGGTTTACGCGGATTATTTGTTATTAATTAAAGGAAAGCATGTACCCGGTTTTATACGCTTAACCCATTCCCACACAATGACTCTTTTTGACTCCCTACAAGATTATGGCTTTGGTAAACATCATGACAAGCAATTTCTCCATTTTCCACAATGTTTTCTACCCTTTTAGACAGAGATATGTAAAATTTAATCAACTTGAAATTGTCTTCTGCAACATCTTTCAATTTTGACAAGTCTAAAAACTTGCCGTCTGGTAATGGGTTAATACATACTTCTCATTACCGATGCATGTCGATAAAGAAGCTATAACTCGCCAGCAATGACTTTTTTCCCATGATGCTTGCAATAGCTCCTTTATTTTGAATTTCGGTCGAATGGTATAATTTTCGACTTAGCATATCAAAATCAATTTTTGCAAGTGTGCAAGTCCTCCAATTGTACAACTGTCCTCTAATCGTTGGAGTGCATTCAAGTCTGTGTCCTCAGTTTGATCTGTATACATGGATTTCCCCTTAAAGTGACATTTAATATCTTTTTTACATAAATTTTACTTTAATTTTTATCTGAAAGAACATATTTTCTTATGAAAATTCTGAAAATTTCAAGCCAAAATACCGAACCGTTTACGAGAAATATATATTTTTGTGCTAAAATCAAACATATTGTTGTTGACAACAGTTCAGATTTACATGGATTTTTTTCATTTCTGTCTCAACTTTAAAGGCGTATTTTTCTCTTACAAATAACAACTTCAAAAAAACCTGATAGCATTTCTACGCATTAGAATAACAAATCCTTACATCAAGACATACCTTTAAAATATGAAATTGAAATGTTATGTCCTTTTAATATTTTGTACCCTATTCACGCGCAGTTCTTTCGTTTTGGACAAGTGGAATAACTTTTTCAATTTCACACAGTTAGGCCTACGAAATGTCCTTTTTTTATGTGATACATAGACATCCTTTTAGAATGGTAGGTCATAAACTTTACTTAGATAGTCGTTTAATTTTACGTCTGAACCGCAACATCCAATTATCCCTTTCACAGACGACAAAAGTTTTGACCGGTCAAAATTCGAAGGTGTTGCAAACCACACGGGGAATTATAGTTTATGGAGGCAAGTGACTTTCTGTGGAATGGGGTTGATAGGAGACTGCTAGTCGCCAGCATCATCGCTTTTCAACACAAGAGCCGTTACAGGCGGACAATGCTCGCCGAATAAGGCATTGTCACAATAAATGTATGCCATGCAGAGCTAACATAAAGCTAGCAAATGTTAAGCCCCCTTTTTGCATGACATAATTTTTATAACCAAATTTCACATAGTTTATTGTCAAGGGCATCTGATTTACTACTCAAATATGAAATTTCATCAAATTCTGACCATTCGACTAGGAGAAATAAGAGAAAAACTATATTTTACCTTAAGTCCCCTTTTCCCATGACGAGGCATCAAATCCAAAAAACCAGGAAAAAGACATCGGCATTATGTCATAGAGAGTTCACATGGTAAGTTTCAATTGATTTGGCCCAAGGGTTATGGAGACATCACTTCGGACGGACGGACAGACGGACAGACAAAGCGGCGACTATATATGCTCGCCCTTCGGGGAGCATAAAAAACCTCGTAATTGCAGCTTGTTTTAAGCTGCAGTTACAAGTTTTTTTGTTGAAAAGCAGCGACATGCTTGTTCTTTCTCTCAATGCGCTGTAAGGGACAACTGTTGTGGAAACCAATAAAGGGTACCAACATTTTCAAATGACGTGTCACAAAATTTACTTGGATAGCCCTTTAATTTTTACGTTTGAACGGTAGGGTCCAATTAACACCGCTTACTGAACCGGCTAAAATATTGTTGCTTTTCTTCGAAAACCTGGTAATTATAGCTAAAATCAAGCTGTGGATACGCGTTCTTTTTTTTTAAGAAAGGCAACGTCATTCACCACATTTAAAAAGTTATCATAAAATTGTACGCTACGGAAATTGATGAATTGGTATTATTTAAATAGGTTCACATAAAATTATTGTGCAAAATTCGAAAACATTCAACATTCCTACAGCCCGATTAAAACATAAAATTTGGGCAAACATTGTACAAAAGAAGATGCTAATGATCAGCATTTTCACCTTTCTTACAATATTTTCTATAGATGATTCTTTATTC
The DNA here is from genome assembly GCA_963680895.1 of Fragum sueziense. Lineage (NCBI taxonomy): Eukaryota > Metazoa > Mollusca > Bivalvia > Cardiida > Cardiidae > Fragum > Fragum sueziense. The sequence continues at coordinate 4,740,563 of OY804606.1, read as the reverse complement.
ATATATCCCTTTTGTCATCTGCAGCTGTTTTAAGATTGGGACAGTCTCTCAAAGGATTTCATGGTTATATCATAGTGGGTGCAGCATCTACCTATAGATTTTGGTTGTTTCTCTCACAAGTACTATCACAATATCCTACTCTAGCGTACAGCTACTCAACCACATAGGTATAACAGTTATCCACCAATTAGTGGCAGACATAACAGGATATTAAGGTAGAATACCCATTATGTAGCCATTTAGAGATTCTTAAAACATCAGATTTTTTCGAGCAGCATCGTAACGTAGACGAACCTATTCAGGCGCGGTCGTAAATATTCGGAGTCGTTAAGGTAAGAAGGGCCTAATAAAAAACAGCACTTTCTCGCCATACGAAATGCATCAAATAACACACACTTGTAAATACACTTCACATAAGTTGATTAACCGTGCCGGATTTCAAGATAATGCTTCAAGAAGAAAATAAATTACGAATATTATTTTACTCTATATTCATATGCAAGGGAGGTAATTTTGAACATTTTTGTCAATTATTTCCATAAATACGCATTAATTCAATATTCTAAACCGTACAAATTCCTTATGTTTATATTTGGAATGGAAATGTAACACAGTTTAGGAATTACTGGCACTTTTGAAATTTCGCCGCTGGCTTTTTGGTGCTAATTAGGCCCTTCTTACCTTAATTAGACCAACCTATTGAGGCGCAGTCATAATCATAAACATTTGGCAGTGTAAGTTTGACCGCCGAATGTTTTCGACTTCGCCCGAATAATTCCGAAGTCATGCGAATCTTCTTAGGGTGGACTAAAATTGGAACAGTCTGAATAGTGTCGGTTGTGTAAATCAGTGTAGTGCAACTCCTCTCTTAAAAGATTTCTTGGTCATATTCTTGCAGGTGGATCATCTACCTATAGATTTTGGTTGTTTCTCTCACAAGAACTATTACAACATCCTTTCTTTGCTACAGATACTCAACCACAAACGGTTTTACAGTTATCCACCAATTAGTGGCAGACAAAACAGGATATTAAGGTAGAATACCTGTAATGTAGCCACTTTTAGATTCTTAAAACATCAGATTTTTTTCGAGCAGCATCGTAACGTAGACGAACCTATTCAGGCGCGGTCGTAAATATTCGGCGGAGGAAAGTTCCACTGCTGAATGTTTTCGACTTCGCTGGAATAATTCCTATGTCGCACGAATCTCATTAGGGATGGACTACTTTAACCTTGGCTGGAGAGCTGGGACGTCATAATCGACTTAAAGCACTGGACCTCATAATTGAGTTTGATGCACTCTGTCATTTGTGAAAGGGCTATATGGAAAATATTGAGGGAAAATGATAAAAATACTGGTTATCAGCATTATCTTTTCTCTCAATATTTTTTTTTATAAATCTAGCTATAATAGAACACTGATGCCATGAGTGACATTAGGCCTTGATACAGCAGATTTGCTTTGGAAATTGATTGGGGTTAAACACTTCTTTCAACAGCGAAGTACTGTCATATCGCGGTCGCTGGTGCATCTAATCATGGGTTCCAATTTTTTCTCAAACCAGTACTACCACATCCTTACCGAGCCTAAAGCTGCTCACCCAAATAGACTAACGATTATCAAACTATTTGTGCGAGACAATTTTGCCAGAATCAATGTTTGCTTCGGCCAGGGATCATACCCAGGACTCCCGGAACTTCGTAAGTGAGAGTCTGGTGTGCTGCCAACTGGGCTATGGCCACTTCTTTTGGGAATGTATCATATTACTTTGCATATAAGCAGGTCTGGATAAGAGAACTGGTCACCGAATATTCATTTAATGTAGTTTTAATTATCAATATGTCCATGTACAGTATATTCACAATTCAATTTATGCATATACAGTTGACACTCTGGATGTATGCATACCACAAGGGGCATCATAATACCTCAAAATATCAGAAGTGTGAGACACATGTGATTTTGCAGTGTTTTGAAAAATTGTGTATTAAGGTAGTCCACTCGTGATGAGATTCATGAAACCACACCCAGTGGTAAAGGTTGGCAAGATAACAAACGTTTATCACATCGCACAAAAATTTCGATGTCGCATGAATCTAATTAGGGGTGTACAACCTTAAGATTTTTCTTTGAACCAAACCCTTTCCCAAACAACAAAATTTTAAGATGGTGTAATTCAAAAGCTGCTTGAGGTCACAAAATGAATGTAGAAAAAGATTGGATTTGTGTACACTCTTTATGTGTGCAAGCCAAAAGGAACATCACAGTAATAATGACATTACCTCGAAATATCGAAAGTGTGAGACACATCTGATTTTGCAGTTTTTTGAAAATTTGTTTATTAAGGTAGTCCACCCCTGATGAGATTCATGCAACAACCCCGGAGCAGTGTAGGTTGGCTACATAAATGTTTATCACATCGCACAAAAAATTCCGAAGTCGCATGAATATCATTAGGGGGTGGACTACCTTTAGATTTTCTTTGAGTTAAACCCTTTCCCAAACAACAAAAGTTTAGGATGGTGCAATTCAAAAGCTGCTTAAGGTCACAAATGGATGCAGAAAAAGATTGGATTTGTGTACACTCGTTATGTGTGCAAGCCACAAGGAACATTACATTGCCTCGATTTTTATATCGGAAGTGCGAGATACATCTGATTTTGAAGTGTTTTGATAAATTGTTTATTAAGGTAGTTTGACCCAGATAAGATTCATGCGACTTCACACGACTTGTAACGGCCGGCTACGTAACAAATGTTAATCACATCACACAAAAAATTCTGACATAGCACGAAACTCATAAGGGGTGGACTACCTTAAGATTTTTCGTTGAACTTTTCCCAAACAACAAAATTTTAGGATGATGCAATTCAAAAGCTGCTTCATAATGGATGTAGATTTGTGCTGAGTATAAATTTGAAAAGAGATGTCTAGATGTTAAAATGTACCCATGGTAGGTTGTCGGACAGGGGAACATGTTAAAAATAGATCTATATTCAGATAATATAATATGAAATTGTCAACCTGCAAACCTACATTATTTCTGTCCAAGGAAATTTCAAATACAGTTCATTCAGTCCTTCTAAATCAAGTCTGTATTTAAATACCCTACCAGCACTTTATTATCATAGTAAGATTTGAGGGAAACTGGACCTTGATAGATAATGGAAAAACTTGGTTCCAGTGCTAAAATTTCTTTCCTTTTGGTCCTAGATAATGCAATCCACCACACAAGAATGCAAACTCTTACTGTCCCCATGTTGCTCTTATTCCTGAAGAACATAGCATGTGCCCCTTTAACTAGTAAAAACACAACTTATAAAACTGCAAGAAAAGCCATTGACAGGAAGGAAGAAAATGTTTGTCATCAGCATTTACTTCTTTTCTCTAAAAAGATTTGCAAATGTCTTTCTCCAGAACAGATCCAGGTTAATTCGGAGGGGGGGGGTGTTGGGATCAAAGCCTAAATGATGGCTTTAAAAGTGTTAATATGCAAAGTTAAACTAACATCGTAGTCAAAATTTTATTTTAGGCCAATGCCAGGGACGTCTGGATTCCAACCCCCACTCCCTCTAGATCCACCCTTGTTTCTGAGGCATCTACACTTATTTGTGCACTCATTCAACACTTGTAAGGTAATGATCTGTCTGTAGAGGGAACAATGGTCTACATGTTCTAAATGCAAGTATTCATCCCTGGCACAAAACTTGTTTGCAGAAACATGCTCAATTGCATGATGTCTCGTTTGGGGAATGCGTTTGCTTTCCCTGCTTTTCAAAGTCGTTTCTCCCCATAAGAGCTTGTGGATGAAATATATTCATTGCATTATCTGCCATCCATCTTGCCAGGCCAAGAACGGAGAACTTTAAAAATGTTCTGCAACACTGGTCTTGAGTCTGAAAGCAAAATAATACAATTATTTGGCTATTTTGTAAATATGTATTTACAGCAATATCAAATCATGAATTGGGCATAATTCAATTGCTAATTTCATTTTCTGAATGTAGTATACCCGTAATAAGATTTGCGTGACGTCGGAATTATTCGGGCGCAGTCGAAAACATTCCACCACCCAATGTTTACGACCGCGCCCGAATAAGTTCAGATATGCAACGACGCCACTCGAAAACATCTGATGTTTTAGTTATCTCAAAATGGCCACATTACGGGTATTCTACATTAACCCTTTCCCAAACAACAAAATCTTGGACAGGTCCAATTTGAAAGACGACAAAATAAATGATGATAAATGTAATATTTGTGTGAAATAATGCACAGAAAATATTGAGACTAAAGGAGAAACTGCTGGTTATCAGCAGTTTCTTCTTTTGTTTCAATGTTTTCCCAAGCCTTATCTACTATGGACGTCAAAACCAGGTTTTGTTTGGGAAAGGGTTAAGGTATAATATCCATGCAAATTTTTGAGAGATAAAGACAGCAATTCTGAATAAAGTTACATAAGTCTGTATGAGTTAAGGGTGGTCCAATTTGAAAGCTTCTGCCATCAAGAAAAGATTGAAGGCTTAATCAGCATAAATTTTATTCTTTTTACCCTAATATTTTCTGTGTTAGCAAGTATGTAATGAAAATTGTATTTACGAACCCATTACCAAAGTACAAAATTTAGATGTGTCCAAATTCAAAGATGACGCAGATGACACATTTCAAATCTGTGAATTTTTTTTTAAATTTTGGTCTTTCAGGGTGAAAACATTGTGGGAAATGAAGAAATTGCACAACAAGTCACAAGCAATTTCTTCATTTACAATCTGTTTTCTCAGCCATTTTTCTTGAGAGGAATCTAAAAGCATCATTGTGTGATAATGGGTTAAAGGGACATTTCATTCCAATTTCAATTTTTTAAAGTATGTCTTGATGCCAAGATTGGTTATTCTAATGAGTGTAAATACTATTGGTTTTTTAAAGTTGTTGCCAATAAGCGAGAAACACGCATTTAAAGTTGAGACATAATCGATAAATTGCATATAAATCCGAACTGTTGTCCACAACAATTTGTTCAATTTTAACACAAAAATATAAATTTCTCGTAAACGGCGCAATATTTTGGCTTGAAATTTTCAGAATTTTCATAAGGAAATGTGCTCTTTTAGATAAAAATAAAAGTAAAATTTATGACAAAAAATTCTGAAATGTCACTTTAACATAGTCCACCTCTAATGAAATTCATAGGATTTCAGAATATTTCGTGCCACTTCATAAACATTTCTTATGTATCCGAACATATTTTGGCAAATTAGGTAAACATTCTTTGAAGGAATGTTCTACCGTCAAATGTTCATGACATTGCCTTAGAAATTATTCTGACATCGCATGAATCTCATTAGAGGTAAATTGCCTTAACCTGTCCCATTTTCACTAAAATTTTGGACTGAAAATTTTATTTGAATTATTTTGTAGATGACAATTTCAAATTGATGAAGTTTTAGAAAAGTTTCTATTTTGGATTAGAAAACATAGTGGAAAATGAAGAAATTGCCTGTACATGACAAGCAATTTCTTCATTTTTCACAATGTTTTTATAAGCCTTTTCTCGTTAGGGAGTCAAAAGGCATCAGTATGTGCAGTAAACAGGGTTTCCTCCGACTTTCAAATCTGGGGGAACAAACCATACTTTTACAGCATGCTTACAAGTACCCCCTCTAGTAGAGACAAAGAAGCCTGCTTGCAAAAACTGGGAGTACAAAATTCATTTTGGGGGTAAAAAAAACCATTTGGAGGTTTTTGGACACCCTGGTAAAGGGTTAAAATGAGATATTGGCTGACCAATACTTAAGACGTGCAAACCTACTTACACACATCTAATAAGGTCATGCATCTATCATTTCTCACGCACAGCAAAAAAATTTACAAATCAAATGCAAGGAAATCACAAGAAACCTACCTGAATATTTCAGAACTTCACATTTGAACTTGACATTCCAAAGGAAAAATAGACACGTCTCTTGAGCTCTGTTTCAAGCATTCGTAGTCTCAAAGTTTCTTTCTTTCGAATAACACCAATGCAAGTTTCTCCATGTCTGAAAATAATTACCAAGAATCAATGTACATAACAAGTAATTCTTCATGCAGTAGCGGATCCGGGAGGGTTCGAACGAACCAACCTCTGTAGCCTGATTATATCAATGTGCAGAAAATATCCAGGCCAAAAAAAGATCATAATTATGTTGGGGGGGGGCAATGCTACCAGTGTACATAGGCATAGAAAGGTTTATGATAGGGGGGGGGGGCAAATGTTTAAGTGAATGGAACCCGACCGATGGCAGCGTTGCTAGGGGGTCTGGGGTCTTGCCCCCAGAAAATTTTGAATTCTAAAAAGCCATTTCCTGCAATGTGGGCACTTTCAGACAGCATTTTATACCTGCACATTTTCTTGAAGGAAAGTATGGGTGAATTATTGGGGTCAAGGGATATGTAAGCCCCCTTCTAAATTATTGGGGGACGCCCCCCCCCCCCTCTCCCTACGCCAGTGTGTATTATTTGGAAGGCTATAGGATATGTTGGCCCACTTCTAAATTATTGCGGGTCCTGTCCCCCTTCCTACGTCAGTGTTATGTCCCAATGCTTTTAAATTTATCATCTTCTATCAAGGATATCAAACCCGTTCTTGTTTCGGTACCCGTCTCAGGGGTCTTGCTACCGATTTTTGTTTGGGGCCAGGGGCCAGTGAAATTGGGAAAAATAGCGATGTTTTTACCTAAATAGGGAAAAACTAAAACAAGTCTGTATTCATACTGTCACTCAGTTTCAGCTGCAAATTAGACTGTAGTGTTGTAAAATTCATTTGTACATTCTCTTGTTTAAGAATTTACTCTAAAACTGTCTTCAAAATATTTGAAAATGAAGATGAGGTCTAAACATGGGGCATTCTGGGTCCTCATTGGGAATTTTCTCCAGAGAATTGGGAAAAAAAGATACTTTTTGCCATTGGGAATGGGGCCCAATATCGGCCCCAAATTTTGGCAAACGAGACCCCTGCGTCTTGTTTGGGAAATGGTTGTAGAAAGTAAAATTCACCTTTTTGACTGTCGAAGCAAAGGTTTGACACCTCTCTTACGAATCCAGTGGGATGTTACATCGGGCATCGTCATCTGCCATGCCAACCTGACAAATTGATTTGTCATAATTTATGCTTTTTATTGTCCTTTCGAGGCGAAAACGACTTGTCAAAGTGAAAAAAACACATTTTCGACGCCATGTTGTTTGTTAGCTGCGATATCGTAGCCACAAACTTGATGATGGATATTGGTTTGTGGCTACGAGTCCACCCTAATCCTTCTTGTGGAGCAAGACAGAAGAGTGGAAAACACATTTTCTTGCTTAAATTTTTGAATACTAACATATGTAATCAGATTTGTATCCCATAAAAAGATATTCCATGGCACAAATTCAGTTAAAAAGTATCAACAAGAATTGTTATCAATTATTTCTTCCAACGGAAAATTCAAGTCTCAGTGGAATAAAATGGGTGGGTACTCCACTTCAAAATTGAATTGAACTTTATTTGAAAGTGATTTCAACATAAAACTACGCTGGATTGACAGAAAAATAGTTAACCTGTTGTCAGGTAACATTCTTACTACATTCCATAGCTTTATTTTGAAGTTTGACTATGCTAAACTTGCTGGAATGAATCATTCCAGCACCTGCTCCATTGCAACGAATAGGAAGGAATTGTAACCGAAACCCAGATCAAAATTCAAAAAGGTTTCGGTTACATTATTGCAACTAGTTGTTTGTAATCGCGATATGGGTAAAATAACCGGGCTTTTCGGCTGTGGTCGTCTCGAAAAATAAATTAAAAATCAACATACGAGAAAATGTATAAATAACATTCCCAAACATTCAGGTTGTCAATTTCACGATGTTCTCAACTGTATAAGAAATATTGCTCAATATTTGTTTGGGAACAAAATCGTGATCAAAGTCTTCAAAATTATTCTTGAAGCACCCTTACACAATTCAACACAATGACGTCTTTGATACCCTACATGATAAAAACTTTTGGAAACATTGTGGAAAATGAAGAAATTGCTTATGATAAACAATTTCTTCCTTTCCCACATTATTTTCTACCTCAAATTATCAATAAATGTAAAATGACATTCAAAAAGAGTTGTCGTCTGCAACATCTTAGAGGTTAGACCAGTCTAATACTGTCGTTTGGTAATGGGTTAAACCTTCAACTTTGATACAATCAATATATTTTACGACTGAGTAGCCTGCCACATTTTGCTATAGGTTATAGATTTATATTTGATTAATTGTGTCTAACGAAAAAAAAAGATACGCCTTATAAACTCGCACGGATTTGGGGACTTTTATCTTATTTTATTGTTTTTACCCTAAATTAACTGATTTAATAGATCTATCTACGATTTCGTTTGTATTATTAATAATTCTCATGCTAAAATAACACTTTCACAAACAAGACCGGTTTTGACGTCCCTGAAGAATGTTTGCTTAAAACCCCAAAGGGAAAATGCATTGCGTTGATGTTATAGCAAAACCTCGTAACTCCAGCTATATAATTAAGCTGGAGTTACGAGGTTTAGCAATAACACCGACTGTTTTCCTCTTTTCTCTCAAGGATTCAAAAGAAAACTCGCCAAAAATTACATAATTACAAATGGGCAAGTTTAAAAAAAATGTGACCATTCACTTTTTACATGCCACGGCTCATACAGAGAATCATATTCAACCCAATGAAAGCTAAAAAGATGTGTTATCGTGTCTATACACTATGTACCAAGTTTAAAGAAAATCGCTTTACAAATAAAAAAGATATGTCATTAAAACATGTCAAAAATGTCAGGAGTGAAACGTTTTCGTGTGACACTTAACACTTGTACCAAGTTTCTAAGCTATGGTAAATAAAAGACAGTGACAGGATACTACAATAAGCACTTGTAATTCATAAAGCAATATGTGCATAATCATCTTTAAATTACCTTTTCATCTTATCTTCACTGGTTAAGGATGTGGAACCTGTTTTATACAATACCCCTCTGAATTTTATGTCAGGAGTGAAACACTTTTATTTTTCAAAATGTGTTCTCATTTTTGTCTATTCAGCCAGAAATCTACTACTCAAACTTTTTTAGAAAGCCGTCAACCTTGTGGGCATTCTGCACTCTACTATTTAGTGATTGGTGTGTTACAATTTCTCATATTGTGCAATATACATGCTGTCAGGAGTGAAACGCTTTTTTGGTGTCATTTTGCAAGATTGTGCACATAATTTTAGCTAAAAAGTAGTGATCGTGAATTTAAAATGTAATTTGGACACTGCTTAACCATTTAAAATAGTTTTTACCCACCCTAATTAACAAATCTGGATGATATTCTGTAAAATTAGCTGTTATTCTTAACTTTTAAATGTCACACTTTGGTCACATTTTTTTTAAACCTGCCCAAATGTATTAGGAATCCACTTTATTAAGAATACAGTGGCGTCTCGTTAGGACAATCTCAACGTGTGCAAGTCCTCTAATTGTACCACAGTCCTCTAATCGATGGTGTGCGTTCAAGCCTGGGTCCTCAGTTTGATCCCTATACAAACACGGTTAATATCTGGGGGCAAGAGACGGATTTTTTAAAACCTTAATTTTCTTAAAAGTGAAACAAGAATATGACAATGAAACTGCTACAGCAATGGTTTCTTTTTTCACAGTGTTTACATAGGCTAATTACGGTCTCCTGCTCTTTTTGATGATATTGTGATGTTTAGGCAGTTTTGAGTTACGATTTTTTCCGCTTTTGGCTCGGTTTATTCGCGATTTCGCATCGATTCAGAGGTTGCTTATCTGAGTTTCAGTACTTATGCAGTCTCAATAGCTAAGTGGGTAGCGGATTTGGGGACTTTTATCTTATTTTATTGTTTTTACCCTAAATTAACTGATTTAATATCCGCGATTTCGTTTGTATTATCAATAATTCTCATGCTAAAATAACACTTTCTCAAACAAGACCGGTTTTGACGTCCCTGAAGAATGTTTGCTTAAAAAACCCCAAAGGGAAAAGGCATTGCATTTATGTTATAGCAAAACCTCGTTACTCCAGCTATATAATTAAGCTGGAGTTACGAGGTTTTGCAATAACACCGACTGTTTTCCTCTTTTCTCTCAAACACTGAAAAGAAAACCCACCAAAAATTATTAGGAATCCACTTTATCAAGTATAATCTCAACGTGTGCAAGTCCTCTAATTGTACCGCAGTCCTCTAATCGTTGGTGTGCGTTCAAGCCTGGGTCCTCAGTTTGAGCCCTATACAAACACGCTTGATATCTGGGGGCAAGAGACAGATTTTTTTAAAACCTTACTTTTCTTAAAAGTGAAACAAGAATAAGACACACCAGTGAAACTGCTACAGCAATGGTTTCCTTTTTCACAGTGTTTATGAAGGCTAATTACGGTCTCCTGCTCTTTTAGATGATATTGTGATGTTTCGGCAGTTTTTAGTTATGATTTTTCCGCTTTCGGTTCGGTCTATTCGCGATTTCGCATCGATTCAGGGGTTGCTTATCTGAGTTTCAGTACTTATGCAGTCTCAATAGCTCAATGGGTAGCAGATTTGGGGACTTTTATCTTATTTTATTGTTTTTGCCCTAAATTAACTGATTTAATATCCGCGATTTCGTTTGTATTATTAATAATTCTCATGCTAAAATAACACTTTCACAAACAAGACCGGTTTTGACGTCCCTGAAGAATGTTTGCTTAAAAACCCCAAAGGGAAAAGGCATTGCATTTATGTTATAGCAATACCTCGTTACTCCAGCTATATAATTAAGCTGGAGTTACAAGGTTTTGCAATAACACCGACTGTTTTCCTCTTTTCTCTCAAGGATTGAAAAGAAAACCCACCAAAAATTATTAGGGATCCACTCTATCAAGTATAATCTCAACGTGTGCAAGTCCTCTAATTGTATTTATGTTATAGCAAAACCTCGTTACTCCAGCTATATAATTAAGCTGGAGTTACGAGGTTTTGCAATAACACCGACTGTTTTCCTCTTTTCTCTCAAGTATTGAAAAGAAAACCTACCAAAAATTATTAGGAATCCACTTTATCAAGTATGACCTCAACGCGTGCAAGTCCTCTAATTGTTCCGCAGTCCTCTAATCGTTGGTGTGCGTTCAAGTCTGGGACCTCAGTTTGATCCCTATACAAACACGGTTAATATCTGGGGGCAAAAGACAGATTTCTTTTAAACCTTACTTTCTTAAAAGTGAAACAAGAATTTGACACACCAATAAATCTGCTACAGCAATGGTTTCCTTTTTCGCAGTGTTTACATAGGCTTAATACGGTCATCTGCTCTTTTAGACGACATTGTGATGTTTAGGCAGTTTTTAGTTATGATTTTTCGGTTCGGTTTATTCGCGATTTTGCATCAATTCAGATGTTGCTTATCTGAGTTTCAGTACTTATACAGTCTCAATAGCTCAGTGGGTAGCAATTTCCATGCAAGCGGTCCCAGTTTGGGACTTTGTAAGCGATAAAAACAGTGATTATCTTGGAAAGAACGTAGTGCCGGTGAAGATATACCATGATCGCATGGATGGGTACACTTGGAAAGAATGTTGTGTATGGTTTCCGCGGAATATTTGTTGTAATTAAACAAAAGCATGTCGATAAAGAAGCTATAACTGGCAAGCAATGGCTTTTTTTCCCACGATGCTTGCAATAGCTCCTTTATATTAAATTTCCGACAAATGGTATAATTTTCGATTTAGCATATCAAAATCAGTTGAATACAAAGAAAACATTTCAGGACCCGTGTGCAAGTCCTCCAATTGTACCACAGTCCTCTAATCGTTGGTGTGCATTCTAGTCTGGGTCCTTAGTTTGATCTGTATACAAAAAACGGTTAATGTCTAGGGACAAGAGACGGCTTATTTAAACCTGACTTTTCTTAAAAGTGAAACAAGAATAAGACACACCAATGAATGGTTATGATATGGCACGATATAGTTTAGAAAACTAGTCAATTACTATCAATGCTGTATTCAGAGCCTAGCCTAGTGCTAGTAGACAGGAAACACGAATAAGTGATCTATCGCCGTGAAATAACTGAAAATAGTTTTGTAAAAATTGGCTTAAAACACAAACGAAAACGTGTCGATAAAGAAGCTAGAACTCTTGCGAGCATTACTTTATGCAAAATTTCAAAACTCTTAAGAGTTTTAGTTCTGGATAACTAATTTATGAGGACCCTGATTGGCATATTTTGCACAATACCTTTTATGTCCGTCATTACGAGGACCTAACAAGCACACTCTCAAGTCACGTGACAAGAGCAAAGTGTGCATGTTTTGTGCGTCCAGACTACTTTTTCACGTTTAAATGAGGACTCGATTATTTTTCAATTTTCTATAATAATATATCAAAATCAGTTGAATACAATGAATACATTTTGAGGACCCGTGTGCATGTCCTCTAATTGTACCGAAGTCCTCTAATTGTAGGTGTGCGTTCAAGTCTGCGTCCTCTAATTGATAGCTATACACACACACACACACACACACACACACACACACACACACACACACACACACACACACACACACACACACACACACACACACACACACACACACACACACACACACACACACACACACACGCACACGCACACGCACACGCACACGCACACGCACACACACACACACACACACACACACACACACACACACACACACACACATGTATTCTTATGACATCTATGATGTGGTTATCAAACGCCTATTGTTTGAGAACGACGCGTGGATCAGATCATCATTGTTCAGACTTTCGCACTCGATTTTCATCCCTTCTGCGCCGGCGATCCTTATTTAAATGTGCAAACCCGTTGTCAGTTAATTGTAACGTGGTTTGATCCTTGATTTGATCCTTTCTTTTAGATTCTTTTTCCATTTAAGTCCTTAGATTCAATATGCAATCCAGAAGAAGTGGTATAAGGAAGCTGTTATAAACTATAAAAAGATTAAGTACAATTTTGTCTTTAGAATTTGCATTACTTTTTACAAATAGCGATGTTCAATTGGTTACTAGGCAAACTCGTTGTCAGTTAATTGTAACGTGGTTTGATCCGTGATTTGATCCTTTCTTTTAGATTCTTTTTCCATTTAAGTCCTTAGATTCAATATGCAATCAAGAAGAAGTGGTATAAGGAAGTTGTTATAAACTATAAAAAGATTAAGTACAATTTTGTCTTTAGAATTTGCATTACTTTTTACAAATAGCGATGTTCAATTGGTTACTAGGCAAACTAGTTGTCAGTTAATTGTAACGTGGTTTGATCCGTGATTTGATCCTTTCTTTTAGATTCTTTTTCCATTTAAGTCCTTAGATTCAATATGCAATCCAGAAAAAGTGGTATAAGGAAGCTGTTATAAACTATAAAAAGATTAAGTACAACTTTGTCTTTAGAGTTTGCTTTACTTTTTACAAATATCGATGTTCAATTGGTTACTAGGTAAAGGGTTAAAATGGCGAAAGTCATACGAAATCACAACTAATATGTTATCATTTGCCAACTTCTGAAAGTCTAATACAACGTTTGGGTTTTAGTTATAAGCATATAATTAGATATGGGCTACGGTACCCTTCATTTGGGGCATTGACTTTTTCTGGGAAAGAAATAGTGCGTTCGAAAGCATGAGGGTACTAAGAATTACCTTTATATATTTTCAATTTTTGACGGATAAAATGTACATATGTGGATTTCATTGTGTTCCTACACATATAAGAATTATTTTGATATCGGTTTTAGAGAGTGCGCGAACTTATTTCTGGCACTGTCAACATTTGTTTCAGAGGCATAAATTTCAAACTAGGAAATAAAGAGGATTTATTTTTAAATAAGCACGCAGTAATTTAACAAAATATCTCTCATATGCGCACAAAGGTCATATCATTTCATATCAGACGATGGGTAAACATGTATTTGATAATAAAAACCAAAATCTAAACACATTTAATGTGTTTATGTCCAAAATTCAGATACGTTTTTGCTTTGAGTGGTGGCCGCCATATTGGAATTTTGCAAGTTGGGGTGGGAAAAGGGAAAATCAAATTTCTAGTAAACCTCTGGACGAATTTCTGTCATATTGCACTTATAGATGTCTAATATAATGTACTATCAGGCAGAAGTGTTTGTCACCCCAATTTCTAAAGTTATCATTAGGCGTATTCTACCTTAATAGACAACACACAGTAAAATCTCGTTATACATTTTGGTAGACCTTTAGCCACCAATAACCCCTGCCCCCGGGGAGATTTTGAAGGGCATGATTTTCTGAAAGCTTATAACAGATGCTACAAGATGAGGGTTGTTTGCACTTTGGCCGTTGGGGCGTTTGGCTCTAACCCTTGTCTAAAGCCCTTAACCCTATTTTATTTGTTAAATCAGTTGGGTGGTATTCTATGTGGTGAACTGCTAGGTAGTTTTTTAGTAGATTATGCTCCTCTTTTATTTATTTATTTATTTTTATGTTGGTTTATCAGCAATGTAACCCGGAATATTCCATAGCTGTGCGTCATATTTAAGAGTGCTGCGATTCTTGGAGAAAATCACTATGGTAGCTATAATTTCATATTTTTGTCTTTAATAAGTACCAACAGTTTATTAATCTTAATTGATAGACAGTCTGTATTTGTGTACATTACCTTAAGTTGCCTTTATTAACATTTAGTACATTCTGGTTAAAAATAAAACTTGTTTTCTACGCTTTCATTAAAATCGGGCTAGCCGTTACAGGACCTATGTTGAATCCTCCGATCACGGTTTCTTCAGTAGGTATTGCAGTGTCTATATGTTTGCTCCTAAAACTCTGTTGAATCCTAGCTTCTTGTGAAATAAAAGGAAATATGGAACTTTGAGAATGTTTTTCGCTGCTTTTCTCATACGGTTTAAACATTTCAATTTGATCCGTCACTGTTCCCTGATCGTACTTGTCTTCTTCTTCTTCTTCTTCTTCTTCTTCTTCTTCTTCTTCTTCTTCTTCTTCTTCTTCTTCTTCTTCTTTTTCTTCTTGTATCTTTTCAGCTTGTTCCTTCGATCTTTGTTTTGTTTTCTATGCTCTGGTGTGAGGTCTATGATTACGATACATTTTTTCAGATCATTGTCTTCCTTAATACTTTTTTTGTTTTCCTGCCATTGTCCAAGGTGTCCTTTCTATGTTTCTTGTTGTTTCGGACGACTCTTAGCGGTCTAGTAGTTCCTGGACGTTTGTCGCCTAGTCTAATTGACGTTTTTAAGTCCACTTAATCTACACCTATAAGCCTGCAAAGATCTAAGAATTTTCTGTCGTCATGTTTTTTTCTGAGCTTGGCGGAGTGTCTACTGCTTTTTGGTATATTAAAAATTACAAGATTGAGGGCTCTTCTTTTTATCAATTTCGCGCAACTTTTTCCTACTTGCTCCTGCATATATGATTTCACTTTAATTTCTATTTCAACTATGGTGTGTGGTTTAATATTTTAACTCCTTCTTGTATATTATGTATCATGTCACCTTTAACTTGATTGGTCTCATTTTCTAATTTGAGTCTATTGTCGGTTTTATTTTCGATTTATTGTAATTGTGATGAGAGATTCACCATACAAGTCCATTTGAAGTTGTCATTTTCTTCTTCTTGGAGTGCAGTCAGTAAGTATATAGAAATATTTGTACACTCTAAATAGAACGATAATTCGCCCAAACAACAAGAAATTGTCCCAGTGTTGCCATTGAAAGTATTATAGCACACAGGGAAACTATTGCTCGCGATCCTAGCTCTTTTAAATTTTGGTGTCGTGCTTGCTTATGATTGCGCAATTTTGATAGTTTCTGATTTCACAGAACAGGGCTTCTTTATTCAGTTTCCGTGTTCACTGTTATCTTGCTTTCTCTGCGAACAGGGCTTTCCTATTCAAATATAACAAGTTACCAAACAAGGCTTCGTTTTTCCTATTAATTGATTATTTTCATTTTTCAGTTTCCATTCATTTATAATTGTTCAGATGTTTCTAATTTGTCGGTTAATTTTGTTCTTGACAGTCAGTATTGTTGTTCACGGAGTTATATGCTGACGATTTTGTTGGCGAACAGGGCTTCCCTATTCACTTTTTCAATTGGTGATAGAACAAGGCTTCCTTATTTCTATCAACTAATTTTCTGTAGGTAAATGTTTTTGTTACTTATTTTGCGTTCAATTTGTTTAATTGTCATTTATACGGTAATTGTAAAAAATATCATTTTTTTTTTCTCATTTACCTGGTTGATTATTTAGTTTAAGTCTGTTAAATGTGCACTATTTAGCACACACAATAAAGAAAAAATTATAAAGTACAACGTTATTCCTGAATAATTGAGAATTTGGCGGGCATTTTGAAATTTTGCAAATTAGGTGACCAAGGAGCCATTTTTCAGCTTGGCAACATTGTTTTTCGGATTCCGCACACCCAAATACCCATAGAAATGATCTCAAACCCTTTTCTTCACGAATTGCCTATACCTTCATAACTAAGCGACTTTTTCAGAATTATGTTGCTATTCTTTATGGAACATGTTAGATTGATTAGTCTTTGTAGCCATCTACAATTGTTTGCGTGAATTCCATCTGACAAGAGTGAAAAGTTTCTGGTGTATCTCACTCGTCTGTTTTTAGCTCCACTTGCCGAAGGCCAGAAAGCTATTGTCATGGTGTTGTGTACATCGTGCGTGCGTCCGTGCGTGCGTCCGTTAACCTTTTCTTTAAAAATCTTCTCCTCTCCAACCAGTGGGCCAATTTTGACCAAACTTTGTAGGAATGTTCCTTTGGTGGCCCTTTACTAAAATTGTTCAAATAATTTTTGATTGGTCCATAAATGTGGGCGTGGCAGGGCGGGGCTTATCAGACTTAGAGAAATCACAAAATGATTCTTTAAAAATCAACCATTCGGCCAATTTTAACTAAACTTCGCAGAAAGGTATCTTGGGTGACTCTTTACTTAAATTGTTTGTGAAATTTTGATTGGTCCATAAATGTGGGCGTGGCAGGGCAGGGCTTATCAGACATAGAGAAATCACAAAATAATTCTTTAAAATCAACCATTTTGCCAATTTCGACCAAACTTGGCAGAAATGTACCTTAGATAACTCATTACTTATATCGTCCTTGAAATTTTGATTGGCCCATAAATGTGGGCGTGGCAGGGCGGGGCTTATCAAACTTAGAGAAGTCACAAAATAATTCTTTAAAAATCAACCACTTGGCCAATTTTTACCAAACTTGGCAGAAATGTACCTTGGGTGACTTTTTCATTAAATTGCCTTTTAAATTATGATTGGTTCATAAATGTGGGCATGGCAGAGCGGGGCTTATCAGACTTAGAGAAATCACAAAATAATTCTTTTAAAATCAACCTTTTGGCCAATTTTGACCAAACTTGGCAGATATGTACCTTGGGTGACCCTTTCATTAACTTGCCATTTAAATTTTGATTGACTCATAAATGTGGGTATGGCAGAGCGGAGCTTATCGGACTTATAGAAATCACAAAATAATTCTTTGAAAATCTTCTGCTCTCAAACCAGTATGTTAATTTTGACGAAACTTGGCATTCAAAGAATTTTGATTGGTCTATATATGTGGGCGTGGCAGGACAGGGCTTTTTCTAGACTTATAGAAATCACATAATAATTCTTTAAAAATCATTCATATGGCTAATTTTGACCAAACATGGCAGAAATGTACCTTGGATGGCTCTTTACTTAAAATGTGTGTAAAATTTTAATTCGTTCATAAAGATGGGTGTGGCAGGGCGGGACTTATCAGAATTTGAGAAATCACAAAATAGTTCTTTAAAGATATTCTCCTTTAAAAACCAGTGGGCCAATTTAGACCAAACTTTTCAGGAATGTTCCTTGGGTGACCCTTTACTTAAATTGCCTGTGAAATCTTTATTGGTCCATAAATGTGGGCTTGGCAGGGCGGGGCTTATTAGGTTTGAAGAAATCACAAAATAATTCTTTAGAAATCAACCAATGGGCCAATGTAAACCAATTTTCGCAGTAATGTTCCTTGGGTGGCCTTTACTTAAATTGTTTGTGGAATTTTGATTGGCCAATTAATGTTGGCGTAGAATGGTGGGGCTTATCAGAATTTGAGAAATCACGAAATAATTATTTAAAAAACAGTTGGTCAATTGAGTACAAACTTTGCAGAAACGTTCGTTGGTTGGCACCTTACTTACATTGGTAGTGAAATTTTGAATGGTCCATAAATATTCCTTGGTTGACCCTTTTCGAGATTTGGCAATGTGAGGCTTACACGTAATTTTGAAATAATTCTTTTACTTTAGCCAATGGAGCGATTCAGGCCCTCTTGGGCATCTTGTTCTTCTGTTTATGTGGCCTTACAATGTTCTGTTCCAACATGGGAGTTTGATACCGATCCAACCAGTTAACTTGTACATTGAAATAGTCAATTATGTCAAATAACTGTTTACCTTGATCTTTGTATTAAATGATTAGCACATCCTTTCAGTTTATTCCATTTTGATATTGAATAGTACGGAGAGTTTATAAAGACAGCTATTGCACGTCTACTGTTTCTTTATAGGAGAACGAAAATGTATTTCACGATTAGTCTGTCAACAATTTCGTACCCAATTTGTCTCGTGTAGATGAATCTCCATGTCTTTTCAGTCAGTTCACAAGTACCAAGTGCCAAACCAGATGAATACAATTGAGCTGCGAAACTATTTTGTAATTCTAATTTCCCTTTGAAAGTCTAAAGTGTCAATATTAGTTCCAGATATGTGTCTTATTTTCAGGTACTGTCTGATATGACGACTGTGTCAATTCGTCTCTATTTATAACTTTCCTCATTCAGTCCTTTCACTATTTTATATTTTTTCTATTTTAGATAGTGACATTACTTTATCTACTAAAATGCAATGTTCAATGACAGGTCAATATTTCATTATGGCGGCGGCCATTTTAGTCCAAATGGTTTCTGAACTCAATTTTCCACCACGAAATTATAAAGTACTGGGGGATACTTCCCTTCATCAATTTGTGGGAAATATCGATGAATATTCATTCTTCCTCTTTATCCCATTTTGGTTTGTAGATGCAACAGCCAAACACAGATTTTCGAAGTTTTTTTTATGATTCTGGTGTCACTGAAAAATGTTCGCGTCCATTCAGGTCGGAAGCGTAAGCGATTCATTCTGTAGCAGCTTTCAAAATGAATCACCCTAAATTAATGTCGTTTAGGAAATAGTTTCTAAGGCGTCAACAGCAGAGAAACAATATACCAAAAATGTAATTCCTTGTTACATGAAATAAGGTTTATTATGCAACTTTGCACCGAACATAAAAAACTGTTCCCACAAAAACGAAACCGTATTCTTGGGCTACCGCCTGCATATAAATGTCAGTAATGTCTGTAGGTCTAACGGTAAACACAAAACTATGGACGCGAAGATTTCCACAGACGTCTCGGTGTTTGCGCTTGCTCACAACGTCATCTGTAAAAGAAATTAAACACACAGTTCTACATTAATGTCCGTAGGAACATGATACAAGGGGTTAACTTCTGCTCTTCTTGACTTCGTTTAATAGAGGTTCAACATAGTCATACTTGCTATACGTGTGATCGTTTTGCTTCACCGGCCATCAGGCCAGCGGGCTATTGACCCGTTTTCATTATCGTTTTATTCCGTACCCGCTGTCCCATTCAAGCGACATAACTTGTGTCGGACTTGTCTTTTGTTTGTAAATGGAACGGCACTCTGGTGTAAACAGCGACATCCAAATATCAAAGAGCGAATTTTCATCAAAGAAGACTCTGATTAACTTCCGGTGGCAAACAATGGGTTTATTGGAAATTAACATTGTATTAGATCTATAGGGAATCGAAATGCTTTTAAACTCCATCGTTTATCAGTGCAAGAATAGGAAGATAAATGACGTAAAAGAGACTCTTTACATTTTCCGATTTCCACGACATCAACGCAAGCGCAGAGCATCACAGCGTATAAGCGTACAGTCGCGTGTATCGGAAGTTGCATCTAACTGTACGCAAAAAATCACTAGTGCTGATAAACCACAGGTATTTGGCACGTAAACTAGTCACTACTACACCCTGCATCAATAAAAAAATATTTTAGAAAAAAAAATTTTTTTTCGATAACTTATATTTTATAAAGGTGTCCAACTTTCGTCGGATTTACGAACGAAAACATTGACTACCTTTACGCTAAGATCAAATACTCCGTCAATTTTCATCCAATCTCAACAAACACGCACTCTTGTATCAAAGAAATGATTTATCTTCACATACATGCCAAATAAACTAATGTTACCCAAAGAATATGAGAGCAAGATCGGTCGAAACACGAAGAAAAGTTGACTCGACGGTTGTGTGACCGATGGATTCGTCACAAAAAATCCCCTGTAAAGCACAAATATAAGCCCTCCAGTCTATTCAAAACCACATTTATCACTTAGGCAAATATAAAAAGTTACTGGTTTTGATTATCCTTGAGCTCGATATGTTTTGGTTAATCCGTAATCGTTTGATGTTTATCACAAATTCTCACGTCTAGCAGAAAGCTGCCATTTTCATTCCTGATCGGAAAGTGTTTGTTGAAAATAGACTGGCACTTCGAGGGTCGTATAACAAAAAGTGAACTGGGACCGACAACAAAATACACGCAGTCAACTTGGGCGAATTAGCGTGATAAAAGGACTCCCCGACTTACTCCACAAAATGATCCCCAGTTAAAATATGATATTCTTCTTTTATCACGACGGTTATGTAGCCTATGTGTCTAGTTATTCTTCTAATTAGTTTATGGATGTAAGGTGGTTCAATCTAAAATATTTAGTCTACTGTTTCATAATAAATGCGATAAAACATAAACCCAAATGAAGTCTGGCATCAAGCCTGTTCATGAAACCCTACATTAAAAAAATCAAAAAGAAAATCGTTAATTACAAGTGGGATCCCCCAAGGAAGTCACCTTGGGCCAATACTTTTTATTATTTTTATCAATGACTTGCCCGACATATTATCAGTGGATACAAAGCTATTCGCTGACGACTCCAAATTGTATAACTGTATCAGCTCTGACTATGATGTTGCATACCTCCAAAAGGGATTAGATGAAGATGTTAAGTTGGGAGAAACATGGAAATTGAAATATAATGCACAGAAATGAAAGCACATGCAGTTTGATAAAAAGGACATATAATCACAGCTTCATGATCAAAAGGAGAGTTGAATGTAAGATACCGGAATATCACAGTGTCGTCTGCAAGGAGGGGGACTTGATATTTTGAAACGAAATGAGGGTCAGGTGATTGTTATATGTAAGAAAGACGATTTCATTTCATTACATGCATACATTCAAGTCATTCATCATTTAATGAATTATTATGAGTAAGTGATGTGATGATTAAATTGAGAAATTGTGATTGAGAGAATTGAGTTTACTTCCCGGCATTCCTGCATGCTTATTTTGTGATAATTTACAAGTTTACCTCCCTTAGACATTGACAGGGGACAGTCAACGATTAGACGAGATGATATATTAACTTATTTCTTGGATATTGCAACGTTGACAATCTGGTAGGTTTCTTTTCATATCTATGTAAAATGCCCATTGTATCAGACGATAAGTATATATTTCACTTAAATAACATTTCATGCTTCTTTTATAAATTTATGTATAAAGGCACATCAAACTATAAACCAATTGACTTCGTTTTCAATTTCATCTCGGGTCACGTTAAAACAATGAAGAATAGAGGATCTAGGACTGACCCTTGAGGGAGGCCTGAGATAAATGACTTTTCTTCTGACTTTTCTCCATCAAGAACAACTGTTCAGTGTGGCTTCTAACAATAAAAGAGTGACTCCATTGGAGGATCTGGCGAGAAACGACATACTCTTGGAGAATGTATCTGTATTTGTACGTTTCAGAACCCAATACTGGTTTTTACGCAACGGCAATGTAGAATAGCTTTTGGTTGAAGAGTAGCTTTCTGACTTTATCTAAGGCCTTACTGAAATCTAAGAGTACCGGGTCAGTTTGCTTTGCAGCTGAGATATTTTGAACAGAAAATCAGTAAGCTAAATGAGCTGCATCTCACATAGACGCGTTTCTTCTTGCTGAAGCTCATGTATGGTGTTATGAGAGGAAATGTGAGTAGATAGGTGGGTAGCTTCAGGGTTTTGCAGATAATACAAGTCAGACAGATCGGTCGGTAGTTTGCCGGATCACTAATATGAAGAGGATGTATTGTCAGAAGTGGGTTACAAGTCCATACTTTTCTTCAATTAGGAACCCAAAGATCAGAGTTGTCATCGACGGGGTTATACATTGGCTTACACTCACAAAAATGAATAAATACAATCCTATCATGTGCAATGTTTTGATGTTTGCGTTCTTTAATTGTTTTGTTAAGTTCAACTGATATCACGCTAGTTAATCCGCCCGAGTTGACCCCGTGGTTCACTTTTTGTTATAAGACCCACGAGGTACCAGTCTATTTTCAACAAGCGCTTTCTGATCAGGAATGAAAATTGCAGCTTTCTGCTAGACGTGAGAATTTGTGATAAACATCAAACGATTACGGATTAACCAAAACATATCGCGCTCTAGGATAATCAAAACAATTAACTATTTATATTTGCCTAAGTGATACATGTGGTTTTAAATAGACTGGAGGGCTCATATTTGTGCTTTACAGGGGAATTTTTGTGACGAATCCATCGGTCACACAACCGTCGAGTCAACTTTTCTTCGTGTTTCGACCGATCTTGCTCTCATATTCTTTGGGTAACATTAGTTTATTTGGTATGTATGTGTAGATAAATCATTCCTTTGATACATGAGTGCTTGTTGTTGAGTTTGGATGAATGAATGAATGAATGGAGTTTTAAGGCCCGTCGACAACTAAGGTCATATTGGGCGCACTCAAGTTACCTCACTACAAGATGTATTAGGATATGTATTAGTTACATAAACATCTAGAGGGGATATTATAAAAATACAATATTCTATACAACAGATAAAATTCTAAGCAAAATAACAACACACCATGAATAATCCGACGTTAGCACGAAAGGACATGGGCTCCTCCCAGATCAGAGAATACCCATGTCCGAGTCCACCCGACCGGAAAATCCACAGATCATCTAAATAAATCAAACTTAACTGAAATTAAACAGATAAAAATACAATATAGAGCATAAAATAATAATAGACCATGAATAATCCGACGTGAGCACGAAAGGACATGGGCTTCTCCCAGATCAGAGAACACCCATGTCCGAGTCCACCCGACCGGAAAATCCACAAGGCATATAACTGATAAAGCACAACCGAAGTGAAAAGAATAAAATACCATGCGAAATCTAGGGAAACAATGTACCATGAATAATCCGACGTGAGCACGAATAGACATGGGCTCCTCCTAGATCAGAGAACACCCATGTCCGAGTCCACCCGACCGGAAAATCCATAGAACATAAAAATATCACAGATAAAATATCACAGCTAAATCTTTTTAAAGAGATTACACTCTTTCAGAAAGTTAAAAATTGATTCAAGCCTTACAGTTTCAAACAATGTTTTCAAACTGTCGACATTAAAGTGCCTGTTTCTTATGATGGCTAGATCTACACAATCTATGAGTAGATGCTGAACAGTTAGTGCCTCGTTACAAGGAATACATTGAGGCTTTTCCTCGTTTTTTAATAAGTACGAATGGGTCCAATGTGTGTGACCAATTCGTAGTCGGGCCAAAACTAACTCCTCGCGGCGCTCAGATCGAAAACCTGGCAGCCAGTCACCAAGTGCGGGCTTTATTGAAAACAATTTATTTTGATGATTGGCCTCGTCGCTCCAACAGTTCTGCCATACATTTTGAATAAAATTATGAATGAGAGGTTTAAAATCAGTAAAAGGAACTTTAAAAGGTAAAATATCCAGTGACAACGCCTCCTTGGCAGCTTTGTCTGCCTCTTCGTTGCCACGTAGACCGCAATGGCTTGAAAGCCAGCAAAAGACAATATCAGTATCTTCATCAGAAGCATACAAACGAGAAAGCTTCTCAAGAAGTTTTACAATAATAGGATTGTCCGTTTTTTCGTGCTCGAGCGCTTGCATACAGGATAAAGAGTCTGTAAAAATAATGTAGCGCCAATAGCCGTTTTCAATGATGTGCTCGAGCGCAAAGTCAATAGCCTTGAGCTCGGCAGAGAAAATAGACGAATTATCGGGCAAACGATACTGATATTTGAAGCCATCTAAAATGGCAGCAGAAGCAACTTTTTCTTCGCTTTTAGAACCATCGGTATACATTTGCAAATAAAGCATGTGTTTTTCTTGTACTTCAAGAAATTTATTTTTAAATACTAAAGGATCAGTTTCCGACTTTTTCGTTGAAGCAAGGTCATAAATAAAGGTGGGACTTTTAAACGTCCACAAAGGTACGTTTGGAACTTTATGTTCGGCCACGTCATCTAGATCAAAATCTAGAGAATTTACATCTGCCTTACAACGTAAACTAAAAGGAGGTATAACTGATTCCTTCTTATTGAATTCCTCTTCATAGAATGGCTCAAATACAACGTCATAGGTAGGATTATCTGGGTTAGATTTAAGTTTTAAATAATAATCCATTGATAATTTCTTTCTACGTAAATTCAAAGATGGCTCATTTGCTTCCGCATAAAGACTATTAATGGGCGATGTTTTAAATGCGCCCAGCGCAATACGTAAACCTTGATTATGAATAGAATCAAGCTTGCGCAAGTAGGATTGACGGGCGGATCCGTAAACAACACAACCATAGTCTAATTTAGATCTCACAAGAGATCTATAAAGACGTAATAAAACTTTTTTGTCTGCTCCCCAGTCCATACTGGAGACGACACGTAAAAGGTTTAGAGCTTTCTTACATTTATTGCCCAAATAATCAATGTGCGGGATGAACGATAATTTAGAGTCAAATAAAAGACCAAGGAACTTAAATTCTGGGACAACTTCGATACGGATCCCGTCCAAAGTGAGTTCTGGATCGGGATGGAGTTTTCTCGATTTACAGAAATGCATACATTTTGTCTTGGTTTTAGAAAATTTAAAACCATTTTCATTTGACCATTTACTCAGGTTGTTTAGAACCTGCTGTAACTGTCGTTCGATGGTATGCATATGTTTTGAGCGATAACAAATACAAAAGTCATCAACGTAAAGGAAATATTCAATACCAGGGCAAGTAGCCTTAATTATATTGTTGATCTTAACACTGAAAAGTGTAACGGAAAGAATAGAGCCCTGGGGAACACCCATCTCCTGTTCGTGAGGATCAGAGAACGTATCTCCAACCCTGACTCTAAATTGCCGTTCATCCAAACATGCAGAAATGAAATAAGCAAGGCGACCTCGTACACCGAAATCATAGAGGTCATTCATAATTCCGTACTTCCAAGTGGTGTCATATGCACTCTCTAAATCAAAAAAGACTGAAACAACGTGTTCCTTCTTGATAAAAGCTTCTCTGATAAAGGTTTCGAAGCGAACTAAATGATCGAGGGTGCTTCTTTGTTTACGAAAGCCACTTTGGGCTGACGTTATAAGTTTGTTTTTCTCAAGAAACCACACGAGACGGTCGTTGACCATTCTCTCCATGGTCTTGCAAACGCAACTTGTTAAGGCTATGGGCCGGTAATTAGAAGGATTATCGGAATCTTTACCAGGTTTGGGTATTGGAATGACAATAGCTTCCCGCCACGAGGCTGGAAGTATTCCTGTTCTCCAAACACTGTTAAAGATATCGAGTAAACACTGAAGGGATTGGTGCGGTAAATGTTTCAAAAAGTGATAGTGGATGTCATCACATCCGACTGCAGTATCATGGCATTTCTTAAGAGCTGTTTTAAGCTCCTTAAGAGTAAATTCTTTATTATAATGCTCAGTATTTTTGGATTTAAAATTCAATTTAACTTTTTCTTTTTGTTCTTGATGTTTCTGAAATTCTGGTGAATAATTAGAAGACGAGGACTTCTTTGCAAAAGTATCTGCTAAAACATTTGCAATGTCTGGCTTAGATGAAACAACGCCATTGTCAGTATTCAAATGCCCAACACTGAGCGAAGAGTTCTTGCCACTAATTTTTCGTACCATATCCCAAGTCTTTTTGACAGACGATCTAGAATTTAATCTAGATACATACTGTCTCCAAGACGTACGTTTACTGCGTTTAATTGTGCGCCGTGCCCTCGCACGTGCAACTTTAAACTTCATTAGATTTTCCTTAGTCGGCCTTAGATCAAACTCTCTAAGAACCGATTTTTGCTTTGCTACAGCCTTCTTGCAATCATCATTAAACCATGGCTTATTTGGATGTTTAGGGTTTTTAGATGTTCTTGGAATTGCCTTTTCTGCAGATGCATATATCAGGGAAGTAAATAATTCTGCAGGATTCTCACAGTCTTCAAAAGCTTGAGGTGTAACGGACTGTTCACATACAGTTTTGAACAAGTCCCAGTTTGATTTATGGAGTTTCCAACGTTGTGGTCGCTCCTGAACTGATGGCCCAATTTCCGAAATAAGAATCGGAAAATGGTCACTGCCATGCAGGTCTTCATCAACTTTCCAGTTAAAACCTGGAAAAATCTGAGGACTGCAAATTGTCAAGTCTAGTGATGAATATGAACCAGTAGCAGGATGTAGATAAGTAGATGATTTATCATT
Organism: Fragum sueziense; assembly: GCA_963680895.1. Lineage (NCBI taxonomy): Eukaryota > Metazoa > Mollusca > Bivalvia > Cardiida > Cardiidae > Fragum > Fragum sueziense. The sequence goes on along the minus strand of OY804606.1, from coordinate 4,713,801 downwards.
TAGAAGAGAAAGATCATGTCTTGAAATGAAGTCTTCGACTATATGACCCTTGTTGTCTGTATTTGAACATCCCCACATAGTATGGTGAGAATTAAAATCTCCCATCAAAATAAAAGGCTTGGGTAACTGTTCAACAAGACGATCTAGTTTCCTGTTGTCAACAGGGGAACTAGGTGGAAGATAAATCGAACAAATGGTAACAGTTTTGTTCAGTGAAACACTAACAGCTACTGCTTGTAAAGTTGTATCAAGCTGGACAGGACGGTGAGGAACATTGTTATTCACAATGATGCCTACACCACCTGATGCTCTGTCACTTCCCGTAAAATTCTTGAAATAACAAGAATGATATTTAAAAGTAACTTTATCCGTATCTTTGAGAAAGGTTTCTTGTAAACAAACTGCTACTGGTTTTTCTTTGGAGACTAATAAATTAAGTTCTTCAAAATTAGATTTGATACTGCGACAATTCCATTGAATAATAGTATTCGCCATGATGGACAGTAAAATTAAAAATATAACACACAGTAATGGAAGTCTGGATTTATTCATTTTTTATTAAGTTTGATAATATACTAGAACAAAAAAGATACGCAACCCAAATTTTTCGTAATATTTTCGACAAAATATGCTTTTAATGGATATTGAGTACATTTTTAATATACCTGCATCCATACGCATAGATATTGTGTCATTTTTTAAGATGTCGTAAATTCATCACGTGATTCATAGTAAATTGTTAAAAACTGATTTTCCCCCTGTCGTGGTTTCTAAATGACTACTATCATAACAAATTTTCTTCAAACACAAGCTAAAACATAGACCAAGAAGATGCCAAAGCGTTCATAGACTTCTCACTACCCTACGCATAGCACGGCTGTGCCAAAATCAGCGCCAGTCTGCAGTACGGATTTTGTTTGTTTGAAAAAGTCAAAATGTTGTTGCAAAGCATTGATGGGGCAACAAATCGACACATTTTCGAATGTTTACACTGTTGGCTCTCAATGGGACCACAACTGAACGAGCACGGAGCGGACGTGCAAGAGATATGACGTCTGCACGGTGTATAATCACGTGACTTAGAATTTCCGGTAATCTTCGATAACTTTGTCAATACTTGACCAATTTTAATTCGGTTTGAAGCAGAGAAGGCGGGAAAATGTCAGGAATAACCTGGAAGCCTGGATTTTTGAAAAATCAACTGATGAAAAAGTTATTGAAGATAAACACAAAATTTGGTTTATCTTCAATAACTTTTTTATAAGTTTAACGGTTTTCACGCTCATCTAATGCGTGACGGCTGTCCACCTTCTCTGCTTCAAACCGAATTCAAATAGGTCAATTTTTAACAAAGTTGTTAAAGATTTTCTGAAACTGTTGCATCACGTGATTATCCACCGTGGTCTAGGCAGAACCGTATCATCAGGTTAACGCCAGCTACGGGATAGGTTTAAGAATGCAATGGAGACCGCTAATAAATCGCATGGACTTCACAACATTCGAAAATCGGTCCTAACTGAACGAAAGAGAATGTGTTTTTCGACCTACATACACTTTTTTTGTCAAACTGTGTTGACGCCCGGTGTAAACTGGGTGGTTTCTTATTAATGGAATTTACTACAAACAAGATTTTGTGGAATTTATAAGGTGAAATGTTAATGCTTTAGATGTATTACATTTTGTTCAAATCTGATTTTTTGTCTTTGCGTAAGAAGGAATTGAAAAGGAAGTTGCGTTTCTTTTTTGCCTAGTATATTACTACCTGGCTTATTTCTGGAATCTGCATATTCATCCGTTATCATGTCCTCATCAAGAGACCGATAACGGTTATACTGTCGGATCGGATCTTGAGATCCTTTTGGTTGGCGATCAGTGATCACCGGTTTTGAAGGGTTTTGCCTTCGATTTTGATTAGACGAAGTATTATCAACGTGACTTGTAGATGCTTTGTTATCAGACTTGGAGGCTTTCGTGACTGAATTGTCAACATTTGGTTTTGGGCGTAAAGGTGTATTCGGTTCTACAGATTTAGTAGTGGTCTCTGTTTCAGGAGAAGGTGGTCCCAGATTAGAGGAAGGAAATAACTTTGAAATTTCCTCTCTCTTCTCAGGAAACAAAATGCAAAGCTTTTTGAACAAACCTTTACAGTTGTCACACTCACTGTCATCTTTACTTTTAACTTTAGATGCTTGGGCATAAGATGTTATGTTGAAGCGATTTTCAACAATCTTACGTGCTTCAAAGAAGGACAGGCCTTCCCTACACTTGACTGTTACAATTTCCTTCTCCCGCTTCCAGTTTGGACAAACACGAGAGGTTGAACTGTGTGCACCGCCGCAATTAACACACTCTTCAGGGTTCTCGCACGTGTCGAATGAATGGTACTCGGCCGAAGTCCCATAACGACGACAGAGCGCTTCCTCTTGACATTTTTTCTCGTGATGTCCAAACTTGAAGCATTTGTAACATTGAAGTGGGTTAGGAATGTAGATATCAACATTTACTTTAAGATATCCCACTTTCAATGATTTAGGGAGCAAAGCTGTGTTGAAGGTCAAGACAATTAATTGTGTTAGTAGGTTTTTTCTGTCCACCTTTAAAGATATTGATTCGTCTTGCTGCCGTGACATGTTGTGAAGCTAATTCAGAAACTAGCTCTTCCTCAGACACTCCCTGAAGATCAGGGCAGCGAATGAGTCCCTTGGACGAATTAAGTGTCGAGTGTTCAAAACAGTGAACAGGGATGTCAAAAAAACTTTTCAGTCGTAGTAAATTGTCTGAATGGGATTTTTTATCAACCTCTACTAATAATGCACCTGACTTTAACTTTTTAATTGACTTTGGCTCACCAGCGTATGAAAGTATACATTTGTTTATAACAAAAGGTGACAGTGATGTTAACGATTTCTGTTCATCTGTAGATTCAATCAATAAAAACCTTGGGAAATTCAAATTGCGTGGTCGATTGTCCGAGTCCGAATCATCATAATCTGAGCGCGTCCTTTTAAACTTTTGGTTCTCCATATTTGAAAATTTAGTATTCATCATCTGGGTCCCCCAACCCGCCACGGAGTCCAACAAGGGGACATTGAAAATGGAGCGGATCTCCAGCTCCCCATGCCAGGGATACCCAGATGGTATACTCAAGCCAATCAAATAAACAGGCGCGACAATGACATACGTGGCTAATCTCTTAAATAAGACAAGCCATGCATTTCAACGTCGATCATGACATTTAATCAACTCAATTAGCCCATGAGCCTATATAGACGAGGACAAGACACAACTGTAATAACATTAACTGATACAAGAAATAGTATAACTTGTACAATTAACAAACGAGGGCCGAGATTGCACATGGGTACATGCAAAATATAAAAAAAAGTCCACGTCTAAAGCGACCAGCCGTTTGCTTAGACCGGGCCCATCTAAGCTCCCGTTTACACCGAAGCCGAGGCCAAAGCCAGCGTGTTGGGAAGCTGGAGAGCCCTGGGCTTCCCTCAACCGACCAGGATCCCCTTTTCCGGCTTACGAGTATCCACTCACGGCCAACAAGCGGGTCCGTTACAGACACACTGTCCTTTGCTTGGGGTCTTACCATTTGCTACAGGACAAGGCAGCCGGGATATTTCTAATCCCCCTCCACAGCTGGGGGTGTGAGATTGGATGAAAATTAACGGAGTATTTGATCTTAGCGTAAAGGTAGTCGATGTTTTCGTTCGTAAATCCGACGAAAGTTGGACACCTTTATAAAATATAAGTTATCGAAAAAAAATTTTTTCTAAAATATTTTTTTATTGATGCAGGGTGTAGTAGTGACTAGTTTACGTGCCAAATACCTGTGTGATAAACAAGTTGATAATTTGGCTTTTTAAAAGTATATCAGTAAAAATCGGAACAATCTTTCTTTATGCTATTTTCAACGTTTTGGGGTAGACTAAATGTTCTTTCACTTCAGCAGTTACGATTTCTCGATCGGTGTCTATTTTGTTTATAAAATTGGATTTTACCTGTCAAATCACTGGTTTGCGCTGTTTTTGTCGTGCTAACTCGTGCAATTTTGACTGCAATCGCGTGATTTACACAATAATATACGCTTAAACTTGTACCTGGTAACAGGTTAACCTCACTGCTATTGTGTCCATCAGTTGTTTGCACGTATGTACATTGTTTTTACAAAGATATTGGCTTTGAAATGAGACTGGTGTATTTTTTCCGACCGTATGCCTAGTGCAAACTGTACAGCATCATTAGTGCAGTTTGAGGAACATGTATCTGTACGCCTAGTGCAATTATGTCATTCCGTATATGTTATAATCGATTGAAAAAGTGGAATTGATTTTTCGTTTGAAAAGCTTTGAGATGACATCTGATCAACTATTCATTGCTTTTTTCAAAGATAGAACATGTGTGTTTATTCCAAATTTCTACATGTACAATAAAACGATCTGGTCTCAAACAAGTCGACAGCAAATATGACCACGAATTGCTAGAAAATTATTGTCCAAACACGCGTAAAAGCGACAGACGTAGGCGTAGACGTAGTAGATGTTCTGTAGATGAGTTTTAATAGTAAATATTAGCGACAAATCAGGGAAATCGTTGGAAGTGGTTTAGCACCCCGTTTAATACTACTGCAGTCTACTATGTGTTGGTTTATTAAAAGCTATGTGTTCCCTGCAATTCTCTCAACAGCACAAAAGCAACATCCTAAACTTTATGTACCACCAGTTAACCAAGCCGATTCGTCCTATGGCGAGACAATCATTCTAGTCAAAATGACGAAAGAATATTGATAGAGCCGGGATTCAAACCCATTGAATCAAGATCCTTCAATGATTTATTGGATCAGGCAACAGAATGTACCAGTTCGTATGTTAAAAAAGTGTAGATAATTTTTATTTATTATTGCTCATTTGAGTCTGGATTTTAACGCTCTACAACATCAGTCTTAGATCCCGTTGCTATGGTATATGTACGCCATTGAGTTTATTGGGGTTTTACGCCGTTTTCAATTACCAGGGTCATATCGCGGCGGCTGGAGCACCTACCCATGGATTCCTGTTGTTTCTCAAACCAGTACTACCACAACACCCTTACCGAGCCTCCAGCTGCTCGCCCACTTAGGTTAGCGATTTCAAACCCATTGGTGGGTGACAATTTTGTCAGAAAGGGTATTAGCCGCGGCCGGGTATCGAACCCGGGACCTCTCGAATGAGGGTCATGTACGCCATCGAAGGTATTGGTATCATCTCGGTCTGTCCATACGGCATAAAGTCACTCAGAGAATTCATTCCGATTTGTGGGGTGCTAAAATTGTTCTTTGAAAAATGGCTTATTTTATGGTTATGCATTGCTCTCTTCGTGAATGATTTTTGCTAAGGTTTTCATTTCTGGATGACACGTTTTTTTTTTCATTTTTGAGCCAGAATCCATCCTTCTTTTCAGAACTATTTTGTGTTTTGGTACAGGGATACACGTGGCCCCCATTTCGGGTGTGTCTATTTTGGCGCGGAAAAATACACTTTACGCATGTTTGAGCGAAAATTGTGAAAAAACGCATCACAAGAGGTGGGTCCATTTTGTGAAAAAAATTACAAGGCAGGGATGGATCTATGCCATTTTACGTGCAGTTTTACTCATTGAAATGATGGGAAAGGGTGTAAAAATGTGTTTAAAAGGGGAATTTTACATAGAGTTATATAGGAGCCAATCTGAATGACCTGTCACCATACGTCCTAACGAAGTTCATTTACACACCTACATTATATGGACGGTTTTTAACAGAACGTTCCTAGTTACTTGACGATACGTACATTGCCGTGTTTCGCCGCATGACACTCCATCATCTCCAACATTTGTTAAAGAGACATCCTATTTCATTTTTTTCTAATGTATATTTTGATGCCAAGATTGGTTATTCTAATTGATTTAAATGATATCAGTCCTTTTAAGTTGTTGCTGATATTTCAAAAAACTGGCTAAAAGCTGAGATGAAAATGGCATATTCCACAGGCCCGTAGGAAGCAATTTTATATGGGGGCTAAAGCCCCAGTGTCTGGATATTGGGGGGCTAATTTGGATTTTCCCTTAATTTTCACCATGAAAAAGAAAAATCGGCACTTTTGGCCCACTTAGGGGGTTAACCCCCTAGCCCCCCATTCTTATGGTCCTGTTACATTAACATATGTTCTGATATAAATCACAGTTAATTTGATTTTAAAAAAAAAAATATCCTCGTAAACGGCGCAATACTTACTTTGGCTTTGAAAGTTCAGAACTTTCATAAAAATATATCTTCTTTGAAATAAAAAAGAAGTAAAATTTGTGATAAAATATTTATTTGATGTCTCTTTAACGGCTTTTGATGGGAAAGTCACAGAATTCGAAAGTCAGAGATACCACTGAAAATAAATGACCTAAGAGACCAATGATATCTGGAAATAATTGATTTCAATCAGTAACAAGCTGGACTGTGATAACATTTAAACGGTCATTTTTTATTTCGGGTTTTGCCCTGCTCGAGCGAAATATCAAAAGCTTTGTCGAACTCATCAAGTAGCGAACTCGACTAAGATCTGTAAATTACAGCATAGATATCCTTTGGGTAAGGCTTAAGCGCCGGTTACATGTATCAGTATTTTCATGTTCATCAATGTTTTTATAACCATAAATCAAACCTTTCCTAACTAGCAAATATTGCAACTGTTCCATTTGACAGCTGCTAAAGACGACAAAATGATAGTTTATTTCTACAATTCAGTACATGATACTAGTACATGAGGCAAAAGAAAAATGCTGATAATTAGCATTTTCTTCTTTTGTCGCAATGTCTTTCGAAGCCAATGGAGACGTTAAACTACAGAAAGATTTAAGTCATGTGTTCAAATTCAGGTATCGTTTAGGGAGGGATTAATGCGGCTGCACTGCATGAAAATATTGAATATAAAATCATAGGCGTAGGAAGGTTTATAATTTGGGGGGGGGGGGGGGCAAATATTAAAGTAAATTGAAATATGTGTGTTTTATGGGGGCTATAGAGGGACAGGCCCCCTTTCCAAATTATTGGGGGGCCAGGCCCCCTGGCCCCCTCTTCCTACGCCTATGAAAATTGCATCAATGGAGGAATGGCTCGTTGTGCAAATCTGAAGTATATGAGTACGTTTCAAAAAGAAACGCTCATGTTGATGCAAAGATTGATCCAGATTAGCGTGTGCTTAATCATATTGTTATCAAGATCTGTAGTATTCTCCATAACTTACAGTAAATACGGTATAATACAACATTATAAATACTGGTCGACTTCATAAATGCATCTATAGACCTATCGGAATCCTTGTTTACCCCTAATTCCATAAGCACCCTTTTCCAGATACTAGCTCAAATTGATTAAAGTTTCTAAAACTTTAACTTTTTCTGCCTAGTATATAATCATAACACTCATATTCACGAAAGCAACGAAAGCAAACTTTTTTGTTCAAGTTTATATACTTAGCAAAATTTCTATCGCGTCACTTTTTAAAATTACATAACTTCTTCGTTGTCAAAGATTTAGATTCAGAAATTGGCATTTGTTTATCAGACGTTTCTGCACACAACCATAAAACTATTTCTCTGTTATTTGACCGGATCATACAAATCATTTTTTGAGAGAATTTATTTTGATAGCTGGTTGATTGTGTGATTGAAGTTTGAAAAAACAACGTAGCTCGCATAGGCACACCTTTTTTTAATTCAAGTCAATCTGTCTAGGTCACGGCCACAAACTCAATGTAATGGTCTCAAATGAAAGATCTTGGTGGGATCTGTCTATGTGTGAAATATCAAGACTACATCTTAGACAGATTGTAAGTTTTTGTCCACGTAACCTATGGCGTACCAAATGGGTCAAATGTCTATTTAAAGCGTGCAAGCATAAAATATACGCGTCGACGCGTATATTTAGAATTTACGCGAGCAGTTGAAAATTTATGCGTCGACGCGTAAATTTTCAACTGCTCGCGTAAATATACGCGTCGACGCGTATTTTATCTATTAACCCTTTCCCAAATGACAAAATTTGAGGGTGATCCACTTCAAAAACTGCCACAAATGACAAAATGGATGTCATTAAAGATAGGATTTGTCTGAAATATGACACAGAAAATATTGAGACAAAAGGAGAAACCGCTGGTTATCAGCAGTTTCTTCTTTTGTTTCAATGTTTTCTCAAGCCTTTTCTTTTAGGGACGTCAAAACCAGGTCTTGTTTGGGAAAGGGTTAACAAATCAGATTCTTTGTTTCATCAATCAAATTTATGGTATAAAGGGAAAGGTTTCTAACCGCCTCTCGCATTGTCCAGCCTCGGTTTCACATTTTTTTTCTCCTGCTCGCGTAAAATTTACGCGTCGACGCATATTTTTTCAACTGCTTGCGTAAATTTTATGCGTCGATGCGCATATTTACGCGTGGTCGCATAAAATTTACGCGAGCAGTTGAAAATATATGCGTCGACGCGTATATTTTATGCGTGCATGCTCTATATAGACTTTTGACCCATTCAGTATGTCATAGTAACCGACGTTGCCGTCGACGCCAACACTGACATCAACTACACTAGTGATGTAACATTGCCTCCACAGGCATAAAGTACGAGCTCTCAAAAGCGTAAAAGCGGTCGGTTTGTTTAAGGAAGATAACTTTTATTCACAAGAACTCTTTCAGTCAATACAAAAGGTTTGAAAATTATGTGTGAATTTCCCATTTCAACCAACTTTCAACATCTTGGAATTTTAAAATAAAGGATATCCTTATTGAAAGTTTAATTTTTTAGAACAGACTGTCGCATTCACTTTGAAATTTCACAGGATTCTGTTCAAATGGTGGTAGTCGGCATGTACAAAGTTTGAACCTATTCTGTAGATTCGTTGAAAAAATACTAACGAAGATCTGAGTGATGCGTTGGCATTTTTGCGAGTATGTTATAACACTTATACTCATGAAAGTAAACTTGAACAGAGTGTCACAATGGCATTTAAAGATGGAGATAAATACGTCAGTTACCGCGGTTAAAAACAATAAATCAAGAACGACAAACCATATAAGTCAACACTAACACGCATGTATGTGATGCAACCACACTCACAAGCTATGCATACTATCACACACACAAACAACCACGTGCATATTAACAAACACGCACGCACATACACACATGTACGCATGCAAAAGTACATTTAGTATCGCGCAAGGTAGAATCAAGGTTTATAGAAGCATCACATGATAAGCCTTTAGTATATGTTGTTGTCCGTAATTATTGTTTACCAAGACAAATTAATCTGCATTCATTTCGGGATAGGAATGAACTTTGAGCTTACATGACTATATTGATAAATTACCGATGTAGTTAAAACACCTTGTAACTACAACTTAAATCACGCTGTAGTTACGAGGTTTTAGAATTATACCGACGAAATTATATTGTATATCCGATATTACATTACGGGTTTCTTGATAAAATCTTTTCGTTTTGATGTTTTTTATTGAAATGTAGTTGGGCTATGTCCACAAGACCATTTACTTCTTAATCTCTATAGATATTCATTGTGGACAGACAAATAAAGACCGCTATACTTGTGCAGCATAAAGGAGTTTTGCGTATGTTTGAAGTGAGCGTAACCCTTTTAGTGCTTTAATGAACTGATCAAGTGCACTCTGGTGCATTTTGTATTTGTAGCCAAACTAGTAAATGACATTTTCTGAACAGAGAATTTGCCACAACAGGTCAAGTAAAATAGCACTAGGCGTACAGAACACATTTTTCATTTAGCACTAGGCGTACAGTCGGAAAAATACACCAGTCTCATTCAAAAGCCGATCGATATCTTTGTGTAAACAAACCATATTTGTGAAAACAACTGTTGCAAATCATGACAGATAGGTTTAGCTATAAGCTGATGCAACTTTAAGCTTTCACTATTGCGAGATTTTAGCCCATATTGCGCCAGTAAGCAGGATGAAAAACAGCAAAAACCAGTGATTTGACAGTTTGACACGAATTTACACACAAATTTCGTTGACATACTAGAAACCGTAACTACTCCAAGAAATGCCTATCCAATTCTCTCTTCAAATTTGAAAACCCTGTCAAGAAATATTGTTCCGATTTTACGTATTTGCTTTTAAAAATCCAAACCATCAGCTTGTTTACCACCACTAGTGATACTTTTCGTACAGTCAGGTGCAACTTCCGATACTCGCGACTGTATGCTTACACACTGTGAGCATGGGTAAAGGCAGTGAACAGGGATAAATTTCGCCTTTTGCCTCTAATGACGACTTCCGGTGGCAGTTGTTTGTGTGTGTGTGGGGGGGGGGGTCTTAGTAAAATCAGTTAATTGCCATGGCACTGTGTCCGCCGTGTGTGCGTGCGTCCCTCAAGTCGTCAACTTTTTCTTTGAAAATCTTCTCCCTGGAAACTACTCGACGGAATTCAATCAAACTTCACATGAATGATCCTTGGGTGGCCCTCCTTTAGATTCCTCCAATTACATCTGATTGAACCAGAAAATCTGGAGTTATATGCCCTTGAATTAAAAAAGCAAAGACAATGGTTTGGTAAATGTCAAAACTATGTATTGGTTTAAATAGTGTTTGTATACAAGTTAGAGCTATAAGTAAAATTACGATCTTGTTTTAGTGTGATTCTTAGCATGATGGGAATATTATATCCTCAGTTTAATGCCTTTGAATTTGACAAAATTGTCAATTGGGGCTAAATTTTCACACTAACAGCCAATTCATTCTAATCAAGACAAATCTTGGTAACCGTTAGGTCTTATATGAAGGGGTTTTCAGCTTTCTATTAGCTTTGTAATTGCTCTAAGAACCAAAAGTATAGAAAAAAAACTACTCAACAGTTGGATTTTATATTACAAGAAATTCAGAGCTTTCAAGTTTTTATCCCCCGCCGATGAACTCATCGGGGGGGAGGGGGGGGAATATTGTTTTTGCCATTTCCGTCCGTCCGTGCGTCCGTCCGTCCGTCCGAGGTTCGTTTCCGCGCTATTTCTTGAAAACTATAGACCGGATTTCAATGAAACTTGGCACACAGCTTCACTACAAAGAGGACATGCGCATATCGTCGGGGTTACCCGGTTCGACCATTCAATTCAGAGTTACTGACCCTGACTGTTGAAGCCATATACATATAGAGTGATATTCGTTTCCGCGCTATTTCTTGAAAACTATAGACCGGATTTCAATGAAACTTGGCACACAGCTTCACTACAAAGAGGAAATGCGCATATCGTCGGGGTGACCCGGTTCGACTATTGAATTCAGAGTCACTGCCTCTGACTGTTGAAGACATATACATACAGAGTGATATTCGTTTCCGCGCTACTCCATTGACAATGAAAATATGTTTGGCGGGGGATATTAATTCAACGAATTTGCTTGTCTGATAAGCTATTTGAATTTGCAACTTAGCGAATTTCTTTAAACCTTTTTTTAGAACGAACATCATGAAATCTATTCTTAGAATTAAAAAAAATTGGTGTAATCAATAATTAGTTTAGATATGTTTGGCAGAAGGAACAGTATCATCCTAATCTAAAATGTTCCCCCATTTCCTTTTTTTTCTTTTCTCAAATGGCAATCATATATTTTTATTTTCTTTGCTCTAAGAACTAAATATTTCATTAAATCTGGTTTTATTTTACTTTCGCTCTCAAAAAGCAAGTATTGAACAATCTGATCAAAACTGAATATAAGGGGGGAATGTTCAAGTTTTTCGGAACACTGGGTCATTGCTGTAGTAAATCAAATGTTTCGTGTCATATTATGTTTCGCTACCATCTTTTCAATAATATTACACGTCATTACAATTTACCATTTTCGACGGTAAAAGCATATTTATTATGCGAAACTGATTTCCTCAAGATGGAAATCGATTATCTAGAGCAAGACAGTCGTAAGTTTGTATGCAGTTACCACTGTTTTGCGTAATTTCAGTCATGTGTAGCTGATAAAAATTGCTGTAATTCACTAATAAGTGAGCTGACCTATACATTTTCTTTTTGAATTATTACCAAGACAAGGAGGGAGTTTATCAAATTATGTAGCACTTGAAATATTTCCAAAAATGTGCAAATTTTGACATAAAACACTTCAGCTTCGTTAATTTAACTGAACACGTGAGCATGCTGTTTTATACATTTTCGCGTTTATAATAGCACATATTTTGGGGTTTTCTGTTCTTATTAAATGTAAGACGTTACTTTAATGTGACATTTCACAATTATTTTTACATAAATTTTACTTTTATTTTATCTGAAAGAGCATGTTTTCTTATGAAAATTCTGAACATTTGAAGCCAAAATATTGAACCGTTTACGAGAAATATATATTTTTGTGCCAAAATTAAACAACCTATTGTGGACAACAGTTCAGATTTATTTAGAATTTGTCATTTCAGTCTCAACTTTGAAGGCGTATTTTTCGCTTATAAATAACAACTTTAAAAAAACTGATTGCATTTCTACGCTTAAGAATAGACAATCTTTGTATCATGACATACTTTTAAAAAATGAAATAAATGTGAAATGTCACTTTAAATCCATTTTCGGGACTAAACGATGATTAATCAACATTTTTAAGCATTTTAGTGACCCTGGACAGGTGCAAGAAATGGTGCATTTTTTGCTGTAGGGCTATTTGATACGAATGCCTCTAAACTTCAAACAAGATCGATGACCATCCATTTTTTTAAATTGGTAATTACATGTAATTTCAACATACAAAATACAAATAAATTCTACTAAAGAAAACAATTAGGAAACTGGAGCATTCCTCCTTAAAAAATTCAGGCATGTGCTGCAACTCAAGCCCTTATGTTCTTTCTGGTTAGCTGACCTGAGCACATAGTTACAGTGTAGGAGCGGAAGTGCGTGAACGCTTGTCTTTGAGTGATAGCTTGTGTGTCTGTACATAGAGGAAATGCAAATTGGTAAAATTCAGCGGTTTACATAGGTAAGAAAAAGTTTATGATTGATAATTATTTCGACATATATATTATATTTTGTTGTAATGTCGTAAACTTGAATAAACATGGAATGCGTCGTCCTAATATGCGCCTGGTCTGAGCTGTTTAAACCATAAAAAATGCATTGATCATTTGGAGTGGAAAATTGGAGCTTGATTTTCACAACATGAAATTGCCATTTTCATCGGGTTTTTTATCATTCATCGTATTGTTTATTCCCAAAATTAAATGACTTGTGTAAGTATTTTTTCACTTAGAACATGATTCAGACAAAATGATATCCATTCCAATAAAATTCCCGATTTAAGTGTCCGCAGTTTTACAGTTTTATGTACAATCATTTGGCTAATGACAATTCCCTTATGGGTTTATTGAACGCTCGCTTACAAGCAATTTGTAATGTCATCTTCCTATTTTTCACACAGATAAAAATATCAACACAAACACGAAAGTTCGGTTTATCTTCTTTACATTTGTTATCAATTGTTTCACTGGGTAGGCCTATTTCTTTACCTACATTTCAAAATTCATTTAAGTGTGATGAATGATAGCAACGAATTTTGTTCTAAACGTGTAGACTTGGTTTGCCTTTATGTTTTGATAAACCGGTAGTGCGTTTTTGGAAACTCGTGACTACGGCTAGAATCAGTTTGTAGTTACAATATTTTGTAACAAAACCTTCGAAATAATATTGTTTGTCCGAAATTTTGTCACTGTTTACTAAATATAATTGTGCCCTATTCTACATCGATTCACGAGCCGTGACGAAAGGTTACTGTAAATTCCAATACATGTAAATTAGCATAGAAGCATATTTCCTACTGAATGATGGCGAATAATGACACATTTGCTGTCCGCGGTGGCCGTGACAGTACAGTAGCTGTCTACAGATAGTATTACGTCGATTTATTTCAGGATAGTTGGTTCGAAACACATATTTCTTTAAATCGAAATCCCTCTTTCCTCCGCCAATTTATACGTCGATATTTTTTTATCATTTACAGGTCGTTGTCGTATTATACCACAAAATACACTACTGTTAACTCAGCTTGCTGTCTATGGAAATCTCACGTGACTATCCCGCGTGTATATTCAAGGGATTTGGTATGATAAAGTGTACCATACGCGCATTTGCTTGTGCCATTCGCCATTCACGATGCTTCGCACTTTTGAACACCGTTAGGTATGCCTTGATGAAATCACATTTCAGTGCAAAATCGTGAGTTTACAATTGTGTTTTGTAAAATGACATATAACAGGAGATCTGTTTGGTTACAGTAAAAATAATTGATTTTGGATTTCCCAGGGCCAAGGATGGTGACTATTAATTGATCGCTGTCAAATGTTAATATCGGTTAAAGCAGCTTTTAACAGATTGACAAAGATTTAGACTTCAATTATACATTAGTATAGTAAAGTAGTCGGTGTAAATCCAATATTAGGTAAGAAATTGAAGATTTTATAAAATTATGTCAGGTGATTCTCCATCATGCAAAACTTCTTAATTTCCCGACATTTTTTCTCTGTATCTTTTACGGACGAGCATAATATCATGAAAATATCAGTCGAACGTAATGCAAAAAGAGGTAAAAACGCATTTTTACAATCAATATGTCACATATCGTCGATGTAAATGCAAAACCTCGTATCCTTGCGATGTTCAAAGTACAAACTTGTGTGCCCAGTTACAGACAATTCTTGCAAGTTTTGAAATATTTTACTGATCAGTATTGATGGCAAATCATTTGTGAACAATATGTCCAAATTTCAAGTAAAACATTTCAGTTTGTGAAAAGTAATTACACTTTTTTCCCTCCTCTTTGAAATTTTCCAAAAACGATATACGAGGTTTTGCGTTTACAACGACGATATGCAATTCAAACCGTTGTACAAAAGTAGATATTTCTTGTCAGGCTATTGTACAGGACTTGACAAATGATTGTACAAAAAATATTTTTAAACGGCAAAAATGGGAAGTTTAAGACGGTTTGAGAAAGACCCTACAGTATGAAATTATTCGCGTAAAAACTGCGATTCGTAACAACTAAATCACCCGTTTTAGTTCATGCCCAAGTGAATCGGGCCTAAACTGATATAAATCTAGAACCAATAATTCCAATTGTTCTAAAATATTGAAGGGAATAATAAATAAAGTGGTTGGTACAATATGACAAAAGTGTTGTGTTTATCCGGAAAAAAATAATTTCTTAATACCAATGTCAACCGCTGATGTTTACCAAGTTGCATTTCCTCGATGTACAAACACACAAGTTATCACTCAAAGGCAAGCGTTCACACACTTCTGCTCCTGCACTGTGATAGTGCTCGAAGTCAGGTTTTGTGATCGATCGTTGTCTGTCGTCTATCCATCCGTCCGTCAACTTTTCACAAAAATTGTCTTCTCCTTCTGAAGTACCAATCAGAATTCAACATTTCATACATATGATCGATATGTCATGCTTTATCAAAGTGCTTCATTAGGATCAGGGCCAGAATGGGGTAAAAAGTAGGCCACTATGTCAGATCTTACTTTTGCTCTAGGGGCCCCATTATTTGCTAAAAAGTTATGAAAATTGATCAAAATCTTTGTCTTGATGATATTTAGGTAATATTTCCGACCTGGCATAGGTCATGCGGGGTCAAAAACTAGGTGACTATTTCAAATGTTGTTAAATGAATATTTTTACTCAGGAAATGCCAATTTCTGGTCCGAACTTAGTAGAAATAGTCCTGAATGTTTATTTTGATGATATCAAGGTCATATCAAGAAGTGGGCCATGCTAGGTCATTAACAAGGTCAAGAGGTCAAATCTGATGAAATACTTCCGTTTGCTCTGGAAAAGCAAATTTTTGTCCACACTTTGTCAAAATTGTCATAAATATTTATCTAGACAATATCCGTGACATGATCAAAAGTGGGTCATGCAAGGTCAAAAACTAAGTCACAATGTCAAATCTTAATGAAAGCTTTCGTTTTGCTTTAGAGAAGTCAATTTTAGCCCTAAAATATCTCAAATTGTCCTGATTGTTCATCTTGATGATATCGAGATCATAAAGAAGTTGGCCATGACAGGTCATTAACAATGTCCCGAGGTCAAATCTTGTAAAATCTTCCCCTTTTCTCTGGTGAAAATTTTGGTTCAAACTTTGTCAAAATTGTCATATATGTTCATGTTAATGATATCTTGCTCATGATCAATGGTGGGTTATACAAGGGAAAAAAACTAGGTCGTAAGGTCAAATATAACAGATTCCTTCCTTCTACTCCAATTTTGCCTCAAACTTTGTCAAAACTATCATGAATAAGTATCTTGATATCTAGGTTATGTACGAAATTTTAGTGGAACATATAAGGTCAAAAACGAGGTCGTAGGGTCAAATCTTAGTTGGGCTCTAAGAACTAAAATATATATTTAATCATTGTGAAAATTGTTCAGAATGTTTATCTTGATGATATCTGGGTCATGTAAAAAATGGGTCACGCGGGGTCAGAAACTACGTCAAATCTTTCTGATATTGAGATGATTGTTTAGAATATTTTTTATTATATCTGGGTGATGTGAAAAGCATGTCATTCAAGGTTTAAAATCAACACATATTCACTCAATCATGGTAAAACTTGTCTATAATGGTTATCTTCAAGATATCTGGGCAATGTGAAAAATGGGTCATGCAAGATCCAAATCTAGGTCACTAGGTCAAATCTTGTTTTTGCTGGAAGAACCAAAACATATAATCATTGTGAAAATTGTCCAGAATGTTTATCTTGATACCTTTGTGATGTGAAAAGTGGGTCATGAGATGTCAACAACTAGGTTAACTATTGTGTTTGCTCTAAATCTAAAAATGTTTACTAAACAAGTGATCTTTGTAAAACATACATGTCCTCCTCAAAGACCTACCTTTGATGTAGGTCAAACTCCAAGGTCAACGCCACAAGGTCCAAGGTCATAGTCAAATGTAATAGGTCTTGGTAGAAGGTGTCCATTGTGAAATATCAAGGCTGATGGTATAATAGGAAATGAGATTTAGGTCAGGTCTACGTTTTTTAAAAGTATGTCAAAGTCCAAGGTCAAGGTCATATGGTCCAATATCATGGTCAAATGTGAAACGTCTTGGTACGAGGTGCCCATGCGTTAAGTATCGAGGTTGTATGTGTAATAGGACATGAGATATAGGCCAGGTTAAAGTTGTGTAAAAGCACTTCAAACTTCAAGGTCAAGGTCCAAGGTCATGGTCAAAAGTCAAAGGTCTGGTTGGATGTGTCCATATGTGATTTATCAAGGCTGTATGTGTAAAACACAAGTAATATATGCCAGGTTAAAGTTTTTTTTAAAGTAAGCCAAACGCCAAGGTTAAGCTCACAAGGTCCAAGGTCATGGTCAAATGTGAAAGGTCTTAGAAGGAGGTGTTCTTGTGTGAAATATCAAGACTGTATAATTATATAATAGGACATGAGATAGAGGCCCGGTTTAAGTTGCTTAAAAGTAGGTCAAACTCCAAGGTCAAGGTCATAGGTCCAAGGTCATGGTCAAATGTGAACGGAGTTGGTAGGAGGTATCCATGTGTGATATATCAAGACTGTATGTGTAAAAAGGCAAGGGATAGAGGTCAGGTTATCGTTTTTTGAGAGTAGATCAAACTCCAAGGTCAAGGTCACATGTTCCAAGGTCATGATTAAATGTGAACTGTGATGGTAGAAGGTGTCCACGTGTGAAATATCAAGGCTGTTTGTGTAAAAAAAACGAGATAGAGGCCAGGTTAAAGTTTCTTTAAAAAGAAGGACAAACTCCAAGGTCAATATCCATATTCATAGTCAAATGTGAAAGGTCTTGGTAGGAGGTGTCCAAGTGTGAAATATCAAGGCTGTATGTGTAATAGGACAAGAAAAATAGGCCCGGTTTAAGCATGCGTGAAATATCAAGGCTGTAGATGTAAAAGGACATGAAATACCAGGTTTAAGTAGTTTAAAGGTCAAACCCCCAAAGTTAAGAAATAAGTTTTAAAAACAACAAAGGACAATAACCCCAAATATATGATCAGCAGAGTAACGGCTCTTGTGCACTGCACCTTTCCATAATGAGATCTATCTACCTATGAGGATTTCATGATTCTACCTTTAATACTCTTTGATTTGTGCTCCGGACAAGGTTTGGTCTACATGCCTGACCGACACTTGCAAAAAATATACCTCCATTTTCTTCGAATGGGTATAAAAATGATGGGTCCAGGGATATACCAGGTCTCGAACCTATGCCATTCAGATTTGAACGCCTGCGCACTTCCTATTACGCAATCAAATACAATATACCTTTATATTTAGCAGGTACGGAATGTAATTTATCGCGCTAATTGAATTATCCGTTGGTTATATATAGCAATCGTTGATACGAATTCATCAGTATCAGTTTAATCTGGACATGCTATATTCCATATTATGTTTGTCAATTCAATTTTTATACAATCATTATATAGATCATTTTGAGTGGAAGTACAAGAACTGTAACACTGACACATTTACCCTTAAGTAAATCTCCGCCCCTTTGTGTTTTTGTTGCTGTTGTTGTTCTAATATAAATTATTGTCCGAGACATATCACTCGAAGCAAACATAATTTCAACTTTTAACTTCGTACACTCACGGTGGATAACCCACGTGACTTTTGGGAAGCGTTAATACCAAACAGATCGTCCGCTTCAAGGTATATTTTTATTTCTCAGCTTAAACTCTATTGATTTTGACGAGATAAAGTGCACGAAACGCGCATTAGAGAGGGCTATCCCCGTTTGTAACTCATTCTAGTCCGAGTCCCGTAGTTTCTTCAAACATTCAAGCGATTTTTTTTTCGGTGCATGTGAACGCTTCCCACTTTCGTTTTGCACTTACAAAAACTTTGGCTCGAATGTTTGAAGAAACGACTGGATTTGGAGCAGAGTGAGTTAGTGCCGGGAATAGCCACCTCAAAGGCACGTTCCGTGCACTTTATCTCATCAAAATCAATAGAGTATAAGGTGAGAAATTAAAACAAAACATACCTTGAAGCGGACGATTTTTCCGTGTGGACGCTTTCCAAAAGTTACGTGGGTTACCCACCGTGACACTTATACGGACGAAAAGTCCGTGAAGCGGCATTGAGCCTGTTTATAGGTCACACGTACGTAGTTCAAGTCTAAAAATCTCAATGTTATGTTAAAAATGTCCGAAATGCTGCGGAAATTATGCATGCCTTTAACGATTATTACATAAGCATTAGAAACAATCCGAAATTGAAGCCGGGTGGGGGCAAAACTTTGAGATTAGTTTACGGTAATGTGATGTTGTACTTGCGGTTATGATGTCAACGTTATTTTTCTGCGTTCTCGCGACGTTTACCTTCCCACGCATTTTGTTCATGTGACGCTAATGCAACTTTATTAAACTAGCGGTTAAGACGTCAATGTTGATTTTTCTGCGTTCCCGAGAGGTTTATATTCCCGCGCATTATCAGACTTCGTGTAAACTTTTTCAGATAACCTTACTTCAGCCTTGGGACAAAGCAGCTACCCTCGGACCATGTATATGAAATACCTTTTATACATTGCATGCAACTTCATTTAGACTTACCTCAGCTGTATCATACCAGTTTGTAATTCAGGAATTTCGCCGACATCTTTTCGCCCGTATTAAGGCTTTGTCTACTTTCATATTAGAATCTGTAAGGAATTCTCATTTTGGAGCTTGTTATTTGATCTTGTGAACTTGTGTTCCTTGATTTTGACGTACTTTTCAAAATATTTACCCCACCTATATCTTTCACAACGAAGCTGGAGTGTTTCATGTCAAAATTTGCATATTATTGGAAATATCTTAAGTTCTACATAATAGAATTTGGTCAAACTCCCTCATTGTATTAAGCAAAATGTCCTGGTAATAATTCAAAAAGAACATGTATAGGTCAGCGCACTTAAAGGACAATCCTCCGGTTTTTTCGGAACACTCGGTCATTACTGTAGAAATTTAATGTTTCCTACCATATATATGTTTCGCTACCATATTTTCGATGCGAAATGTCATTACAATTCACCTTTTTCGACTGTATGAGTGCATTTTTTATGCGAAACTGATTTTCTTAAGATGGAAATCGAGGATTTAAAACAAGACAGTTGTAAGTGTGTTTGCACTTACCACTGTTTTGCATCATTTTATTCCCATATAGCTGACGAAAATTACTGTAATAAGTGCGATGACTCATACGTTTTTTCCTTGTATTATTACCAGGACATATTGCTTAATAAAATGAGGGAGTTTTATCAAATTCTAGTTTGTAGAACTTGAGATATTTCTAAAAAATGCACATTTTGATATAACGCTTCAGCTGTTCTTATAAATGTAAGACGTTACTTTAAACCCCTTTTCGGGTCTAAACGGTTATCATACAGCATTTGATTAGTACCTAAGTAACCTTTGATAGGTGCAAGAAGTTGTGGATTTTTAGCTGTAGTGGTATGTCATATGACTGACTTTAAAGTTTAATCAAGATCAATGACCATCAATTTTTATTTCATTTTGTAATTGGTAATAAGATGTACTTTCAAGAAACAAACTATAGATAAATTGTATTTTTACGAAAAGAATAGTTAACTGGAGCACTGTCCCTTAAAGAGGCCCGTGCTAAATATTACAGGTATCAGTTTACAGAGATCAGAACAGTCAGGGTTTCCCTAGCTATGCAGCACATTGTATTATATAGCAGGGTGTATAACGTTCGAACTGCATTATGAGTAATTTCGGCTCCGCCGTGGAGAATTTTGTTGAAAATTTCCTCGATTCAGGTAAGTGTTTATCAAATATTTCCGCCAATTCACGACCGATTTTGAAAAACTAACGTGGAGTGCCCCCGCCTTAACAAAAGCAATCATCGGATGTTAATTTCACGCCCTTGCACACAGTAATAAAAAAGTTATTGAAGAACGAAATTTGGAAAACGCATTTTCTGATGGCACCGCCGTGGAGAAATTTACAATGTTTTTGAAGAAAAAGAGCTGAAATACCATTGTCCGAGTACGAAAGCATGCTGTGTGTTATCAGAACGAGCCTAACTGCCGTCCGCCTGACCATAACCCTCAGAAATCTGATTGAAACCGTGAAAATTAAGCAGTTTGCAAAGTTGCTCCGCCGTGGAGAGTGCAATAAAAAGCTCCGCCGTGGAGTAAAATCATGTTAAAATACATGCTTGTGCTTTGCCACCTATAGGAAACGGATCGAACCATACAAATGCATCTTTGTATATCACCTATGTATTATCTTACTTAGATCATGTCTATGTACGTAGTAAGACCGCAAAATGTACACGTGACGTGACACAGTTTAAAACATCCTATTGTTTTAATGCTTTACTCGGAGAGTACTCCTTAACGCTTTTAAAATAACTCATAATTTAGAATAACTTTATATGCCCGTTATCACAAGATTTTACGTATCTGGTATTTTCCATTGATTTTCATGCGTCTCCGTAATTGTACAATTTTAAAAGTGGTTCGCCGTTAAAATGAATTGGTTTTTAACATTTTCCCGAACGACCCAAGTTTAGACTGTCTCAATTTAAAAACAGTTGGAGACAACAAAAAACGGATATCATAAGAATGAAATGTGTATATTACAACTTAAAAATATTTTTGGAAAATGATAATTAGCAATTTCTTCTTCTTCTCCCTCAATGTTATCGAAATATGTTTCTACTTGGAACACCAAAACCATGTCTTGTTTAGGAAATGGTTAAGGCATCTCACAAAGTTTTTTTTTATACTATTTTGCAATCTCGTTGATCCTATACCGATTTCCATGTTTTCATGTATGAATATGTTAGTAGGGGGAGATAGGGTCTATCTGTTACACGAGGCAAGTTGTTACACCTACAGTTGCACGACAATGACCTCACGCACAATGTTTTAACTTTGATGATATGGTATCTTTTATCTTTTATTTTTCTTTTATATCAACTTCTCAAAAGTCAATCTTGGAGATTTAAATAAGAATGCAAGTTATAATTGAAAATCTGAAAAAATCGTATGACAGTAAATTGTCTTTGAAAGGGGGTGTCTCAAATCTGCCCACGCATGAATTTTCTTTTAATTGCATGGTGATAATGAACCATATACAAGCTATGAAAATGAAATAAGTATCTTAGATAATCAAAACTTGATTCCAAAAAGGCACCTTGACTTATTCCGACTATGACACGAAACATGTCCCCATTTTCATGTGTCCCAAAACCTTTTGCATTAGTTTTATGTATTTTCAAGATATATTAATTGAATTTGCTCCGAGACACATAAGGCATTACATTCATACCAGAAAAAGTATTTGAGGAATGTTTTTTTTTTTTATTGAATTAATCATTAAAATGTGCATATTTTTCAGTAAAATTTGCGAAAAGAGTAAAATTGAATTCCAAAGTTAAGTATGTTGGAGTCTTTGTCAAGATACCATATTATCACAAAAACATGCTACATGTTTCCTCTTACTTTGAGCTAAATTACATAGACATCCAAAACCGGTAACAATGTCATTTAACCCCTTCCCAAACGACAAGATTTTAGGGTGTTCCAATTTGACAGCTGCTCCAGATGACAAAAAAGTGTTCATGAATATTGGATTTATGTACAATAAAGCATGGAAAGTATTGAGACAAAACGAGAAACTGCTGGTTATCAGCAGTTTCTTCTTTTGTCTAAATGTTTTCCAAAGCCGTTTTTGATAAGGGCGTCGATACCAGGTCCTGTTTGGGAAAGGGTTAATACATGTTATTGATGAAGGTGATATTTTGGTCCAAAACTTGTTTCCAGTAAAAATTTGATTGTGCTCTTTAAAACATTTTATGTAAAATCAACAGTAGCACACAGTACAAACCTAAATCAATATTCGAGCCCAAAAACGCATTGAAGAAAAATATAGATTAAATATAAATATTACTTTTATTTACAAAATTATATTCATGGAAGCCGAAATAGGTATACGTGTACACACAGCCAGTTTTCTTACTATTTGGTCACATTGTCTATGCACCGTCATTAGTGACACTATAACATGCAATAAAGGTCAAGCCAAATGTTATGAAATAGAAAAGATGTCTAGAACCCGTACCGTAAAGCACCCAAAATTGCCCTTCCGAGTTTTAGCCAATGTAATGTTTTTACTCAAAGAGCCACTAATAAATTTACATGATGTGGAAGGCCTCCAATGATTCAGTAAAAGATTGTTACAGCTTTATATTATTTTCAATAACACAGTTGAAAAGTACTTGTTTATTTGAAAACGTTTCTATATTGGGGTAAAACAGGGTGCAATTACTTCTGCAAAATATTTTTCTAACCATAGCTTAACCAGTATTGATACACATTTTATACACATTTCCATGATTTCATATGGTTAACATGTGGTTTAGCCAGCAATAGCCCTTAATAGTTACATGGGAGCTGGATTGTCTGTTTCTGAAGCATTACAGCAATATATTCACTTTATATGATAATCAAATCCCATCAAAGAAATCGGTGCTTCTTCTGATTTGCTTTTTCATGTTTCAAAAGATCTATAAAAACTCGAGCTGTTAGCTTTCATGAATCATGGCGGACTAGAATAATTTTAAAGGATTTTTATATAGAATTTCCTCTCTTTTTTGTAAAATAGGTACACCTGGGACAAGACCTAATGTGACTCTGGACGAAAATATTGTAACCAACATTGAAGTCGTTGATCTAGACATTTTCAGGTATATGGCATCCGGAAGTCAGCCATATTTGACGAACTTGTGCAGCAAGGGCGGATCCAGGATGACCACACAGATAGATAGAATGACCATTTCAAATTCAGCAAATCATTATAGGGCTTAACGTTTCTGTTCTGGTCATCATGGGCAGTTCGTCCTACCTGTTAAGGTCGATGTCTTTACCTTTTACCATCACAACCCTATTCCACAGGGCGTTTCATATATATCCTGGGGGCCTTTTTATTACGTACCAGAGGAGAAAACTGTTTAATGTGTTTGAAGCACAAAACCCGCTAGAAATCATTGTAGGAAAAGAAGAATATGCGTTGTATTACGATACCAAACAAATTTACAATAGGCCTACTGTATCATTACAGTGTAACAACTTGCCCAAACCATATGTAACAACTTGCCCCATTCGCATTTTTTGAAATTTCAGATAATTTCATGGGTAAACAGTGTGGCTTTTGTAGAAAAGATCGATTTCAAAGAAACATAGATTTATTTTTTTTTGTGAAAACACATTTATAATGTATGATGAGCTACCCGGGTGAACGGAGTCAAATGGAAATTTCAAAGACAATTTACTTTCGTACGATTTTTTTCAGATTTCAATTATAATTTGCATTTTTATCTAAATCTGCAAGATTGGCTTTTGAGAAGTTTATATGAAAGAAAAATGAATGAAAAAAGATGTCATGAAAGTTAGAACATTGTGCTTGAGGTCATTGTCGTGCAGCTGTAGGTGTAACGACTTGCCCCGTGTAACTAGACTGGGTTCCAGACTGATCATTTTTCCCTCCTTTACTTTTAGTACGGTGCGTTGTGTAATTCTGTTTGATGTAAGTGAAAGAGGTTTAAATCAAAGGGATTCGGAAAAAGGATATGTAGACATCACCAAAAAAGTTTGATGGACAGCCGTGGGCCTTAAAATGAACTTTATATACTCAGCGAAAGAGCTAACGCATCACTTTTTAAAAATGCATAACTTCTTTATTGTCAAAGATTTTGATTTATAATTTGGCAAATGTTTATCACACAAGTTTCTGCACTCATTCATTAGACTACTTCTAAGTTTTCTTTCTTATGTGACCGCGTCATACCAAAGGGGGCCAAAACAGCGTTCCGGCTTCTGTAACTTGTGATCTTTTTCAATCATTTTTGTTTGAATTGATTTTGAAAGCTGGTTTATTGTGAAATTAAAGTCTGAAAAAATCAATTTTCTATCTAACATAACAAGGGCTGTTCCGGGACAACGTAGCTCGCATAGACGCACCTTTTTGAAAGAAAATGTCAATTTTTCAAGGTCAAGGTCACAAGGTAAAAGTTTATAGTGTCAGGTGAAAGGTCTTGTTAGGGCCTGTCTATGTGTGAAATATCAAGACTGCATCTTATACAGTTCATAAGATATAGACCGATACGTTTTTGTCTACGTAACCTACGTCGCCGTCGACGCCATCAATGACATTAACGGCACTAGTGATGTAAAATGCCTCTGTGGGAATACATTACGCGCCCATAAAAATGTTAAAGCCGTCGGTTTGTTTTTGAAGGGTAACTTGTATTAACAGAAACTCTTTCAGCCAATACAAAAGGTTTGAAAGTTATGCGTGAACTTTCCATTTTAATCAATTTCAGACTTTATGAATTTTAGAATTAAGGGTGTCCTTATTTAAAGTTCAATATTTTACAAGATACTGTAACATTTACAATGAAATTTCATAGATATCTTATCAAATGGTGGTAGTCAGTATGTGCAAATTTTGAAGGTATTCCGTAGATTCGTTAAAAAAATATTAACAAAGATCTGAGTGATGCGTTAGCAGTTTTGCCGAGTATATATAACGTCATAAAAGTTATGTTTTTATTTAACGCGTTCTTCTTTAGTTTCCCCATATAATTTCGTGTTCACCTAATTATCACATCAATGGAAACTTTTATGATATGTTGTCCGTATCTGTTCTCCCCATATTACATATTTGTTGATTGATTGAAGCAGAAAATCCTGAGTTATCTGCCCTTGAATGTAAAAAATAAGTGTTTTGTCTTTTTGTTCACTATATCATCTACAAATTTTGAAACAAATATTGACCAATTGAAACAAAACTTGGACAAAACATTTGTGACTATAAGACCTTGCATAAGTGGAATATTTGCTTGGTCGAAGTCTAACATACATAGTTATGGACTCTGGAATAGGACAAAATTTCCTTTTCAACCATTTTTTCTCTATAATTACCACAAATATTGATCAATTATGACAAAACTTAAACAAAATGTTGTTGACTCTAAGACTTTATGTATGTGATTCTATTTAGCTTGATCGGACGCAAACAGTCGGAGTTATGTGCCCTTGAATTTATCAAAATAACAGGTCTAAACTTTCAGTTGCCTCTTATATCCACAAAATTTATGGACGAATTGAGCGAAATTTTGGACAGAAATTTGGGTACTATAAGATCTTGCATCAGTGTGATTTTTAGCTTGATCGAAACGTAACATCCTGAGTTATAAACCCTTGAATTTGAACAAATTCGCTTTTCGGTCTTGTTGTTACTATAACAGCCAACACTATTGACTAATTAAGACGGAATTTGGAAGAAATATTGGTGACCGTGGGATCTTACTTAAGAGCGATTTTTATCTTGATTGGAATCAAGCATCAGAGTTATGTGCCTTGGTTTAGACAAAATTGCATATACGGCTTTATTTTAGCCACAAATATTGGTCAAGTATATAAAACTTAACTTTAAGATCTTTCAAACATGTGATTCTTGAGCTTAATTGGAACATCACAGCTAGAGTTATGTGCCATTGAATTTGACAAAATTGCCTTTTCGAGCCACAAATATTTACCAATTTTGACGAAAATTATAAGAAATGGGAAGCTTGCGTAAGGGCGATTGTTAGCTTGATAAAAATCAAACATTTAGAATAATTTGCTTTTGAAATTTTACAAAATTGCATTTTAGCATTTTTTCAGTGTAACAGCCACGCATATTGACTAATAAAAAGAAAACTTATACATTATGTTGATTACTATAAAAGCTTGCATCAGTGAAATTTTCATCTGAATAGCAATGTCACGTCTAGAGTAATGTACCATTGATTTTTTTCAAAATTGCCGCTTTCAACAAAATTTTGACAAAGTATTGGGGACCATCTGATCTTGCATATGTGTATTTTTTATTGATCGGAATCACACATCTAAAGTTAATATAGGCCTAGAATGTGAAATTGCCTTTTTTTACTTTTCTTTCACTATAATAGCTACAAATATAAACCAATCAAAACAAAACTTTACTGAATTGTGTGTGCATGTTTTGTCATTGGCCCGTTTAATGGTCTGGTTCATAAAGTTCAGTTTATTGAATAAGTATAATGGCCAAAAGTTATATAAACAAAAAAAAATATTTACCCCACCCACCACTTTCTTCCTCTGTGATTTGGTCATGCGCATTTTTAAATGTCATGAGATTTAGTTTTTCATCAAGGTCTAGCCTTTGTCTTACATTTTGTGGAACCTAGATTATTATTAATGCAATATCTTGAGCTCTACGTGGATTATTTTCGTCTGATAGAATAAAATGTCACGATTTGCCCACCCACCAATCTTTTTCTCTCTATTGCAGTCTTATTACAATACACAATGTCACGATTTTTTGTTTTTCTATATTGTCCGGCCTTTGGCTAATATTCTGTGACAATTCATTTTTTTTCAAATGCAATATCTCGAGCTCTAACTCGAATTAGAGCTTTTTGAGCTTTGCTTATAGAGCAACCTCTAAATATGAAAATTGCCGAAAAATAATTATGACAATCGGTGTGTACTATTCCTGTAAATGTACATGTAAAATTTTATAAAGGTATGCTGATTATTACAAAAGTTATGCCTATTTGTAAAATTACGGGTTGGAAATTTTGTAAATTTAAGTCACCATTTTTCCTATTATTTTTAATTTTACAGCTGTCCATCAAAGTTAAATGATTAGAGCAATGTCTTAAGATCACGAAAACGTATGATGGAAACCTCTTTCACTTACATCAAGCAGAACCTAAAAAATGGACATAACGCACCATACTATTTCTCCGGTCTAAAGATCGATAAAGGTCAACATCGACACGATCAAAAACGGATGCCGCAATATCACGGTGGGGATTGTGCATGATGGGAAGGATAACGACTATCGACAATAGGGAACGATTTTATCAAGTAAACCGTAACGTAATTTCGGACAAATAAATAGTATTTCGTTGGTGTTGTTATTAAATCTCGTAACTACGAATTGAATCAAGCCGTAGTTACGAGATGTTATAACAACACCAACGGTTTATCAAAACATAACGGTTAACTCAGTCTATTTTTGCACAAAATGTGATGACATTTCGCCTCGCTTCAGGTAAGACATTTTGCAATAACTCTCTTATTTCTGTGTCAATTTTCAAGCGGTTTGTTGCATGTACCCCTCCTTACTTAACTCTTTCCTCTGATGTATGACTTACCTGATACATCCTTATACTTTTTGCAAAAATTGATCCCAACCGACACGAAAAAACGAAAAATTGCCGTGGTAACATGCACGGCCGTTAATAAAATCAACTCAAAATCACTATTGCAGGGTATTTCACAAAATTTACGACGAGCGAACGTGTCCTATACGTAAAGTTGGCAATAAAAATATCCAAGACGCATTTACTTTTTAAATTTATATGACCCAGCAGTCAAAATATGGATTATCAATTTATGATAACGGCTACGGACCCAGATTTGTGATGGTAAAGTGTACGGCATTGTCAATGATTTGAATGGTGAAATATATAGCTAAACATTTTAGCAAATAAAACATTCCTATCTACCTGACGGTACTGTTCTCGCTCCAACTGGAGGATTATGACTATGCCAGGTTTTGGTGGCAAAGTTGCTTTGACGAAGTGCACAATTTTAAAAGGAAATTTCGAAGAACACTTGTCAAGTTAAAATTATTTACAAGCAGCTAGTGTCTACTACCGCAAGTTTGGTAGCAGACAATTAACACTTTTAGATTTGCAGCTTGAACTGGTCAACTGTCTCAGCTGACACAGCTCCCGATGGCAAGCAGTTCCACAGGGGTATAATTAGCAATGGTCTTTCCCACTAGACAAGTCAGTCAATGTCCTCTTGGAGAGCAAGACTATTTACATCATCAAAGATTTCCTTATATAGGACACAGTCGTCTGCAAAGAGGCGCACAGAGGATGTTAGACTATCAGGTAGATCATTAATGTAAATAAGAAATAAGATTGGGCCTAAGACAGAACCCTGAGGGACACCATCTTCAATGTTTTATACAAGCCTGTATTAAGTTCCATTGCAAATAGATTAAAACTGACACTGGATAAATTAATATCAAAGGATCAAACAGGTTTTATCAAAGGCAGACATATTGGAGAAAACACTAGTTTCATACACACCACAATGCAGCATTGTGACGAAAATAAGATTCCAGGATTTTCAAATTTATCGAGGAAACCTTGTCTTTTTTCAATTTTAGGGAAATGGTAAAAAATTGATTAGTTTCTTTCTGTACGATACAGAGGTTTCTGTAAACTTTAAACGTTATATTTACAATAACAAATTAAAAAGAGTATCCACACGAAACGGCTTCATACGACACTTTAAACTCAGGTAATGCCGAATTTTAATCAGATTGAACTACCCGCACTACATAAAAGTTCGTATGAGATAAAAGGAACAGAAACGTTTATGTCACGTTTTCCAGTAATCACTTGAATGATTGTAAATCAGCGTAAAAAAAAGATGGGTAATCATCGTAATGATAAACATATGTTTTCAGGTTAAGTGTAAAATGTTGAGGCAGTCAAGCAAACAGACATACGGACGTTTTTGAAATAATATGCCCCTATTTGTCTTCATGAAGCCACAAAGCACACCTACAAACTCATTGGTTTCAAGAGGGCTGTCCGAAATATTGTCCTCTGCTATTCTACTTTTCCTTTGTTGGAGTCTCGAGACGTGTTTTCGGTTGTATCTGCAATATTGCATGGTATATGGTCACAGTTGTGCTGGACGGAGTATCTTCCAATTCAGCTCCAGTATTGTCTGGTGTCCCTCAGGGTCCTGTCCTAGGCCCAGTCTTATTTCTTATTTACATTAATGATCTACCTGATAATCTAACATCCTCTGTGCGCCTCTTTGCAAACGACTGTGTCCTATATAAGGAAATATTGTCTAGCCCTCCAGGAGGACATTGACAGACTCGTCGAGTGGGAAAGAACCTTTTTTATCTTTATTTTTCAGATAATTACATCGTTTACCAAGTTTTACATGAAACATTAAGTATTACAAAATAACAAAAGGGAGAAGACATACATGCATTCATTTGATTACAGTTGACTTTATCATTATATTCTATCTTTAAGAGTAGTTTTCAAGGTATCATTGGTCACTAAACCAGACATAAGCATTTTGGGAGTCAAAACGATCTATTACGAAAAATAAAAGTCAAGGTTCAAAGCTTTCATTCAATTTCTCCATGCTTTCTCTTGATTGAAAGTTTTTGGAAAAGTTTCTTGAATTAGAAAAATGCAATATATTGTCCGTGATATGAAGGAACAGAACAGAAAATCTTAATTCCACCAGTAATGGTGGTAAAAATACCCTTTAAAGAAAGTGAAAAGAAACATAAACATCTAAAGAATGCAATAGTTTTGGATATTTTATCAGATTATTATTTGTCTTGTATCAGTCTCCCTACAATTGCCCAATTGCCTTTTTATTTTCATTTTTCTTTGTTTGCTTGATAATATAAAGAGTGAGTTTAAGGAGTCGTATGAAGCCGTTTCATGTGGGTACTCTTTTTAATTTGTTATTGTAAATATAACGTTTAAAGTTTACAGAAACCTCTGTATCGTACAGAAAGAGTCTAATCAATTTTACCATTTCCCCAAAATTGAAAAAAGACAAGGTTTCTTTGATAAATTTGAAAATCCTGGAATCTTATTTTCGTCACAATGCTGCATTGTATAGTGTCAATTTTAATCTATTTGCAATGGAACTTAATGCAAGTTTGTATAATTTTTAAGAGGGTGTCCCTCAGGGTTCTGTCTTAGGGCCAATCTTATTTCTTATTCACATAAATGATCTACCTGTTAATCAAACATCCTCTGTGTCCTATATAAGGAAATCTTTGATGATGCAAATAGTCTTGCTCTCCAAGAGGACATTGACTGACTTGTCTAGTGGGAAAGACCTTTGCTAATTATACCCCTGTGGAACTGCTTGCCACCGGGAGCTGTGTCAGCTGAGACAGTTGACCAGTTCAAGCTGCAAATCTAAAAGTGTTAATTGTCTGCTACCAAACTTGCGGTAGTAGACACTACATTTGTAGCTGCTTGTAAATAATTTTAACTTGACAAGTGTTCTTCGAAATTTCCTTTTAAAACTGTGCACTTCGTCAAAGCAACTTTGCCACCAAAACCTGGCATAGTCATAATCCTCCAGTTGGAGCGAGAACAGTACCGTCAGGTAGATAGGAATGTTTTATTTGCTAAAATGTTTAGCTATATATTTCACCATTCAAGTCATTGACAATGCCGTACACTTTACCATCACAAATCTGGGTCCGTAGTCGTTATCATAAATTGATAATCCATATTTTGACTGCTAGGTCATATAAATTTAAAAAGTAAATGCGTCTTGGATATTTTTATTGCCAACTTTACGTATAGGACACGTTCGCTCGTCGTAAATTTTGTGAAATACCCTGCAATAGTGATTTTGAGTTGATTTTATTAACGGCCGTGCACGTTACCACGGCAATTTTTCGTTTTTTCGTGTCGGTTGGGATCAATTTTTGCAAAAGGTATAAGGACGTTTCAGGTAAGTCATACATCAGAGGAAAGAGTTAAGTAAGGAGGGGTACATGCAACAAACCGCTTGAAAATTGACACAGAAATAAGAGAGTTATTGCAAAATGTCTTACCTGAAGCGAGGCGAAATGTCATCACATTTTGTGCAAAAAATAGACTGAGTTTACCGTTATGTTTTAATAAACCGTTGGTGTTGTTATAACATCTCGTAACTACGGCTTGATTCAATCCGTAGTTACGAGATTTAATAACAACACCAACGAAATACTATTTATTTGTCCGAAATTACGTTACGGTTTACTTGATAAAATCGTTCCCTATTGTCGATAGTCGCTATCCTTCCCATCATGCACAATCCCCACCGTGAATATGTAACGGGTATTGATTTTTATGCGCTTTATCTTATTGACCAAATTGTATATTGACGACTGGACCCAGGCTACGTGTAACAGATAGACCCGGTCTCCCGTACCTAGATAGTCATACATGAAAACATGTAAATCTGTATAGGATTCATAGAGTTGTTGCACTAGAAGGATAAATTGCATTTTTGAGACACCATGTATAATTTTTACGTTCTTACTATACGTAGGGCCTACATAGGCATGATCTAAGTAAGATAACACATGTGTGATATATAAAGATGCATTTGTATGGTTCGATCCGTTTCCTATCGGTGGCAAAGTACGATGCATGTCTTTTAACATGTTTTACTCCACGGCGGAGCTTTTTATTGCACTCTCCACGGCGGAACAATTATGCAAACTGTTTAAATTTCACGGATTCAATCAGATTTCTGAGAGTTATGGTCAGGCGGACGGCAGTTAGGCTCGTTCTGATAACACACAGCATGCTTTCGTACTCGGACAATGGTATTTTAACTCCTTTTCTTCAAAAACATTGTAAATTTCTCCACGGCGGTGCCATCAGAAAACGCGTTTTCCAAATTTCGTTCTTCAATAACTTTTTTATTACTGTGTGCAGGGACGTGAAATTAACATCCGATGATTGCTTTCGTTAAGGCGGGGGCACTCCACGTTAGTTTTTCAAAATCGGCCGTGAATTGGCGGAAATATTTGATAAACACTTACCTGAATCGAGGAAATTTTCAACAAAATTCTCCACGGCGGAGCCGAAATTACCCACAATGCAGTTCGAACGTCGTACACCCTGATATAGGGCAAAAAAGGATTTTCAATCCTGAGGACAAGTTCTCACTATCCATTGAGGTCCAACTTCCTATAAATATTTTACGTTACTATTAAAAGAAACTGGAGGGTAGGCAAAGTTCGATAAGACTTCAGCGCATCTGCCTCTCATTCGAGAGGTTCCGGGTTCGATACACGGCCGCGGCAAATACCCTTACTGACAAAAATGTCAACCGTCAATGGTCTGATATCGTGAGCCTATGTGGGGCAGCAGCTGGAGGCTCAGTAAGGGTGTTGTAGTAATACTGATATGAGAAACGACAGGAATCCATGGTTAGGTGCTCCATCCGCCGCGATATTACCTTAAAAGTTGAAAACAACAACAACAACAACGACGGAAACAACAACAACAACAAATAACAGCGGTGGTGTTTTGAATCAATATACATGTAGTGTTTGTTATATAAGCAATAAGTATAATGGGGGTCAATATTGTATAGATAAAATCAGGGGGTCGTTATTTTACATGGGGGTCAGTATATTATAGAGAGGGGTCATCATACAATTAAAAAGATACCGACCGGGGTCATTATTCTATGGGGGTCTTTTTACAACGTTACACCGGCCACGGCCATATTGCAGTTGGTAAATGTAGCACATCTGCCTCTCATCCGAGAGGCCCCAGGTTCGATCCCCGGCCAGAGCAAATACCATCTCTAACAAAAATGTCACCCGCCAATGGTTTGATATCGTTAACCTAAGTATAAATAAACCATGACCTCTGGAAAGACGAGTCCAACTAAGAAGGTAAATTAGGTTTTCGGAATACCTTTGTTTGAATTTCACTGTTGTAAAAATCTTTAATTCAAAAACAAACATATCCGTAACTGATAGTCAGTCTTTGTTGCACAGTGGTCAGGGTATTGGTCTTCTAATTACTAATGTAATATTCCAGCCAAGATTCGATACCAGAAAATTGCATTATCCTTTTTCTTTTCAGTTCTTAGCTTTTTTATTAATTGATTTATTTTCTTTTTTTGCGCTTTTTTCATAATCGTCCATACAAAATATGTATACATTTACCGGCATTGGAGCTATATCTATACACGTCAGACATGTTTGACATGTATGGCTAAACAAATTGCTAATTTATTTTAGCGAATTATTCTTAGAAACACAAATTTACGTGCAAAGCTATCCTTTAGAACGATATTTCAAATGATGCAAAATAAAAAAAATAAATAGATAAACAATCACATGGTAAAATAAACTAGACTCCTTGAGATTCGAACCCACATCATCCAAGTTGTAAATTAATCATAATGTGGTTTTCACCAATTGACCACGGTTACTTTATGTTTAAAGCACGTTAAAAATTGTTTTAACAAAGCATGTCGTACAATCTAAAAATACAACCCCTCTCACGTGGGTTAATCAACAATTAAAAGTACATTTGAGTCTTAATGTTGATTGTGGCACTTACAGGTGAGCAGCTGGAGTCTCGATTATGGAATTGTGGTAGTAGGCTACTGATATGAGAAACAACAGGAATCCATAGTTAGGTGCTCCAGCCGCCACGATACCCCCATAGCAGTTAATATGGCGTAAAACCCCCAAAACCAATCTCCTGTTGTGACCTTTCATTTGAGACTTATTCATTTGACATTGTGACCTTGACCTTGTGGTCCGATCTACTTTTCAAAAACTGTAATATGGTATGTAATTTGTGCGCCATTAGAAATGTGTAGTCATAAAATTTCACACGCGGAAAACTCTTGTCGAAACCTTTCATTTACATCATCATACTTAAAGAGACATTTCAGAATTTTTTGTCATAAATTTTACTTTTATTTTTTAATCTGAAAGAGCATATTTCCTTATGAAAATTCTGAAAATTTCAAGCCAAAATATTGCGCCGTTTACGAGAAATTTATATTTTTGTGTTAAAATTGAACAAATTGTTGTGGACAACAGTTCGGATTTATATGCAATTTATCGATTATGTCTCAACTTTAAATGCGTGTTTCTCGCTTATTGGGACAACTTAAAAAACTAATAGTATTTATACTCATTAGAATAACCAATCTTGGCATTAAGACATACTTTAAAAATTGAAATTGGAATGAAATGTCCCTTTAATCCTTTATTAGGCAACTAAGGTACAAAAATGTACAATAACCAACCTTTGACATGGTGACATTGGCCCCTCAGTTCCTCCTTTTTTGTTTTAAGCTTTGAATATTTGACCAGACAAGATATACGTGTGTATTTTAAATATGCTACTTACTTTAGAATTCATACTCCTAAAGATCTTTATAAATGCCATTTGGTATTTCTACAACTTTACCTGTTAAACTTTTTAAGTGTTGATCAATAATTATTATTGAATTATTCTTAACGTTATATTTGGTTTGCAAGAGTTGACGCGGGTTCGACTATTAATGAATATAGAATCCAAGAAAACTTGTTTAAGGAAAGCGGTTCGGTAGCTCAGTGGTTAGAGAGCTAGAGCGGTATTCCAGAGGCCTTGGGTTCGAATCCCGGTAGAGCCTGGATATCTTTCGCCACTTGTTACATGTGGCGCCCACCGAGGGACGATGAATTAGTATGTTGCTACCGCTTTCAAACTTCAAGAACGTTTCACGATGCTTCTTTGTCTCAAGAATTCGGGGCGAATTTTGAATTGATATGGGTTTTTTATGTAGCCGGGTACCGGTATCTGGTGAAAGTTTGACCGTGTGGCGACATCGACATTTGACTCGGTAGCTCAGTGGTTAGAGTTCAGAAATAATATCCCGGGGCGCTTGGTTCGAATCCCGTTCGAGCCGCGATTTCTTTCACTACCTGTAACTTACAATACGGAGTATTGGTGTAAGCCTAAGGGGTTTGTTTCTACCCTGCGCCTTTGCATGTTACTTTGGTGGCAGCGGTAGAACAATTTAAACTACCACATCGAAGTTGCCTTACTCATGTATTCTCAGGCCAAGTTTCAGGACGAGACTCTTCAGATGGGACAATAATGCACACTTTTTGTGGTACGTAGTGGTTTAAGGTATATGACCCATCATTAGCACCATAGAGCCAGAAGCGAAATTTAAAAAGTGCCAATAATTATTAAACTGTGTTACATTTCCATTCCAAATACAAACATAAGCATTTTGAACGGTTTAGACTTTCGAATTCATACATACTTCTGGAAATATTTGACAAAATTGTTCAAAATTACCTCCCTTGTATATGAATATAGAGTAAAATAATATTTGTAGATTATTTTCTTCTTGAAGCATAATCTTGAAATCCGGCACGGTGAATCATCTTATGTGATACAAGTGTATGTAATTTGATGTATTTCGTATGGCTAGAAAGTGGTGTTTTTAATGATGGGTCGAATACCTTAATATGCAAATGAGGTTGGCTTTCGGATTGTTAAAGATGGGTTGCTGTAACATACATATGCGGGAATGAACTCATCTCGGTGTTAGCTTTGCATCAAAGAGTTTTTTTCTACCTTGAGTCTTAGTATAGTTCTGACACGAAAATGAGCATGGAAAGATACCCTGATTATTTGGTATATTGTTCAGGACATAAAAATATTTAACATATTTAAAAATAGAAAATATTCATTGGATGGGGAAAATAAACTCTCTGTCCTTCAACATCATTAACATGTTTTCTTTTTTAAGGTTCGCGAGAAAGACTGATAATTAATGAGTATAACCCAACAATACAGAATGTTGGCGTATCTAATACAAGAATTTTAATAAAAATACGGACAAGCAATTAGAACATGTTCATTATCAGCACTTACTCCTTTCTCCAATATTTAAACATACTCTATTAACTTTTTTTTAGATTTTGTGCTTACATCTATTTTGGAAAAAGCAAGGAAATGAAATACTGGTTATCGGCGTTTCTATTAACCCAATATTTAAAGAAGAGTTTTGTAAAACACTCCAGGAAAATTGTCTCATGACACCTTGAAATAGTCACCCCTAGAAGAACACATATCACATGATCAAATTTACCTGTAGCAGAATTCAACGTGGCCCGCAGGATTATACAGCCATGACACATCTCTACAGATCTCTTTGATAAGTCATTCAGGCCCAGTTGTTGTTCAGACAACTCTAACGCCGACTGCTTTGTAGGAAAACTCCCCTTTTCTTCAATCTACGAAAGATAATCCAGGAATATTTGAAATACATGTAGATATAAAACTTAATTGTCCATAACTGATACTAGAACAAAATCTTAAAACTTCAAGTGATTTGTTCTCCACTTTTTCTTGTGTGAAATCGATCTAAGCTGATAAATGTAATTTAACAGCTAGGTCTAGAATTTTCTTTCTTTCTTTTTAGATCTATATATCAATCTATAATATTATATTCAGTTATTTATTTATCTATAACTTAAGCATTAAGTTTTATGTCGAATTAAAACCAAATCCATGTTTAGGTCTTCACAATAATATCATTAAACTTATAACGAATATAACCATAGATAATAAACCAAGCAATACAATATGTTGTCCATAACGTACATTTCTGTGGTTGAAAATAGTTTAAAATTTGCATAATATTATCTATAACAACTTACATTTCCAGGGTGTATCATGTTCGCTACATCTTCCAAACTCATGAAGTCAGTTGGGTCGATATCGTAGACAAAACACAGACAGTCGTTTGTAGCCTTGACGTACATTCCGTCAACCTGCATCACGGCCTGATTCTGAAAGAAAAAAAGATTGATATATATATACAAACTTTCTAAGTGTGGGATAGCTTACAGGTGTACCTGTAAGGTATGCATGTTCTGTATAAATTAAATATTATATATGAAAGAGATAGGTACAGAACTAACCACAACAAGCACTGACTCCCTAACCCGAGATTTCGACACGACGCCTAGCTAGCCATATCATACACATCAGCACATAGACAAAATCCGATCCTCAATAGAGGAATTTTCATCTACGGGTTAGGATATTTACATACAACTCTCAGTTTGTATCTACAATGGATAGGCGCCATATTTATATGGTCTATAATCTATCGTTGTGATTCATAAATATATATATGACGTAGGAAATGACGTCATCAAAATCACGGAAAAACCAGACTTGATCCAAATGTCATAAGGACCCCAAATCGCTCGACGCGGCTTATATTATGTTCGTGGAATTTCATCATAACTTTTGCTCAACAAAACGGTTACAGTCCCTGGACTAGGCTCCTTTTGATTGAAACTGACTGATATGTGGGACTGATAACACAGAGCACCGTGAAGGTGCTAGTTTGGGAGCCTAGTCTCCTATCTGGTTATACACGGTTAGGAAACTACAGAGACAGAGCCAATGGCTCTGTCGCTTAAATCCTCTGGGGCGCTTCCGGCCATGTGTGGCTCTGTCTCTGGGAGCACGATTTTTGGACAAAAATAGGTGAGTGTTCAACTTTGTTGTTCAATAATTTTCTTTTGGTGCTTAAAAGCGAAAAAACGGGAATGTCATGCTCCCCTTAGACCATTTATCTGCCTGTTCTAATTCTGTGGGCTTCAAAGTCGGCAGGATTTTCACAGGATAATTGTCGTCGTGAGTCGGCCCTATGTGATTTTTTCTTGTTTACATCGTGCATTTATGTACATTCCAACGGTAAATAGCCAATTGCCGAAGGCAAAACACGTTATATACTAATCGAGGGATACTCTCTATTAGACACCCCTTTCCCATGTCACAAAACCTTAGAAATGATTGGCAAAAATAAATTTTGAGCAATTTCTCAGTGTCTCTGTCTCTGGCGGCTGGCTCTGTCTCTGGCGGCTGGCTCTGTCTCTGCTTGCTAACTTTAATAAATTTAATCCACCACAGAATTCGTGCCGAAGCCTTATTGACTCGCACACTGAATATATCATATTGCGTATGGCGAACGTTTCAGTCACAAATTAAGCGCTTTCTAAAACATCAAAATTTCGGCGCTGTTCAATTTCAAAGCTACTACATGCAACAAATTAAGTGTTGACGAAGAAACATTTTGCACCAATGTAATTCGACATATTTCCATTTAATCTCTCCAAAACAAGACATTGGTCTGATGCATTGCGAGAAAAGAAAATATTAGTATGTAGTTGCTTGAATGCCAGTATATGGGAATTTCTAAGTGGTTTGACAGGTTTGACAATATTTTGAGGAAGAGGGACGACTTCTTTATCATTGACAATTTTATAGAATCTAACCAGCCGCAAGTCAATACGGCGCAAATCTGATCTTCTCCAACAGAGGTTGTCTAACATAGCGGAGACACCGAATGTGGGACCATAGCACCGCATGGACCAGCGAGATGCTCCCCGCTGCACATATTCAATCTTGTTAATCAATGTTCCTTAGTGTTGAGCGGACTGCAGTCCATGCTGCAGCGCAGTATTCGAGCTGGGCCTGACAAGCGGTTATTCCATGATAAGTCGTTTGAAATTGTAACACCTAAATATTTTGCTGACGGTTTCAAGTAGTATTTTATGTAGAAAGTACAGCGTCGGAAATTGTGTCTTTCTCTTGGTAAACTGTATGACATGGCATTTTGGCAGAATTAAAAGACATGTCCCAGTCTGATTCCCATCTCTCGAGCTTGAGTAGATCCTGTTGTAAGAGGCTGGAATGGAATGTGATTTTTTGTGGCATGTAAATGATAGTGTCATCACCAAAGAGACGTACTTTAGAGCATTGTACATATTCATGGAGGTCATTGATATAGATAAGGAATAGTAGGGGCCTAAGACCGAACCCTGAGGCACACCTGAAGGAACTGGTATGGTGCAGGACATGGATCTATTGACCAACACTGATTGTGTCCTGTTGTCTACAAAGGCTTTGGCCCATGCCAGAGTGTAACCTATAATGTCATAACAATGTATTTTTGACACCAGTTTCTCATAATTAACCATATCAAACGCTCCTTAAAAATGTAATAGGAGCAAGTCATCTTGGCTTTATCCTCATTTATGAACTGGAGGATATCATCTACCAAGCCCAAGAGTTGGGCCAGACAGTATCTTTTTCCCCAACAACCGTGCTGTAAGTCACAGAATATGTTTTGTCGAAGCGTTTAGTTATACTAGATGCACTAATATGTTCAAGTTGTTTGCATAAGATGCAAGTGAGAGAGATCCGGTGAAAATTGGCTGGGTTGGACTATTTTTGAATACAGGGGCGACGTTTGCCTTTTTTCCAAATGCTCGGTAAAGAATTGGTCTCAAAAGATTTCTTAATACAGCTGTGTTATGATAGGCGCAAGCTCCTTGGCACAATTCTTTAGTATAACTGGTCTTAATTCATCAGGGCCAGCAGCTTTATGCAGGTTCAGATTTTTTAGCAATTTGTTGATCCTGTTTTCAGATATTTCGATGATGTGTCTGGATTTATGAGGGCTGGGTCTGTGGTTGTGAATTTCTGTACATGCATCAATTGTGTTTTAAATTGTGTGTGAACGTATTATTTCATCTACGCGTTTAAGTGACAATTGTGATTTGTGGGTGGAAACAGATTAGAATTGTTCATTTAGAATTCGTGGGGTATTTTCGTCATTAGTGTACAGTTTGTTATGTTGTTTTAGAGTATCTATGCCAGTAGAATCTTGTTTTGGGTGTTTTAGTAGAGTGTAGATTTTTTGTTGGTTGGAAGTGATTGTCCTTTGTCTTTGGTTTGATCTTGCATGGAACCTACATTTAAGATGTCTTCAATATACTTTTGATATGCAAATTTTGATTCTTTTCTACATTGGCTGATAATCAGCATATTCACCCTTTTTCTCACATATTTCAATGATTAACATTTTGCGCATGCAGAACCTTGCGCAGATCAATACATTTCTCTCTCAAGAGGGTCAGCCCATCTGGATCGGTGCATGTGTGTTCATAATTTCGAATTTAAGCAGCCCTAAAGTAGAAATCTATCACTACAGGTGATGAAATACACCACCGCATTTTGTACACAGAACTTCCCCTAAGCGAGATCTATCTACCAATGTTTTGGAAAAGCACTTAATCAGTGACTGAAACGTTCGCCATACGCTATTATGATCTATTGAGTGTATGAGTCAATTAGGTATATTACTTCGACACGAATTTTGTGGTGGATTGAACTGTTTAACAAAGTACACAGAGACAGAGCCACCGATAGAAATTGCTCAATTTCTATTTTTGTCAATCATTTCTAAGGTTTTGTGACATGGGAAAGGGATATCTAATCGAAAGTATCCATCGGTTAGCATATAAAATGTTTTGGCAGCAGCAATTGGCTATTTACCGTTGTAATGTACATAAATACATGATGTACACAAGAAAAAATCACATAGGGTCGACTCACGACGACAATGATCCTGTAAAAACCCTGCAGACTTTGAAGCCCACAGAATTATAACAGACAGATAAATGGTTATAGGGGGGCATGACATTCTCGTTTTTTTCGCTTTTAAGCGCCAAAAGAAAACCTTTGAACCACAAAGTTGAACACTCTCCTATTTTTGTCCTAAAATCGTGCTCCCAGAGACAGAGCCACACATGGCCGGAAGCTCCCCAGAGGATTTGAATAGCAGAGTCGTTCGCTCTGTCTCTGTAGTTTCCGTACCGTGTTATACATGTAGTTAATAAAAGAAACTACTCCTCCAAAAATCCTGATTTTTTATTAAGTAGACAATGTGTGTCATAGCCCGATTAATTTAAACGTCTTCTTAATATGGAACCGATTGAAAACCAATTTACAACAGAGAAGGTGGTAAAACGTCAAGGATTTGTTAATATCACTTTTTTATCTATAAACAATGCAGTTCAAAAGCTATTGACGACCAGCTACATTTCGTAAATAACTTTTTATCAGCTAATTTTCAAAAATTCTTTTACGCAAAATAAATCATGATCAATTATTGAAGATGTACTGCAATTGTTGTGCCAAATGATTCCCCATCATGTATATCAAGCGTGTTGTCAAATATTGCAAAGACGCCGAACGCGTATTTTTCATATTGATCAAAAATACATCTATTTTGTAATCTAATATTGCAATGAAAAACAAAGCAACAATATCCCAAATAGTAAAAAGTACCTTTCATACTCAAAACGGATTCAACGCAGAATGGGACCAATTATGGGACTAATCTAGTAGTAAAAATGTT
This sequence comes from Fragum sueziense, assembly GCA_963680895.1. Taxonomy (NCBI): domain Eukaryota; kingdom Metazoa; phylum Mollusca; class Bivalvia; order Cardiida; family Cardiidae; genus Fragum; species Fragum sueziense. The sequence goes on along the minus strand of OY804606.1, from coordinate 4,671,858 downwards.
TGTGAGTTTCATATTAATATTTTAAATTCTAAAATTCTAAAATTTAAATATATATATATATATCTTTTGTTTTAATGTATACATTAAAACAAAAGATATTGGTCGAGTATAATGATATGACATTTAGCTTTGAGAGTTGTGTAAGATGAATTAAGATTTCTCGCTGAAGATTAAAAAAATATAATAATACAAAAACAGGAATCTTTTCGCCTGGAAGGATCACTGTTTTGACCATATAAATATTCAACATATAAACTGACAAGGAACACTTATGTGATAAGGAAACTTTATGTTATCATGAAGACAATGACTGTCAATAAAAAGATTAGACTCACCTTATCGAAGTCCAGAATAACACTGAATTCTCCAGGTTTAACGATGGACACTTCTGTACCGTCCATGATATATCTCTGCTTGAGTACAGTATTCGTAGCGCTATTGTGATAAGTGGCCCAGGCCTCCTGAAAATTACATTATGTATATGCGTCATTTTCAAAAAAAATATGCACTCTTCAATGGCGGTAAAGATAAAAATGAACAAGTTTTTCTTTTTATCTATATACTTTATTTGTTGCTTATAACCTTTCAGAATACATTTCAAATAATTAGCAGATGATATTCAAGCATTTTCTGTAAAAATTAGAACAAAAAAGATAACTTTCACATGTCAGTGGTGTAACATAGAAAAAAGGCATCATAGGCAGATCAAAACGACCATACTGTGCACATTGATGATATGCATTCATACCAAGAAGTTGAATTTTAGTTATAGAATTTTTATAATTTTTTAAATATAGAAATCCCCGGATGATAAAATTTCCAAAAATTACCTTCTTAAAAAATAGTTCTCAACAGTAACACCAGTTACACCACTGACATCTTTAAACTATGTCACTGGTGTTACGGTTTTGACTAAAACTTTGTTTTGTAATGATTTTGAACAATTCTATCCTGCAAAAGCAGTATATCATTTCTTCATGAAGGTATAGAGATAAATTGCCATCACAAAGGAAGTTCCTTCTAATAATGCTTTCTTAAAATACTGCTCTTTGCAATAATGTCAATGGTGTTACGAAATATGGTCAATGGTGAAACAAATCTAGCTATTAATGTTACATTCACGCTGCAATTTGTATATTTTCAAAATGTTTTTGTCGACTCTATTCCTTAGATAGTTACCTTTAAACATCGCATACAAATTATTTACTCCCCGTGTAGCAAATGTCCCAAAATACCATTTGTGTTACATGTTTATCGTTACTCCGTTACACCACTGACGTATTCGGAATTTATCCAGTGGTAATCAAAATAATGAAAGATATCTGTTAATTTGATGACTTCATAGACCAGGAGTTTACATGACTTTCAAACCTCAAAATCTCATTCAAATTTGACATTCATGTATTATGTAAAAAGGCGTTACACCAATGACATGATAAACAAGAGCTTCGCAGAGCGGCGCATATACGCCCGAGAGGGGCTTGTCAGTAAAATTGGCCATTTTTTCGATTCAAGGGCAGATAATTCAAACAAGTTATCAAGTTAAAGTTATCAAAATGTTGTTTGCACAACACGACACAATAGAGATTCAGTGTTGCTAGTTTGATTAAATTCCGGTTGAAACTGTCGGAGTTGCGCACAGGAGAAAATGGACATTTTTGAGAAAATGGGCATTTTTTCTTAAATTCAAGGGCAGATAATTCAAGAACGAAAACAGTTATCTAAATCCTGTAAGCAGTGTGCACAACTAGACACCTTGGAGATTCATTGTGACAAGTTTAATCAAATTCTGATCAAAACTGTAGGAGTTGCGCACACAAGAAAATGGGCATTTTTAATTCAAGGGCAGATAATTCAAGAACGAAAAGAGTAAATTGAATTTCGTAAGCGCAGTGCACAACTAGACACCATGGAGATTCATTGTGGCAAGTTTGATCGAATTCCGATCAAAACTGTAGGAGGAGTTGCGCACACAAGAAATTGCTAACGGACGGACGGACAGACGGACGGACAGGCGAGCGGGGCTGTAACATAATACGACCCTTCGGGCGTATAAAAAGTACGGCGTCAATCTTATCTACTGTTTTGCTCCTGGAAACAGCATTTAGTAACTAGCGTCAGATCCGCTGCTGTCGCATGTTTTTATAAAAGTGTCGTTTTGGGGAGCAGTAGTTATTTTTCAAATTCGTCTGTTCAATTTAATGAAATCTGGCAAAACATGTTACCGTTACGCCACTGACTAGCGTCTGGATACAACATATTTTCAGCTCATAAATCGTATATTACTTCCTATCTAGTTTCATTGGATACTGCTGTTACTAATTTTTGGCTCATTGAATTCAATCATGTAATTTTCATACGAGAAAGTTTAGTAGTTTTTCTGTATTTGCTTGTGAAAGTCGAAGGTACGGCGAAGTCACAGGCAATTTTGGTGATTTTTACAGACCTAGGAGCACCAATTTCACTTTATCTGAAAAAGTACGCCATTTTACTTTGGATAAATATTTTAAGACTAACAGTTACTTTAAATACGGAAAAAAAGGCGAGCCACAAAACTTAAAAGCAACCTTTCCATGTAGAATGCACAGAAAAATGCACACTTTTTGAAATTGACCCATATGATATAGACTTTATCAAGTTTCAAGTTTCAAGTTTCTTTATTGTATGAGACAATTGTCCATAATACATGCTAGTACAATAGTTTTACAATTATCAATATAAACTAATTTGTTCCGGTGGTGATGGCATAAATACAGAATTAAATAGAATAATAGTTTTGTAATTGTGAGGTACAACATGTACCAATTATTCAGAAGTTTGGAGAAAAGCGGGAGATATTAATTTATGTTTATATCTTTTCTCATTTTTTATGATTGAACTTTTTGTTTCTGCATCTTTTTTATATTTGCTTTGTTCATTTTTGCTCTTATGATATCGCTCGAAGAACGCCGTATCCACTACTTGAGCAAGTCATGGATACAGCATTTCTGAACGACTCTAAGATGGATTGAAAAGAGAAGTACTTGTAGTATATGCGATGAGTGGTGAAGAGGAACATCGTATATACTGTTTTGTTAAACTGTATATACGTTGTTTTGTTCACCCTGATAAACTATTTACATTTAAATAACATGAAACTATGTAATATAATGTATAATTATTAATGTCATTACCGAAATAAATAAAAATGTACCAGAAATCGCTGTCGCTTCGACGAAACGAAAATCGAAGCGTGTCGGAGTTTCTGGATATTTGAGGTTAACCTTTGTCATATAAATGATATTTAAGATTTAGACTGGTCTTTGTTTAGTGCTATTTATAGGAATGGTAGTTACTGTTCTGTTCTTGCACTGTTTTAAATGCTGCTAATTACAAAAATATATTCATTTCATCTTTTTACCGGATATATTGTTTGGCAAAGGTTTAAGCACATTTATCAACAGTAAAACAACATGTAAAATAAACATAACACTGAGACATTGAGTGACCGGAGGCGAATCTTATAGACAGATTATCCCCCGATCGCTCAATATTCCAATATAATAATATCAATTTACCCTTTCCCAAACAACCTGGGTCTGGTTTTGACGTCACTAGTTGAAACAGTTTTGAAAATCCCGAGGCACATGAAGGAAATGCTGACTAACAGCACTTTCGTCTTATGTCTCAGTATCTTATGTGCTATACAGTACAGAAATAATGTTTTATCAACATATACTAAACTAAACGTCTGCAGTAGTTTGACTAGTCTGAAATGCCGTTTGGGAGGGGTTATAAATTTATTGGTATACAAACATTTTTATATACATTATATTGAATAACAATTACACTTTTTGGTGTTTATTTTTGAAAAAAAAAGTTCTGTTTAATTCTCAACATATCAAGTTCATGTATCTAAGGATTTTCTCTTTTCAATGCTCTTATAAACATATATACTAAGATTCCTGGTAGTTTTATTTTCGTGATTTGTTAGTAGTTCTATAAATTTTGGAATGTTGGGCCTTGACCAAAAATGCTTTTTTATATATTTTGACCTGAATTCTTCATAAATGGGACATTCGAATAAAAAATGAAATTCGTCTTCAAGTACGTTGCATATGTTACATTTACGCTCAGATCGAGGGGTTATATTAGGTTTTGTCCAGCGACCTTTTTCTATTTGCAGATCGTGGCTTGATACTCTTAATTTTGTTAAGGCTATTCTATATTTTTTCACTGTAATTATATTTAGATATGCTTTGAAATCGAAAGAGCTAAATAAACTATATGTTGTTGCTTTTGTTGATAAATTCAGTTCTTGGTTCCAGTTCTGGATGAAGATATCCTTAACCCTATTTTTGAAAATATTCATGAAAGCATTAATGTTTTCGACACCTTGATTCATCCACATATCAGAAATGGAAAAGTCAACGAAGCTTTAACGGGTCAAAAATGATATTTGTGATCTATCTTTTTTATCATTATTATTTGATCTATCTATTTATTTATTTATTGAAGACCGTTTACGATAAGACATCTTTAGGTCTATTTTGAAATAGATATCGTCTCTTTTCAACGAAAACATCGTAACTGCAGCTTAAAACAAGCTGAAGTTAAAAGATTTTCGTTGAAGAGCATCGATATGCAGATTACGTTCGTCGACCACAATAAACGATTAAAAAACTTTATCTTGGTGCATTAAAAAAGAAACAAAATTAAAAAAACTCAACATTTCTTAGACGTCTTTGGGCTTCGAATCAACACAAAAAGAAATATTGGATTTCGGGACTTATCGTTACCACTAGACCACTATGACTTCAAAAAATATTGTAGATTCGGATTCAATTTTTCCAAAGCTATGATTTAGATTTAATTGGTCCGAAGGGAAGATGACATATAAGGAGTGGTCCTCAGATGTTACTGAAAAGTTTAAAACATCTGAATTTATTCAGATTAGCTTAATAATATATTATCCACGTGATATCTGTCCATCTTTGGCCAAATAAAGAATGTGGCACAATAGGCTTGTATGTCTCATTTGTGAGCCAGGTAGAAACTCTTTGTATTAGAGAGAATTTATGGAGGAGACTACTTGTTGCCAAGACCGAAAAGCTTAGTTTCTCCTTATAATTAGACTCTTAACACGTTTTGCTTCTCTAAAACCGATTCAAATCTGCTAAACTATCAAAAGACCCACCTCGTATACATCCTGTGTCATATTCTTCCCGACATAGATACCAACAACAGTGGCACCAATCACCAGCAGCAGCCCCAAAAGTCCGACAGCACCAACTACGGTCCATCTCCGGGTCTGGTCAACCTTAATCTGCAATATAGCCAGATGATGACAATATTTGTTCATTGTAATTCCTAACAATTTTTCAAACGGTGTTTACTTAGTCTATTCTACACACAATATATTTATTGACACTTCAGGGCCAATGTACATGTATTTCTTTAGCTTTGTTTATAAAGAAGCCGAAAATCGTCGCCTTTAAACTCGTTTCAATGATGCGCATACGTATTAAGGCAAAAACAAATTTTAATTTATGATTTTGACACCAATTGTCCTTGCATCTACAGAAACGTTTTGCTAATAAAACAATAGAAAATTTTATTTTGGTTAAATAAATACCAGTGTTGTAAGAAAAGGTAATTTTGGTGGTAGGTACAGAAACCAATGGTAATGTACCTGTTGAATCTTTTTACGCTTTCCCAAAAAGACCTGGGCCCCGTATTACTAAACATCTTACGATCAAGTTTTTGTGTAAACTGTGTAACAAGACATCTGATTGCACGAGAAATCCGACTGAGCCAATCAGGGCTGTTGTTACAAGTAATTATGCAAAAATCAAACGTACCATCGTTAGTAATACGGGCCCCTGGCCCCGGTTTCTCGAAAAATAAACTTAAGTATATACTCATGAGAGCATGCTCAACTTCAAAGGAATACTCTCCAACGTTGAAGGGTATTCGATTGAAGTTCATGTGGATTTCGTGCGATTTGAGCAAGGTGCTCAGACTTGAGCATGTATATATCGCACAAATTCAGTTTAGAGGCGCCACTAGGGTCTGAAATGGTCGAAAAATTAATGTCATCAGAAACGTTTCCCATTATTGATATCTGAAAACAAGTATAATTATCTGACGTTACATATTTCGATGTTTTTGGATGCACCATGATCTTTCCATCGGAATTGTTGAGTATCGAAAATAGGTAGTTTCAATCGTATTTTTGTGAATATTGGGTATCTTTTTAGCTCACCTGAGCACGAAGTGCTCAAGGTGAGCTATTGTGGTCGCTTTTTGTCCGTCGGCGTCCGTCTGTCTGTCTGTCTGTCTGTCCGTCCGTCCGTCTGTTCACATTTTGTTGTTACCACTCTAGCACCCACAAATATTGACCAATCTAAACCAAACTTGGTCAAAACATGTATGACAATAAGTTCTTGGATGAGTTCGATTTTGGGTCAGATCGGACTAGGAAGTCCAGAGTAATATGCCCTTGAACGTCACAATGGCTGGTTTTGACTTTGTTACCACTCTAGTATCTACAAATATTGACCAATCTTAACCAAACTTGGTCAAAACATGTATGACGATAAGTTCTTGGATGAGTCCGATTTTGGATCAGATGAAATCAGGAAGTCCGGAGTTGTGCGCCCTTGAATATCAAAAATCGCTAGTTTTGACTTTGTTACCACTCTAGCATCTACAAATATTGACCAATTTTGACCAAACTTGGTCAAAACATGTATGACAATAAGCTCTTGGATAAGTTCGATTTTGAGTCAGATCAAATGAGGAAGTCCGGAGTTGTGCGCCCTTGAATATCAAAAATAGCTAGTTTCAACTTTGTTACCACTCTAGCATCAACAAATATTGACCAATTAAGACAAAACTTGGCTAGAATGTTGGTAACCATACAATAATGAATGAGTTCGATTTTCAATGTCATTGAAATAGGAAGTCTGGAGTTACGTGCCCTTGAATTTGACAAATTTGCCGTTTTCGACTTTGTTTACATTTTAGCATCTACATTTTTATTGACCAATCAAGACAAAACTTAGCAACAATGTTGGTAACTATAAGATGCTGAATGAGTTAAATTTTCAGCTTGATTGGGCCAGAAAAACCAGAGTTATTGGCCCTTGAATTTCACAAAATTGCAGTTTTCGAGTTTATTTTCACTCTAAAAAACACAATTATAGACCAATCAAGACACAACTTGGTCACAATGTTGGTGACCATGAGATCTTATATGATTTCATTTTTCATATTTATCAGACTAGAAAAAGTTGTGTGCCCTTGATGGTGACAAAATTGCTGATTTGGTTTTTAATTTCACTCAAACAGCAATAAATATTGACCAATCAAAAAACAACTTGGACATAAGGTTGATGAGAATATCTTTATCAGAACAGAGTTATGTGCCCTGGATTATGACAAAATTGATGTTTTTTATCGACTTGGTTTTCACTTTAACAGCCACAAATATTGATCATTAAAGATTAATAATGCTGTTTTCAGCTGGATCATAATCTCGCATCTTAAGTTTCATGTTCTTGTCTTAGAGATACCTAGGTCATGTAAAAGGTTGGTCTTGTTCTGCATGGAGAAAGTTTCAAACTTCTATCAGGTGAGCGATCCAGGGCCATCTTTGCCCTCTTGTTTAAAATTAGAAAATGATCTTTATTAGAAGGAGAGACAAACTGCTTTGAGCTGTTAGTCAATGCCTATAAACTATACAAATGGACAAGTCTTGTCCATGTCTAAAAATGTAAATAATTCGGTAACCACTTGAGGTAAGTCGGTCAAAATTTACATGCATCACGTGCATATACTGCTATACATGTCACTGTAAAAAATTCAGTATTTTCTCAACAAACTTTGTCATATGGTGCCCCCGCTTTTTCACGTTTTGGCACGTGCAAAGCGTTGATGTTTGGGGATTTCAAATTTCTTTTGTCGTCTGACAAACCATCTATCGGGAAACAGAAACACATAAAAAATTGATTTCAATACCATTATCCGCTGCTATGCTTCCTTCAAATGAAAATCGCTTATTAGCTATAGGACGTTTGCAAGCTGGAGATACAGTTCCAACGTAGCAAACTTTTTAGGCGTTTCAATGCGTACTGTTAGGAGGTTGCGTGCTAAATATGCTGCCACTGGCACTGGCCAAGGTCCGGACGTCCCAATGAGACGACGTTAGGGGAGACAGGGGCTAGTTCGGCCCCCTAATTTCGATTGCTCATATTCTTAATCATATGAAAGTTTTTTGGGCATGATTTATATATTTAAGTTCAACAAGCGATAGCCTTTCAAACTGCGTCTGTGCTTTCTATATTTTTCTTTTCAATAAAGAGAATTTCAAATTTAAGAGTTTGATCGTGGTGGCCGAACTTGCCCCATACATGGGGCAAGTTCGGCCCACCCTTGGGGCAAGGTATGCACAGACCTATAATTCCTTATATTTAATTTTTAGACTGTTTAAATTTCAAGGAATCTGTTAACGACTTCCAAATGAAGGTATAAATTGAACTAGCATTGTTTTAACAGTCAAATCATCGTAAGTAAGGGGACATTTGGGATGACAGGTAGGAGGCTTCTTTTTATTCATGGGCAAGTTTGGTCGTGGTCGAACTTGCCCCAACCCCAAACGTCAAACTAGCCCCAGACAGACCTCGTGTCAACATCACGTCATATCTTCTTTTGGGTAAAATAAAAGCTTCACCTTTAGTTTTAAAATGAAAGAGGACTTAATTGTCTTCATAAATATACAAAAAGAAATCCGAATCATGGCGCATATTACTATAAATAAAAACTTAAATAAATATGGAAAAATTACTGAAAGTGTCTAAAAATAGGAATCGTGTTCTAAATTCTGTGTTTTTGTATTCAATGCGACCAAAAACTTTCTGCGAAAAGCTTTCGGCATGAGTGACATTACAATCCGGGTCAGAGCTCACTATCTCTGTCGACAGGCTACAAAGAGCCACTAGCCGAACTTGCCCAGGGGCCGAACTAGCCCCGGTCTCCCCTACGTCAAGACAGGCATATCATTTTGACGCAATTGCGTAATCGGTTTACTATTCCCCGTCGTACAGCCATTAATATACTTGGCCATACGGCATATCAGTGCTAGAACCGTCAGTCGTCGTCGTCTTTATATGGCAAGGATTCAAGAAACGAGTCTCTCGATCTTCTTGAAATGTTTATCAAAGTTTTTAAGTGATGTGTACTAATTTATGAACTATCAAAATTCCATGCACTACGTTTCTTCATTAAAATAAATACCGGCGACACGGGTGGCGCCTCTAAACTGAATTTGTGCGTTGAGAACGTACTTAAGTTTTATTTGAGAAATCGGGGCCTGGTTTTGACGTCCCTTACAGAAATGACTAGGGAAAACATTGAGGCAAAAGGATGATCAGCATTTTCTCCGTTTGTCTCAATATTTTCTTTGCTGTATTCTGTACAAATATTCTGTTTATCAACACTCATTTATGCGTCTGTAGTAGCTTTCAAATTAGAACTTTTTGGCGTTTTAGGGAAAAGCTTAAATTGTATAAAATCGGTTTTCATGTGATTTAGTATAGGCCTACATCTTGCCATAAATCTGTGAATGATAAATTATTATCAATTTGAACGTTTTGAAAATTGACATTTCGATTTTAGACTTTTAGAGAGATTTTTAGCCTTATCCATAGAGCTCCTTTTCTCAAAATTGCTTATTCGTGGTAGGTCAAGATGTTGCGCATGGTAACGAATCGGACTTAAATGTCAAAATGGCGAACTTTATTTTCAATAATTATAGTCCCCTATTTCTATGTATATAATTTTTATACGCCGCCGGAGGCGGACGTATATTGGCGTCATCTTCTCCGTCTGTCCGTCCGTCCGTCCGTCCGTCCATCCGTCCATCCGTCCATCCGTCCATCCGTCCGTCCGTACGTCCGTCCACTTTTCTTGTCAACGCAACTCCTCCTAAGTTTCTGGATGGATCTTCTTGAAACTTGGTCAATGTTATCACCTCAATTGGTAGATGTGCATGAAGGAAGGATTTTATGGTTCATTGATTTTTGCCTGAGTTATGCCCCCTTAAAACTTAGTCTCTGGAGCGGCGTATATTGTGACCATGGCACTCTTGTTTGTAGATATAGAATGTGAGCTTTTCGTTAGCTACAATAATAAATTGATTTATCTAGACATGGTCACATCTTTATTTATAACTAGGGCCTACTTTGAAAAAAAGCGTTAGCATTTTGAAATGAATGCAACCAAATAATACTTTTTTTCCACATTGAATTGAAAATTTTGTCGCGATTCATTTTCTAAAGTAACAACATCAAATCTCAGCAGACTGAAACGATTTCTTCCACACATATTATAAAATCATCAATGCGTTTATTAGTCTAGCTTAAGGCCCGGTCCCACTGGCAGATTGACAAAAACGTATGCAAAAAGGACACAGCGGACGAGCAAAATTTCGGTAGTGGTACCATCCGTTTTCATCCGCTTTTAGAAAATGGCGAAAATATAACGGAAAAGAGCGCACGTAAGTAGTATATAGCGGGGATGTTAAACGGATATTCGTGGGAAGCCTGGCGGATGGGAGCGGATGTCAGCTAAATATACGGAATACATCCCAGATAAAAACTCTTTTTTTCCCTTTGTATACTTCATATACGCGAAGCATATGCTTACATCCTTTCTATTTCCGTGCTGCTAACGATGTATAGACGTTCCGTGTACCTTATCGTTCCCCTATTAATCCCTTTTCAGTTTCGGTTGATTTGAGTTTCAAGGATGCCTATAGGATGGAGAAAGGATACAACGGACTGATAACGGAAATAAAACGTCTGTTGCTCGTATATATTGCGGATTTATATCGTACACGACGGAAGGTTCATCCGTTCTAAAAGTTTTGGGCAGCCCAAAACTTCTTGCGCGGATGAAATTACGGTTGACGGATGCCCATTGGATAAAACGTATGCAATAAGTACACATCGGACTTCCAACGGATGGAAAGGGACGGCTAACGGAAAGCAAGATTTTTTGTACGTTTTATATCCTCTTTGCATCCGATGGTGCAGTGGGACCGGGTCTTTAAGCCTCTCTTACAACCGGTCGTACGTGCTCCTGTGTGCGGTCTGCGTCTAAAACTTAGGCATATTCGTGCGATGCACGCACGTGCAACGTACGTTTTTCGTGGACGCAACCACAACGCAGGCAGCACGTAGCAAAGAATTGACGGGACAATTCTTTAAGCCTCTCTTACAACCCGTCGTGCGTCTTTATAAATCGTACGTTTTAAAACGTACGATTTATAAAGACGCACGACGGGTTGTAAGAGAGGCTTTACACAATATTTTATACGCAGTTTTCAAAAAAAGTGTGTTTAATTTATTTTTATAAGTCCTCCTATTTTCTCCCGAAAATAAAAAGGTTTGCTATCTTATGGTATCTTAAAACTTGGGGAAAATGCCATACACATATGACATTTTCTCCAAGTTTGTTTATTTTAGCAAAACGACAGTTTAAGCCTTTTCTTAGTTAAATTGAGGTGGTAGATCTAGTCTATAAAACATAAATTGCAAAAGTACAAAAAAAAAACGTTCATATCTAGATTTTGCTTATTGAACCTTATCAGCCATTCCACGAAAATTGACCCATTTACTGAAAATGCATGTCGCCGACCTTCATTGCATTATTTAACACCTTTATCAATTAGGTACAGCAAAAAGCAAGATATCTTTTATCACGGGACATAATTTGCAATAAAGTAGTATGATTTTCAAGTTATTCAAACGATTTTATGAATGTGCTTGGTTGTGTTGAAAATTGCAAAAACGTCAAAATGTTGATGTCGCTGCACATTTTTTTGTTCTAAACTACCGTCCAAATCAGCCGTTTTTCTACTTAGACTTTGTTCTCTTGGACATTATTTTCCCCAAAGCCTACTACAACGACTAAATTAAGTATGATTCCTTCATCATACACGAAATAGAATTTAAACATGTCTGTTTGTATGTATGACCGTAACGAACTTTCAAAGGCATGAAAGAAAGTCAACTTTTCTCTCAATTTGCCGATTTTCAAACTATTTTGGTCCGAGAATGGCTTTTAACTATCAAAACCCAAAAGTTTATGAATATCTTAGTATTTCTTCACTAAAGCAAAGAACATGCACAATAGAATTTGTCGCATTTCGTTTACTATGCTTCCGTTACGTCCGTGTAGCCCACAATAATGAACGGACATTCGTAAATCTGTCAAATTTTGACAGAGTGGTTGCCGAACTGTTGAAATAGAGGCGAGTTTCAAGTATAATCAAGAATATAATATATTGAGAGACTTGAAAGTCCTTTGGTCGCTATGCTTCCGTTACGCATATTTTTCCGTAACGTACTTCAAAGGACGCCCTGAGTTAAACTAACAGGAATATTTCAATACAGTGAACAATATAATACACTGCAGTTATCAAAGATTCATTATATCGGCTACTACAAGTAGAAAAATGGAACGTTGAATGTGAAATTCGACGTGGAAGTATGTAAATATAGTATTATACAAATTAATTTCCAGATTAGCAATACAAAACTTCTTTATTTATGCTCGATTCTTTTTTAATTTGACGTGCAAAAGCTTGAATCTCAAACAAAAAACAAAGTAATGCGGGATTTACGTATCTGCCCTTTTTGTTTTACGGTCAAAATAACTGTTACGGAGCATATATTATTTGGTGGTAGTATGTACTGGATATCAATGAGATTTATTTTGTTGATTAATTGAGTTTGCATAAATCAAATGGAATTTTACATTTCCGTATAGTTAAAATTTGTTTAAATAGAGCTTATTATATCATGTTTTGCCACATATGCTATATGAAGATGTTACGGAAGCATATATTTGGGTATACAATTTGTGCGTAAATTACGATACATAAAACATTTTGATGTCAATTGATTGTAATTTACTCAGAAAGTATATGAAGTAGGAATACTTACAAAGCCGCTTAATTGTGTTTATCTGTGAATTCACATAATAATATTCCGTTACGAAATATAGACTCTTCGTTACGGAAGCATATACTATATTTTATGGAATATTGAGCATACACTGCCATCTGTGAGCGATAGATTAGCAAACATACTCCTTCAGGTTCTATCTGCGCATGTTACACAACATGTTTGAAACAGTTTGTGGCTTCTCAAGTAGACAGACATGGTTACAGCAGCCTATTGATTATTTCGAGCGAAACACATAATTGTCTAGGCCATAAAATATGCCCCTTTTGGTCCTAACGTTATTTCCATTTTCTTATTCCACCGTTAGACAATTTTCAGCTTTGTACTGGTTGTTCTTAGAAAACCTGCGTACATCGCTTTTGTGGCAAATAAAAGAAGACACAAACATTTTCCTTTTCAACTGGGCCAGACGATAATGTTAACAGGAATAATCTTCTGCAAACGTGGCTTGCAACTCACTTGTCACAGTTTAGCCCCCCCCCCCCCCCCCCCAAGTTTCAGGAGCAGGTATGCAGGGTGCAATTTTCCTTCTTTTTTGTAATGCTGATATTGAAGCTACACATCCAAAGGTTGTGTTGTTGCACATTCTCTTTAGTTTTCATTAATCCTGACATTTTTTCCCGAAACTAAACCTAGATATTTGTATTGTCGGATCTTCAATAGTTTGTGAAGAAAGGGCTTGTCTATATTCCTTTTCCGAAAGCTGGTGCTCCCTTCTACTAGGTAATTGGCTAAGACAAATTACACCGATCTCTCACCATTGGAATTACAAATACTGATCCTTTGACACAAGTTCACCCGCTAAAAGCCTATACCTTGCTTCAACCATGGTCAATCCAATCAATCACCAGGTGGTATAACAGTCTAAGACGCTGTGATTTTTTATATCAAGCTTTTGATCTAGTCAAAGTGACTGTAACATTCCAACATTTATTCTACTCCCAGTTCGTTTGCTACATTTTTTTGTCAGAATCAACATTCATCTACTTTCAGAATTCGTCTACTTCGACTTGGTCTACAATATATCATACATTTTTCATTACTAGACCTACATGATTCATTTTGATTTTTATTTCAATATTTTAATATACATGCATTTTTCTTTTATTTCCTGTCAATAAATGGAATAATTATGCTTCGCATCAAGTTGTATCAAATGATTCATTTTTATTTTTTCACTTTGTAATTCATAATTTAATTGTATTTTATGGAGTTATTTGTTAACGATTTTTGAGAGCCATATTTTTATTTAGGGATATATGACTCGCATGAATAACCAATTTACTTTAAAATAGTGCGTGTTCTTATATAAATGATTTAATTAGAAATAAAAGAAATTCAGAAGAGAAGGGAACAAGTAATTGCACACTTACCGAAAATTGTTCAATTAAACACCCCTTCGAATTGAAATATCCTTACAAATTTACACGACCAATGCACACATATCTAGCACACCATCGAATTATATATCTAGATACCCCCCCCCCCCACCCCGAAATTCATATCTTATAACATGTTCATAAATTAAGAAAAACAACGCATTGTTTTTAACAAAAAATAAGATATCGTACTGAAATATAAAGCAGGCAAATTTAGACAAAATGGAAATGGTATACAAAACCTGAGTAGACAAGGTGGCACTGGTTTTCGAAATAGACGAATTGGGAGTAGTTGTTGTTGGTTGGTTAGTTGTTGTAGATCAATCGAAATTGAATCCTAGAAAATTGTCCATGGTGGTACCCGGTTGACGACTTGGTGGTACATATACAGACATATCTGTGCAGACTCTTTTACCCGATGCTTACGATATAATTATTACTCTGGGTGTGATATTAAAGAATAGCAAAGGCACCAGTTCGACAATTTTGCAAATGCGATTAATAGTTTAAGGGTACTAAAAAACGTCTATTGATTCATTCGTATTATTGAATTCAGTATTTGTTTTATACCAATTTGATGTTTCTTTTTTGTAAGAACCTTTACGTTTAGCGTTTAAAGTTCTTTGAAAGAAATGACACTAATGGTAATAAGGTTATGGAAATTATCTATTTTCCGTAACACAAGGGCCATTTTTTCCACGATCATACATACTAAGAAATAAAAGCTCGAGAGCCAGATGCAGTGGAAAACATAATCTGGAGAGGCATTACTATCGGAATATTTACTTTTAACTTTACTTTGCAAGATGGCTTCCAAAAGAATACAAACGATCACAAACACTTTTAAAATGCTCGAATATTACGTTAAACAGTGAAATACTCGTTTTGATATCACCACATTGGATTACAGCTGAATTGTTATCATTTTGTCCTTGTAAGTTGTGCAAATGGTTGATGATGGTAAAACAAACAATCTTTTTGATGTTGGGTTATAACATTGGCCACAGCTCACGCTATATGTATCTCGAGTTGCTTTATATGCTCCGTAACAGCTAGGTTATAGTGGTATATTTGAAAATGCGATAACTCAGCAGGACTTAAAATGTTGTGGGTAAAATTTTAACCATACATCGTAGACATGTGACACTTTAATTAAACATAAAAATTGTGCTCATGCAGAAAAGTTAATTTTTCAACATTTTCGTTTTTGTAAATGAGTCAATTTTCGTGGAATGGCTGTTATACATTCGCAATTGCGTGTCTTTTGAAAAATATCATATATATTTATCTCTCAAAGGAAAATTAACCAACTCTGCTCAACCAATTAATAAAATATCCAAAACTATCAGAAAAAAAGATTAAAAGAAAAAATAATAAAGCAGTCAACTTACTATTTTCTCGCCAGGCATTTCCACCGATGTTTTTTCCTTCGTGTTTATTTGCGTCATCGTCTACCAACTATGTTGAAATGTCTTCAGACTTAAGCTTACAACACAGCTACTCGGCTCCTAGTATGGTCCCAACTGTAAATCTGCCGTCTTTTATAGCATCGTCGCACATCAAATCGTTGCTTTTCATAAAAGAACTCGTAACTGCAGCTTAGAACAGGCGGCAGTTACGAGGGTTTTGTTGAAAAGCAACGAAATGTCACGTTTTTCATCTCATATGTCGTCCATACCCTGACTCGACAGAAATTGAAGAATATAATTTTCATCGGGTCAATAAATTTTCGAAGTCTTTCCCAAACAGACCCTGGTTTGGACATTTTTGTAGAAGACGGCTTAGAAAATAGAGGCAACAGGAAAGGCTCATTATAGGTTAACATTATTGTACTAAAGGATACCTAATTTTTTATTGAATAATTCAAATCATCGGTATTAATCAGTTCCAATCGACAAGCGTTTATTCTTATCCAATTTGAAAGCTACATTTGAAGATAAAAGGAACAAAATGACATTAGGCATGACAGGAGGCACACACATTCTAAATGGGTCATTCCAAATCCAAACTCATTGGAATCGTCTCAAAGTATGGTTAGATTAACAAAAGGGGGTATCACATTTAAAAAGACCCCTTCTTTATGTAGCTCTTTGTAAGTTAGATGTAATGAAGATATGCGGAAGAAAATCACAAATGCTGTCATGAATAAAAATTTGCTTCTCGCTAAAATTTGATGTTTTTCGATTATTGAAAATGAGGTACTTGTCTTGCTAAAAATACTGAATACTACTTTTTATTTACATGACTTGGTAATTGGAGAATTGATCATCTAATGAACATTCTTTTGAAAGACTTTTTTCAGTCAGAATGTTGTTTTAAAGGGACATTTCATGCCCATTTTAATTTTTTAAAGTATGTCTTGATGCCAAGATTGGTTATTCTAATGGGTATGAATGCTATCAGTTGTTTGAAGAAACATGCCTTTGAGGTTGAGACAGAATCGACAAATTCTATATAAATATACATCTGAACTGTTGTGGACAACAATTTGTTTAATTTTAACACAAAAATACGTATTTCTCGTAAACGGCGCAATATTCTGGCTCGAAATTTTCAGAATTTTCATAAGAAAATATGCTCTTTTAGATAAAAATAAAGTCTATGAGAAAAAATTCTGAAATGTCACTTTAAACCGTTGAAGAATATAATTACATGTATACAAAAACAGTTGTTAGAGGTGTTGAACAAAGTATTTTAATGCAACTTTCCATCATACGTTGAAATTGCTATGGTCACCGATTGGCTTGTTGACCATTTCAAAAATTGACAAATTAACAGAATGGTCCAAAGTCAAAGGTATTGCAGATGACAACTTGCCTTTCAATTTAAATCAATGCTGTAAAGAGAATATTGGTGGCAAGGTAGGGAATGATGGTCTTCAGCATGTCGTATTTCGTTTTTCTGACGTCCCTGATAGAAAAACGAACGCAAACATTTAGGCAAAAGAAGAAATTGCTAGCAACCAGCCTTTTCTTCTTTTGTCTAAATATCTTATTTGCCAATTGTACACAAATCTTATCTCTATCAACTTGGATTTTGTAATCTGCAGTGGCTTATGGATTGGAATAGTGGATTTTTTGTTGTCTGTTGCTTGGGAGAGGGTAAAGCAAAAGTAAGTCTTCTTTATGAAAATGTTATAATGTAAGAAAGTTATACAGCTGACAGTATAGAGTCGTAATCTTTGGAGAATGCATACAGTAGATCGTTCCTTGAAAGTAAGCCTGTTCTGTTGTTGTTTTTTTTAAAGGAAGAAACAAAGACAATGTTTAGTTCAGGCTGCCCGTCTGACCCTAGTAAATTGGGCCGAAGCGATTTTATGCCCTCAAAGAAAAATAGCAACAAAGACAGCAATTACATATCCCGCCCACGAAAAAAAGCTGTCTAGATTTTCACAAATTGGGAATGCGTTAAACAGGTTTATAAAATCTCAAAATATCTTGATAGTAGTGAAAATGAAATTTCTCGGGAAATAGTACTCTTTCACGGATTTGAAATCTCATTTTCTCTTCATTGTTTCTATTTTGGGAAAGGCACGGTGGGGATTGTGCATGATGGGATGGATAACGAATATGGAGTATACGGACAAATTTTGCCTCGCTTCAGGTAAGAAATTGTGCAATAATTTTCTTATTTCTGCTCCAATTTTCAAGCGGTTTGTTGTATGTACCCTGCATTAGTGAGCTCTTTCCTCAGATATCTGACTTGTTTGTAGAATCTTTGTACTTTGTCCAAAAATTGATCCCAACCGACCAGAAAAACGACAAAAAAATCAGGCCCTTTTTCTAGTCGGTTGGGATCGGTTTTTGAGAAAAGTGCAGGGAAGTTCCAGATAAATAATACATCTGAGAAAAGGGCTCAGTAAGACGGAGTACATGCAACAAACCGCATGAAAATTGACGCAGAAATAAGAAAGTTATTGCACAAATTCTTACCTGAAGCGTGGTTAATTTGGCCGTAGTCGTTACCATTTCGCTTTCTGGTCGGTTGGGACAATATTTCGGAAAAAATATCATGAGTTATCTAAGGTAAGGAGGGGCAAAACGCCCCCCTTAAGGAAAGAGCGCTGTAGCACAAAACAAACAAAGTATAATGTAAATGTTTCAACGTGAAATTAAACTTTGCCCTTTGTCCCAAATGTCTATACAAAAAACAGCTTTGTCATTTGATATAAAAAATGACTGTCGTTAAAACAATTTTTCTCGAAATTTGGCCTTTTTGCCCCACCCTCGGGGCAAAACGCCTTTGGTGGTGGGGCATGAAGCCCACCACTGGGCTTTATGTCCCATATGAAAAATAAAAAAAAATATTTTGAAAATATCTGGGGGAAAATAGGAATATAATGAGTTTGTAATTAATATACTAGGAAAAATATATTTTGGATGGGTTTTATCATATTTTCGACATTTTTTTATTAAGCGTAAAGGTTAGATTTGGGCATAATTTACTTGTCTATAAAAGTGGTTACGTGTTACTGTCCTTTGTCTGCAGCATCTTCATATTAGTCAAATTAAAACATACTGATGTTATGTTCTTTATAAGACCCCTTTAAAGTAGATTAAATGGTCTTATTGTCTCATTTTAACACAAAATCGACGTTTCATGGGCGTTTTGCCCCACATGGATCCATCAGGTGACATAAAAGTTTGATATATTCGCGAAAAGTCGGTCTTTTTTGCCAGTTTTTAGTACTTCTGAATACCTACTTATCCATACAAGGGGCAAAACGCCCACTATTTAGCCCTTGGAAGGGGCAAAACGCCCAGTCTGGGCGTTTTGCCCCAAAGCAGCATAGGCGTTTTGCCCCAAAGGGGGTGGGTGATTTAATTTGGCCAGAGAAAAAATGTGTTGATATTTTTTTCTTTTTATCTTTTTGTGTAGGCGACCAATTGGACATATAAATATAAAATGCATTTTGGTTGATTGAATAATCGGACTGAAATAAGATACACAAGAAAACCCATTACCCAAATATTAGATCAAACATATGCAAAATAAACAATTATTCGCATACTGATAATTGAATGACGTTTAGATGTAAACATTTCATGGGCATCTTTCTAAAAGAATACTTTAAGTGTAAAATCAAGACAAATATCAATTGACATAATGAGTGACGAAATAATAGGGGTGGGCGTTTGACCCAACCTGGGCGTTTTGCCCCTCCTTACCCTATATCATACATCCGATGAAAGAGCTCGATAAGGCGGGGTACATGCAGCAAACCGCTTGAAAATTGATACAGAAATAACAGAGTTATTGCAAAATGTCTTACCTGAAGCGAGGCGAGTTCACAGGTATTTGGCACGTAAACTAGTCACTACTACACCCTGCATCAATAAAAAAATATTTTAGAAAAAAAATTTTTTTTCGATAACTTATATTTTATAAAGGTGTCCAACTTTCGTCGGATTTACGAACGAAAACATCGACTACCTTTACGCTAAGATCAAATACTCCGTTAATTTTCATCCAATCTCAACAAACAAGCACTCATGTATCAAAGGAATGATTTATCTACACATACATACCAAATAAACTAATGTTACCCAAAGAATATGAGAGCAAGATCGGTCGAAACACGAAGAAAAGTTGACTCGACGGTTGTGTGACCGATGGATTCGTCACAAAAATTCCCCTGTAAAGCACAAATATAAGCCCTCCAGTCTATTTAAAACCACATGTATCACTTAGGCAAATATAAATAGTTAATTGTTTTGATTATCCTAGAGCGCGATATGTTTTGGTTAATCCGTAATCGTTTGATGTTTATCACAAATTCTCACGTCTAGCAGAAAGCTGCCATTTTCATTCCTGATCAGAAAGCGCTTGTTGAAAATAGACTGGTACCTCGTGGGTCTTATAACAAAAAGTGAACCACGGGGTCAACTCGGGCGGATTAACTAGCGTGATATCAGTTGAACTTAACAAAACAATTAAAGAACGCAAACATCAAAACATTGCACATGATAGGATTGTATTTATTCATTTTTTGTGAGTGTAAGCCAATGTATAACCCCGTTGATGACAACTCTGATCTTTGGGTTCCTAATTGAAGAAAAGTATGGACTTGTAACCCACTTCTGACAATACATCCTCTTCATATTAGTGATCCGGCAAACTACCGACCGATCTGTCTGACTTGTATTATCTGCAAAACCCTGTAGCTACCCACCTATCTACTCACATTTCCTCTCATAACACCATACATGAGCTTCAGCAAGAAGAAACGCGTCTATGTGAGATGCAGCTCATTTAGCTTACTGATTTTCTGTTCAAAATATCTCAGCTGCAAAGCAAACTGACCCGGTACTCTTAGATTTCAGTAAGGCCTTAGATAAAGTCAGAAAGCTACTCTTCAACCAAAAGCTATTCTACATTGCCGTTGCGTAAAAACCAGTATTGGGTTCTGAAACGTACAAATACAGATACATTCTCCAAGAGTATGTCGTTTCTCGCCAGATCCTCCAATGGAGTCACTCTTTTATTGTTAGAAGCCACACTGAACAGTTGTTCTTGATGGAGAAAAGTCAGAAGAAATGTCATTTATCTCAGGCCTCCCTCAAGGGTCAGTCCTAGATCCTCTATTCTTCATTGTTTTAACGTGACCCGAGATGAAATTGAAAACGAAGTCAATTGGTTTATAGTTTGATGTGCCTTTATACATAAATTTATAAAAGAAGCATGAAATGTTATTTAAGTGAAATATATACTTATCGTCTGATACAATGGGCATTTTACATAGATATGAAAAGAAACCTACCAGATTGTCAACGTTGCAATATCCAAGAAATAAGTTAATATATCATCTCGTCTAATCGTTGACTGTCCCCTGTCAATGTCTAAGGGAGGTAAACTTGTAAATGATCACAAAATAAGCATGCAGGAATGCCGGGAAGTAAACTCAATTCTCTCAATCACAATTTCTCAATTTAATCATCACATCACTTACTCATAATAATTCATTAAATGATTAATGTATGCATGTAATGAAATGAAATCGTCTTTCTTACATATAACAATCAACTGACCCTCA
The DNA here is from genome assembly GCA_963680895.1 of Fragum sueziense. Taxonomy (NCBI): domain Eukaryota; kingdom Metazoa; phylum Mollusca; class Bivalvia; order Cardiida; family Cardiidae; genus Fragum; species Fragum sueziense. Next base: position 4,650,436 of record OY804606.1, on the reverse strand, counting down.
TTCCGTTTCAAAATATCAAGTCCCCCTCCTTGCAGACGACACTGTGATATTCCGGTATCTTACATTCAACTCTCCTTTTGATCGTGAAGCTGTGATTATATGTCCTTTTTATCAAACTGCATGTGCTTTCATTTCTGTGCATTATATTTCAATTTCCATGTTTCTCCCAACTTAACATCTTCATCTAATCCCTTTTGGAGGTATGCAACATCATAGTCAGAGCTGATACAGTTATACAATTTGGAGTCGTCAGCGAATAGCTTTGTATCCACTGATAATATGTCGGGCAAGTCATTGATAAAAATAATAAAAAGTATTGGCCCAAGGTGACTTCCTTGGGGGATCCCACTTGTAATTAACGATTTTCTTTTTGATTTTTTTTAATGTAGGGTTTCATGAACAGGCTTGATGCCAGACTTCATTTGGGTTTATGTTTTATCGCATTTATTATGAAACAGTAGACTAAATATTTTAGATTGAACCACCTTACATCCATAAACTAATTAGAAGAATAACTAGACACATAGGCTACATAACCGTCGTGATAAAAGAAGAATATCATATTTTAACTGGGGATCATTTTGTGGAGTAAGTCGGGGAGTCCTTTTATCACGCTAATCCGCCCAAGTTGACTGCGTGTATTTTGTTGTCGGTCCCAGTTCACTTTTTGTTATACGACCCTCGAAGTGCCAGTCTATTTTCAACAAGCACTTTCCGATCAGGAATGAAAATGGCAGCTTTCTGCTAGACGTGAGAATTTGTGATAAACATCAAACGATTACGGATTAACCAAAACATATCGAGCTCAAGGATAATCAAAACCAGTAACTATTTATATTTGCCTAAGTGATAAATGTGGTTTTGAATAGACTGGAGGGCTTATATTTGTGCTTTACAGGGGAATTTTTGTGACGAATCCATCGGTCACACAACCGTCGAGTCAACTTTTCTTCGTGTTTCGACCGATCTTGCTCTCATATTCTTTGGGTAACATTAGTTTATTTGGTATGTATGTGAAGATAAATCATTTCTTTGATACATGAGTGCATGTTTGTTGAGATTGGATGAAAATTGACGGAGTATTTGATCTTAGCGTAAAGGTAGTCAATGTTTTCGTTCGTAAATCCGACGAAAGTTGGACACCTTTATAAAATATAAGTTATCGAAAAAAAAAATTTTTCTAAAATATTTTTTTATTGATGCAGGGTGTAGTAGTGACTAGTTTACGTGCCAAATACCTGTGGGCGAGTTGGCATCAAATGTTGTGCAAAAATAGACTGAGTTAAACCGTTATGTTTTGATAAACCGTCGGTGTTGTTATAACATCTCGTAACTACGGTTTGATTCAAGCCGTAGTTACGAGATTTTATAACAACACCAACGATATACTATTTATTTGTCCGAAATTACGTCACGGTTTACTTGATAAAATCGTTCCCTATTGTCGGTAGTCGTTATCCATCCCATCATGCACAATCCCCACCGTGAAAGGGGTGTTTTCACAAATGTACAATAGTCCCAGCCGAAAAGGACAGTGACGTATGCTGATGTTTACTGATGCAAAACCAATCAATTCGTCTGATTTGCACCGTTACAAATACGAACAGAGTTGATTGGTTGTCAAGTAGTAAACATTAGCCCACGTCACTGTCATTTTCGGCCGGTACTATTGTAATTACAATTTTGAAAGTCACGTGGCCGTATGATTTTAAAAGTTTACCTTGACATATAAAATGAACCGGGATATAGAAAAAGGTCCCAAAAGTCATTTGGGTCCAACATGGACCTAGATCAGCCTGTATACGCACAGTCTGACCTTCTCCATTACATGTATCAACTCAAGGATAGCAGAATGAACCCCTCGACTTGGAATCACTCGACACTACTATTTCTGAAAATCGTCCATGATTAAATTAATATGTGTCCAATTCGAATGCGATTTGAAGCAGAGAATGTTAAAACATACAAGGAATCAACTTCATGTGGTAAACCTTTTTACAAATCAGAGAAAAAAAGGTATTGATGACAAAGTAAAAATTTACTTGGTGACCAATAACAATTCGTATGCTCTTATTTAAATGATCTGCCATATCCAGGAGATCTCAGAAATTTTCCACGTTCTCTCAAATAAACCATGTTCAAATCTGTCAATTATTAGCAAAATATTGGGATTTTATGCAAATAAATTGTTGTGTCACGTGATTCTCCTTCGTAAAAGGTTTTCTGAAGTGCAATAAGGACCCCTCTTCCAGACCCAGGCTCAAATGTTTACGTACACAGAACAGGTTTTTGTACTTTACAGAAACTTTGCCAATGACATGCCACCCTAAAAGGGTCCATCTTGGACGTGTGACAAGTATCGACTCTTATGAGTATGAATGAACTGTTCAGGCTATCTGTGATCGAAACTATTCACTCGGAGATAATGTTCTGCATTTAGAATGGCTTTCGTATCATTCTGCATGTTCATTTTTCCACATGCTACAAATACAGTCGAGTCTGGTGTACCGTTAAAATACATCGACATCATATCCGGAGTTCGACTTTTCCGATTTTGTTCTGTTTCGATCAAAATTACATTTGACCATTTTTATTACTCATCAAATACGTTCATAATTGAAACAAATAGTAGGAAACGGAAAGAAATTGCTCGAAACGAGCAATGTCTATCATTTTCATACTATATTTCAATGTTTATATTTATTAATATTTATTTCAGATTTTTTTTTTCATTTGCAATTTGGATATCCATATATGGGGACGGGACCACATCTTCACTTCGACTTAAGCAGGAATTCGACGAATCCGATGTCGAGACAACAAGTATCATTTGTAATTGACCTCAAGTGAGTCTTGCATGTATCTCATACATTCGTTTAATGGACCTTCGAAAGATACCCTTTAGAGTGGTAGGTCACAAATATCTTATTACGTCGATTTTTTCGGCAATTAAGGTTTCAAATGAAACCAAACTATCCGTCTGGTGATCTCAATTTGCCTTGTTTGTCGAAACTAGTATACTTTAATTACATGGTATCCATAACGACTTCCCGACTGTTTGGCCTACATGGCCCATGTCAGTGTCCTTGACATTTATATAACATAACATAACATTTATGACATTTATTTAGCATGTGTATGTCCTATTGAGCCACCTTCTCCTAAACAAGCTTTGGGTTTGTCGGTCATTTAAGAAATAGTTTGGGAAAACATTGATGAAAGAAGAAACATGCTGATAACCATTTGAGCTTTATTCTCAAGTTGTACATTAATTTGTCATTACAGCACTTGTCGTCTGTGACAGCTTTCGAAAATGATCAGTCTAAAATTTTGACAATAGCGAAATTGACCAAACGCCAATCGACAGATCGCTCCGCCCAACATAGAATTTAGGACAAACAATGGGGATGTGGTCGTTAATAGGGGACGATTTTATCCAGTTAATCGTAACGTAAATTCGGACAAACAAAATAGTATTTTGTAGGTGTTGTTATAAAATCTCGTAACTACGGCTTGATTTAAGCCGTAGTTACGAGATTTTATAACAACACCGACGGTTTATCAAAATATAACGTTTCACCTAGTCTTTTATTAGCACAAAATTCTTTGCCATTAGCCTGTCGATTGTTTTGATTGTCAGTCGATAAATCGATACAATAACACGTGCAACGAAGAACAATTGGGGCATGACATTATTCTGATTGTCTATTGGCCAATCGATGTTTTTGATTGACAGTCGGCGTTTGGTCAATTGTTAAACTTTAAAAGTGCATTTCAAAGGTAGATTTCCATACCAAGTTCACTGGTGGTGAACTCGGACAAAGCGAGGAACATTTTTCATGAACACAAGGTACAGATACTTCATTGCACATACGGATTTTTGTAAACAATACACGTGGCATTTTGTTTTACTTCTTTTTCCGTCTTTTTTTAAAGGATGCACTCAAATGGAAGTTACTAAGGTAAGTAGATATGATTTACAATACGCACGAAAATATCAGTTTTATCGATCATTATTTTCAAATGGTATAAACGGATTGCAAGTGCACAAAGCGCATATTGAGATCATGTGGGTTGATCTTAATCGCCCGAACGAAATGGTACGATATCACTGTTTATGTTTATCTATTTGCATTGCAAGTATACAAAAAAGACATATAAATGTACAAATAAAGGCTGTAAATGGCAGTTTCCGGTGTCATGTCATTGAAAATCATTGTGCGGTTTCTTCGTGACAACGTTACAGCATGTTTGCGATGTTATCTTTTCCAGCTACGGTGTTTTATGAGCACATGTTTGATAAATTAATCGATTGCACTGGACTTAACGACACATTTAAACATTTATTCGGTAATATCGCATCATCATCATCATCATCATCAACATCATCATCATCATCATCATCATCATTTTTATCGTTACCTTGGAGTTTCACCGGTAAGATTTTCGTTATGCCTTCTTAAATTTGGTACAGGTGGAGAATAAGCTATTAAATGAGAACAAGATGGTTCTTGATCAGACAGTGCACATGCAAAGTCCGATCTGGATCCATGTTGGTCGCAAAAGCCTAAATGAACGTTTCCAGATCTATACTGTAATATTTGTCATTACCATTATCACCATTTATTCTAAGGAGGATCCACTGCTTCACACATCCCAGGTCCGTACGAACAGGGGGACTCTGGAGCCACCCCCCTCATAGTTGGCAAAAATGCCGAATTTTCATCATTTCACATTTAAAACTTATGGCAAATCTAATTTAGTCCCCCCCCCCCCGAATATTAGACACTGGACTAGACAGGGCCCATATGGAATTGCTTTCTACGGGCATGCATTCTAAAGTATACTAAAGGGAAAAGTTAACAGTGCGCATTTCCTTTTTAATTAACACCTTGATTGCATGCGGTACATGAATAAAATTTTACAAATGCACATTTAATATTTTACTTTCAATAATTGTCAATTTATCACTATACTTGTTATTACCGTAACAATTCCTGAAAGTGGATAAGGATAAGATTCGCGTTTACAAGACATTTTCGAGTGTGAACACCGTTGGTATTAATATACTGAGAGGCAAAAATAAGTATACACCCTAGTTATTCCACGTTTTCTAAGAAAACGATAGACAGATTATATATGTTTAATCGCCACCGAATGTGGTCGTTTATTGATGATGCCTTCTCCGCCAATCCGTCTATCCGATTTTCCTTCCGTTGCGAAAGTGTTTACATAGCATACAGCGTCATCGAAAAAGGGGGTGTAATCAATTAATTAATGCAATCATTTACGTTGATACAGACCCTACATTTATGAACGGATTTGGATAAAATTTTCACAGAAAGTGCCTTGACATCTAGGATCATGCGAACATGGTTATTTCTTTTCCTTATTACGGTGTGTTATGGCAAAAAGGGACTTGATGCAAACAAGATATCTGACATTATTCCTTCACAATTTATTGACGGAATTTGATGAAATTTGTGCAAAATGTCCTTAGCCACTTGAAAGAGTGTATAAAGTGTATTATAGTGTAACGTTTCTTTCATATCATGCTGCGTCGTAGAAAAACTGGTCTTAATGTAAACAGTGACATATAGGCCATGGGCCGAGCCCTCAAATTGTGACAAAGTGCTTCAGGCTGGAGGGTGAAGGGGAAAACTTGATTTAGTAATTAAGATATTAATGTATAAAGTCATAATCAGGATTGTTTACCTTAAATTATGTGGTCACTAATTAGAAAAACGCGATTTTAGTGTCTTTGAAGATGCCCATAATTGTCCAATCAGATGACAGTATTTAGCCTAAAAGGCTTCAGTCCGGTCCTGAAAAATGGCCGCCCCCATATAGGAATGCATCTGTCAAACCTTAGATTTTGATGTAGCTGCACTTATTCCATGCACAGACGTTACATGGACGAAGCTGTACAGTTGCTCAAATGTTTGGGCAACTGTGAATGGTAAAGAAAAAGAAATTGCCCGAGTATTTTGACTTATAGTTACGAAGTTTTACCAGTTCTACCAGAAGTACACAAACAGGAAGCGAATTGAATGTGGGGTGAAGCGGAGGGACGATGGACGTCTCAGGTCATCTGAGGACCATCTAAAATGTGAGGTGAGAATTGTTTTTAAAGAATTGTGTTTAGCAGGGGTCCATAGAAATACCGGAACGCACAGTAATTACCGGAACATTACTAATGTAGTAGATCTATTTGGGGAAGGGTTCTATGCTTTTCAGTTTATACCAATGGATGATGAAGATCAATTTTAATCCATTTCCACATAATGACTCTTTTTGACGCCCTACAAGATAACAGATTAAGAAAACATTGTGGAAATGGAGAAATTGTCATAAGCAATTTTTCATTGCTCACACTGGTATTACTACACAGACAAAAAATATAACTTCATTCACTTGAAATTGTCGTCTACATCATCTTTGTATTTGGATAAGTAAAATTTTGCTGTCTGCTAGTCTACTGGGTTAAATGTGTATGGTCAATCCTGTGCATTCTGGTAATTACTGTGCGTTTCGGTATTTCTATGGAGTGTTTGCAGTGTCTGAATGTTCAAATATACAGTGATTTCCAGTTTTCGATCAGTAGGACATATACATTGTTTTTTGTACTGTAAAGTAAACTTCATGAGAAAACACTGCTATTTACATTAGGATACCGTAACATGACTATGAAAATGAGAAATGGCAAACCATTTAAAACAAATTTAAAGCTACAAAATATACATACATGTAAACAATTCTTCTTTCATTTTCTTTACAATTATAAGGCCTATATCCTACTATTTTCTGGCAGTTTGAAGCCCCATAGACCTGGCAGGTAGCCGGGCATGCAGAAGCTATGCCCAATTTTTTTCTTAAATGTTTCAAGTTGAATAAATTTGGTAAATTAACCCTTTCCCAGACAGCAAAAATTTGGACTGATCACATTTTGAAAAAATGCTACAGATGACAAAATGAATGCTTATAAAGATAGTTTTTATGAGTAATATAGCATAGAATTTATTGAAGCAAAAGGAGAAAATGCTAATAATGAGCATTTTCTTCTTTGTCTCAATGTTTTCCCAAGCCTTCCTTATTTGGGACATCAAAACCAGGTCTTTCTTGGGAATCGGTTTAATAAATGAATAAAACATTGAATCATAAATATTTTAATGTCTTTCAGGCTTCTGATTCAAAGGGAAAGTAAAAGCTCTCAAGTTGCTGAAGAAAGATGTGTCATATCAGCATGCCTTCTCCAAATTGGAAAAAAACATCTGTCATAATCTCAAGACCTGAAGGAAGATCTGGAGAAGTTTGTCTGTGAACTGTATGGATGGCCAGGATGTGTCGGGGTCAATGATGTCCGGTACAATTGCTTCAGGTTTCGGTGTTCTGGTGATTCAAGCATGCCTCCAAACAGTGATGCTCTTGCTTTACATATGCAAAGAGCAACCTTTCAGGCCCATATATACAGAACATGCATGCTCCAAACGGCGCGGCCCTCTCCGGATGGACATGGGTGGACAATGTTAGAATCACAGCTCTCTATCAAATGGTCAAGTATACCTGTAGCTCCTAAGGCAGTTCTTCACAGCATTCAATGTGGGTGCATCATAATGACCTGTGAATCAAGCAAGTGTTTGTGCAAAAAAGCTGGACTACCGTGCCCAACAATGTGTCGCTGTGAAAACTGCTCAAATCGCTCAAATGTTGACCAAGAATATTACTCGGATGTTGGCAAAAATGTCGAATTTTCTTAATTTTACACTGAAAATTTTGGGAAAATCCAAATTAGCCCCCTCAATATTCAGGACAAGGGCTTTAGTCCCCCAATATGAAATTGCTTCCTACGGGCCTGCATTCCCACACGATGACGCTTTTTGACACCCCTCAAGATAAAGGCTTTGGAAAATATTGTGGAAAATAAGAACTTGCTTGTTAAAAGGCAATTTCTTCATTTCTCACAGTGTTTTTTTACACAGAAACACCAAAATGTATTCAATTTCATTCACTTCAAATTGTCGACATTTTTGAATTTGGGCAAGCCTAAAATTCTTTAGTTTGGTAATGGGTTAAATGTTAAAACAACTGTAACATTATAGTTTATTACCATCAAAGTTTCTGAACCTTAGACCAATTTAACCATTTCCCAAACAAGACCGGTATATGACGTTTCTATTAGGTAACACTAGGAAAAACATGGAGACAAAAGAAGAAAACACTGGTAATCAGCATTTTCTCCTTTTGTCTCAATATTTTTCATGTTGTACAATACACATTTCTTTACCTTTGATATAATTTGTTTTGTCGTCTGCAGCAGCTTTCAAATTGGACAACCCTTAATTTTGCTGTTTGGGAAAGGGTTAAAAACAAGTATTTGATGATTTAATGTTTCACTAAAATAATGTGAACTGCAGTTATCACGGTGTATTATCACATGATTTAGAATTTCCAATAATCTTCAATAACTTTGTCAATACTTGACCAATTTGAATTCGGTTTAAAGCAGAGAAGGTGGAAAAATGTCAGGAATAACATGGATGTCGTAGATTTTTTAAAAATCAACTGACAAAAAAGTTATTGAAGATAAACCAAAATTTTGGTTTATCTTCAATAACTTTATTATCATTTGATTTTTCAAAAATCAATCATGTCCATTGTATGCGTGAGATCTGTCCACATTCTCTGCTTTAAACCGAATTCAAATTGGTCCCATATTAACAAAGTTATTGAAGATATTCAGTAATTATTGCATCACGTGATAATACACCGTGGTTATACATGGACGAGACAATTATGTCCCAGTCACCATCATTTTCCTGTCTTTCTGGTGTGTTGAAATATAATTAACAACTATATATTTTATTTTGTTTAATTTTGAGGATCTAAAATAGGCCTACTTTTGTTATCTTATAAGATTATAAGTAAGCTAACGAGCACCTTCTTTTTTGCCTTAATCATTTTCTCCACCTATGTTGGATGAACAGCTGTTGGCTTGGATTTCATGTTTGCGTTCGCACTCCTGCAAGAGATGCTTAATCCTTTCCAAAATAAAAAAAATGTAGGGTTGCACAATCTGAAAGATGCATCAAACGACAAAATGGATTTTGATAAAGATGGCACTTTGTTGTGTTAAAGCACAGAAAATATTGAGGAGAAAATGCCGATTATCAGCATTTTTATACGCCCGTCGAAGACGGGACGTATTATGGGATCACCCGTGATGTCCGGCGTCCGGCGTCCGGGCGTCCGGGCGTCCGGCGGCGTCCACTTCTTTGTCCGGAGCATAACTCTGTCACCTTAAGTCCGATTGACTTTAAACTTGGCAGTTATATTCTTCTCATCATTACGGAGTGCAGTGCACAAGAACCGTAACTCTACCTGGCTTATTTTTTGAGTTATTGCCCTTTGTTGTTTTTCAAACTTGAATCTTGTCCGGAGTATATCTCTAAAAGTATAATAGCTAGGATCATGAAACTTCATGGGTGTATAGATCTCACCAAGGGGGAGTGCAGTGCATAAGAACCATAACTCTACCTGGCTTATTTTTTGAGTTATTGCCCTTTGTTGTTTTTCATACTTGAATCTTGTCCGGAGTATATCTCTAAAAGTATAATAGCTAGGATCATGAAACTTCATGGGTGTATAGATCTCACCAAGGGGGAGTGCAGTGCACAAGAACCGTAACTCTACCTGGCTTATTTTTTGAGTTATTGCCCTTTGTTGTTTTTCAAACTTGAATCTTGTCCGGAGTATCTCTCTAAAAGTATAATAGCTAGGATCATGAAACTTCATGGGTGTATAGATCTTACAAAGGGAGAGTGCAGTGCATAAGAACCATAACTCTACCTGGCTTATTTTTTGAGTTATTGCCCTTTGTAGTTTTTCATACTTGAATCTTGTCCGGAGTATATCTCTAAAAGTATAATAGCTAGGATCATGAAACTTCATGGGTGTATAGATCTCACAAAGGGGGAGTGCAGTGTACAAGAACCGTAACTCTACCTGGCTTATTTTTTGAGTTATTGCCCTTTGTTGTTTTTCATACTTGAATCTTGTCCAGAGTATATCTCTAAAAGTATAATAGCTAGGATCATGAAACTTCATGGGTGTATAGATCTCACCAAGGGGGAGTGCAGTGTACAAGAACCATAACTCTACCTGGCTTATCTTTTTAGTTATTGCCCTTTGTTGTTTTTCATACTTGAATCTTGTCCGGAGTATATCTCTAAAAGTATAATAGCTGGGATCATGAAACTTCATGGGTGTATAGATCTCACCAAGGGAGAGTGCAGTGCTTAAGAACCATAACTCTACCTGGCTTATTTTTTGAGTTATTGCCCTTTGTTGTTTTTCAAACTTGAATCTTGTCCGGAGTATATCTCTAAAAGTATTATAGCTAGGATCATGAAACTTCATGGGTGTATAGATCTCACTAAGGAGGAGTGCAGTGCACAAGAATTTTAACTCTACCTAGCCTATATTTTGAGTTATTGCCCTTTGTTGTTTTCATACTTGAATCGTCAAGGGCATATCTCGAAAAGTATAATAGCTAGGACCATGAAACTTTTACCAACCCGCTCCCCCTGTTGACATAAAGCAGTGTTACGGGCGTATCTTGTGACAGTTTAACACCTTGTTTTCTTATGTCTCAATGTTTTCCCAAGGCTTTTTAATGAAAAGTGTCAAATGCATGCCTTTTGGAAATGGGTTAAACTGCTTTTACCCCTTCCCAAACAACAAGTTAGTGGGACGGTAGCCAGTCTCGTTGCTATGATTCAAAGCTGCTGCAGTGAAAAATATGGGTTGATAAAGAGTTGGTTTATGAAATATAAAACCTAGAAAATTTAGAGACAAAAGGAGAAAATGCTGATGATCAGCATTTTCTTCTTTTGCCTCAATTTTTTACCAAGCCTTTTCTTATAAGGTTGTTAAAACCCGGTCTTGTCTGGGAAAAGGTTAAAGGAATGTGTAACTAGAAACTTAGGTTGTATGGGTCTCAACCTAAGACCTGTCGATAACAGATAGGGCCTATATTTCACCACAACCCATCTTTTGTTGCCATTTTGATTGACATTCATGAATATCAGACTGGTCCAAAATATAAATGTTACAAAGTAACAAAATAAGTGCACCACAGAGCAGAAGATTTGTGTGCTATAATGTGTAAAACCTTCTTGGCAAAGGAGAAAATGCATATTACAGAAAATAGTTTCGTTATGACGTTTTACTAACCATACTGGGATGTCAAATACTGGCATTACAGTCAAACGGTAGCTGGAACACCTTTTGGACTAACAAATTCGTGAAAAATATCAGCAGTTTGACACATAAAGCCATTTATCCGAATTTATGTTGTATCCGGATATAGGTACACTTTACCTAGTATTTCAAAGTCAAATTACTTTATAGTGACCACATACTTTAGGGTAAACAATGTTGTTTTGTAATCAGGAGATGATGGGGATTATTTTGATATATAGTTTATGTATTCACCCTTTAGCCTGAAGCAAACTTTTTTTTAGAAGCCTTTTTTTGGGTTCGGCCCATGGCCTAATATTGATCGATTTCTATCTGCCACCGAAAATTGTGTTATAGTGTGAGAAGAAATTTAACGTTGTGATTTGTTTTGATAAAGAATAAAGAAATCAAATACGGATTAACGGCAATATTTGATGCTACACTAAGTCGCACGTGCAAATTTTGTAAAATCGATATGTAGCAAGAGTATGGGTAGTCAAATATTTTCAGGTAAAATCTATTAGCACTGTATCATTGGTTGATGGGTAGAAGTGAAAAGTACAAAATTTTGAGCCGATATGATTGAAATTGGAAGAGATATTGAAAAACAAAAAGTGTATACTTTCTTTTGCCTCTCAGTATACATGCTATGCAATTGTCCTTAGAAAACAATAGATGTTGTCTAAACCACTGAAGGTAATGTTGTCAATAACATCGTAACAAGACTATGGGTATCGCAAGACGTCTGAAACGGATGGTCTAATACGTTAATCAGCCTCTACTGCTGATAGAACTCAACCCAGGAAGCAATCTATCTGTAACGTTTGCCTTTTTCTGTCGATTTCACAGGTAGTAGTCCCGATAATTGTTGTCTTGTCGGAATGACGTCACGTGTAGACGTTGGATGTGTTGGAATCGTCTCAAAATTGTAGCATGGCAAGAAAATCGAAACAGTCTAATTAATGGGGTAATTCGACTGTTTTCGATTTACTTGCCATGCTTCAATATCTTGTATTTATTTCGGTACATTTATGAATAATTCTAAAATTGGCGACCATTTGCATTAGACAGGTGGCTACTTTCTTATGACGGGGAGTATATTTGTGCTAATATGATTAAATCCATTTGTTTCAATATTTTAGATTTCTGGAAGATAAAATGTTAAAAAAGACGTTTCACTACATTTCTCCTGAAACAAAAGTTTACGTTCATGATCTGTTTTCATGACTTTATAACATCGCCGCCAAACAATACGACGTTGTTCCCGCGTTTTGTGTAATTGGCGTTGAAAACGTATAGCTTATTGTCATACAACTTCTACTTTTTCAATTTTCAGTTTAACCTCTTAACAATACAATGTCCAATAGGATATACAAACTAAAATCAAAATTGAAATTAGCATATTTTTGTGTATATTATTATACGCATGTGGCATGTTTCCATGGTGATTTCTTTAATTTAGGACGGCGGAACTTTCCTATTTCTATATATTTAATTCTTATACCTATGTTTATATATTTTTTAAGTTCTGCTTCGAAAGGCCACACTAATACTTAATGTACAATGACTTTGTAAATATGACAGTCCAAAAAACTTTCAGACAGTTTTCAAGAGAATTTTCGTCGCTATGCATTCCGACTTTTGTATTTTCCCCAATATTATTGTTGACAGATTACGTCAAAATCATTGTTTGGGAAAGGGTTAAAATGTTTCACTCACCAATAGGAAGAACACATGAATAAGAGATATCGGTTATGGCAATCAATTGTGTGCTAAAATAGACTTGGTTACTGTTCTGTTTTTAAAAACCGTTGGTATTGGTATAAAATGTCGTAACTACAGCTTCAAACAAGCTCTAGTTGCGACGTTTTACATTTACATTTACGGAATGCCTTCGTAGTCCGAAATTAATCACTGCTTTCTTGATAAAATTGATCCATATTCAAAGACGAAGCAATAAAATACATTATGTATTTCCGAAACAGTTTCCCCCATTTAGAAAGGTTTGGAAAAACATTGAATCAAAAGAAGAATAGATCTATACTGAAAATAATTTGACTCTTTTTTTCTTAAAATTTTCCTTTCATATTTTCTTATTTAGTACACACATTTTAACTCTCAACATAATAAATTAATGTATTTTGACACCAAGAGCAGTCAGCTAGAGAACTTGGCGGACGGGTAGAAAAACGGACGGACGGGCAAACGAAGCACTTTCTATATGGTGGTCATTACTGAAAGCCTTCTAATTGGGGGCTGCAATACCAGATAGGCCTATTGTTTTGGAAATGATTATTGTATACCATTTATTCGTCTTTGAAAAAGAATAATTTTTATCTCGGACAAACACTAATGCTTCGTCGGTGTAAATCTAAAACGTCACAAACTCAACTTTATTGAAGCTGTAGTTACGGGATTTTATAACAACACCTACGATTTATCCATATTTAACCGAAAACCCATTCTATTGTTAGGACAAAAGTCATTGCAATTCGAACAGCCATTGAAAATGTTCACGGTGTCATGAATAAACCGCACAAGTCCCCTTCAAAAAACGTTAACTACGATTTTCACATCGGAAAAAAACTTCTACTCCAAGAATTGTAATATCAATTTCAGAATCAGTCAGAGAAATGAAATAACAAAAATTACAATAGCCTCTAAGTGTCTCTCAAATTCGTCCATATTGTTTTGGGTGGATAAACACGTGCAAATCGTTGTGTACATGCTCAAACTAGTAAAACTGGTTTTTAAACGCGCATTTAAACATGAAGTATCTGTACCTTGTGTTCATGAAAAATGTTCCTCGCTTTGTCCGAGTTCACCACCAGTGAAGTTGATGCGTTGAAAATATCAAACTCGATATTAAGTAGGCCTGACTTGTATTCATACTGGTCCAAATCCCAAAAAATTGCAGACTTTGAAAATAAATAAAATTCATAAAAATGCAATAATAGTAAATATTGCGAATGATAGGTCAGAAAACATTATAGAAAAAGAGAAAATGTTGGTTATACATTATTTCATTTATTTTTTGTTATATCACAGTAAAATGAATATGCTTATTTGTTACGATTTCTTTTGGCGTTCTGGGTAATAATTCAGAAAATATAAATAATTATAATTTAACCCTTTCCCAAACAAGTCCTGGTTTTGACATCCCTAATAGAAAAGGCTTGAGGAAAATATTGAAACAAAAGAAGAAACTGCTGATAACCAGCAGTTTCTCTTTTGTCTCAATATTTTCTGTGCTATACTGTATACACATCCCTTTTTTTAAACATCAAGTTTGTGGTCTACAGCAGCCTTTAAATAGGATCGGCCTAAACTTTTGTCGTTTGGGAAAGGGTTAAAGAAAGCAATGTTCGTTTACCCTCTCTGAAATAAAGGAGATTGATCATGTCTTATTTCAAATGAGTTGTAGACAACAAAATATATGTGTTATTTCGTGTTTGAATGTTCATACTATAGCATAAAATCATCGAAAGAAGAGAACATTTGGGTTTTAGCATTTCTTTCTTTTATCTCTTTGCTTTGTGAAGTGAAATAATTCAGTACCCTTGAAGTCATTAAATACTGTATATCGATGGCTTAGCGCGAAACGGTTGTAACTGCCTATATGTTTATAGGCAGTTACAACCGTTTCGCGCTAAGCCATCGATATGTAAATGATATGACAAGTTTGTGACATGCGCTTGAGTAGCATTCGAGACTAACATTGATTCAGGTCAGGCAGACACTATGCGCAGTTTGATCAAGATCCATACTATTCTCTAATATTTAATAAATAATGTAGAAAATTAAAGACCCTGTGTTTGGTCGCTTAACTTTTCATGACATAAAAGTAGATTATCATTTAGGATTTATGCAACAAAACTGACTTATTTTGTGTGTTAACCCTAGTATTGCAATTGTAAAATATGAGAATGTCAAGGATTTGGATCAGACTGCGTGCATACATAATCTGATCAGGATCCATGTTGTTCTTATTTTTTCTCAAAGACCTTATATAATACCTTTGCTCATTTGCATGGCCATTGAATTCTTGTTGATTCTTCAAACATTTCATAGCTAAAGATTCACGAAGTGGAAAGTCGTTTACAAGGATTCGTGAAAATAAGCCGAAACGCTCAACAGTTGAAATCATTAATTAGCAGGATATAGCTAGTGAACGAATTGACATCATTTAATTTAGATTATTTATTATGTCAAGTCTATATCATTAAAAGTGTGTTCTTTTTCTTGTTCTATATTATTACCCCAAGTATAGTACAGCAAGTATTCTTTCTTTTGGTTCAAGCTTTTATGTCATAACTTCTTTTCCTCATGTTATCCCTTTTTTGGCCAATAATTTTTCGTTGCTTTTCTTCAAAGACCTCGTTACCA
The DNA here is from genome assembly GCA_963680895.1 of Fragum sueziense. NCBI lineage: Eukaryota > Metazoa > Mollusca > Bivalvia > Cardiida > Cardiidae > Fragum > Fragum sueziense. Next base: position 4,634,812 of record OY804606.1, on the reverse strand, counting down.
GTGGTTACTGTAGCCTGCATTATAGAAACGGTTTGTTTTCTGCATCTTATTTGGATGTGTTTAGCGACAAACAGAATCACTGGTGGTGAACTCGGCCAAATTTAAGCGTGGGACGTTTTTTCGCGATCATAGTATTCCGTCGGTGTTGTTATAAAATATCGTAACTACGGCTTCGATAAAGCCGTAGTTATAGTCTATCGGTTATAACTGTAGACTTGTGCACAAACACTTAAACTCAAATATAGTGCTCCAACGCTTTTGTGATGTTTATAAACAAACCTTTAACCTATAAAAACATGTTATTGTAGAGACGCACGTGCAAATCGTCTCGTCAATATTACATCAAAATACTGATTATCATCAATGTGGTTTCATTTTGATCTTTATAACCTATGATTAGTAAATTGATTTATGTTTTATTGTTTGGCGGGATTCCGAATATCGTTGGAGCACTATACATAGTTTTAACATTTATCAAACCCTTTATTGTGAGCTGTACGGGCGAATTAATGTCCTATAATCTATCGGTTATAACTGTAGACTTGTATACAAACACTAAAACACAAATATAGATAAAACGCGATATTGTGACCATTATCGGGCTCGCTTTATTTTTGTAAACAGATTGGTCACCTCGAAACGCAATAGACCGTAGCCCAGGTGATCATTGCATAACTTATATAATGTTTTAATTCATCCTACGTAAGAAGTGGTGGAAATATCGACTGACTGAAAGTACAATAACCGTCAATCTTGCGACCCAGGTTCGAATCCTCTGTATACCGATATCTTTTTTTTTTCTTATTCTGAGAAACTTTTACTTTAAAAGATCGTGCACGGGACACATGCTCCTTTTGTGCTGCGATTACTCGGATACAGATAGTATCTAGATTTTTGCCATTTGTTGTCGTTTTGTAGTCATATATTTTATTTGTGAAAACGTTTTGAAAAATGATGAAAAATTGTAAGTTACAAAAATGAAATGATGTCAAATAAATAATCACTACTAAAATAGACGAGGAAAAAATAAAAAGAATGAAAAGAGAGAAAAAAGCATTATAAAGCTAAAATAATGATAACAAATGATAATCATTTGAAGTATTGTAATGAGACAAGCAATAAGCTAAATATGCATAAAACTACACTTAAAGACACTTCTAACGCAACCCTTACCTTTTTGGTTATAACTTGAAATTTAATGCACCATTTTTCACCAAATTTTCCACAAATTCAATTCATTCACAATTGCATGATGTCTGTAATTTTCATAAAGAAACATTGAGCAGAAATGTTTAGATTTGCAGTTCATATAATATGACTAGAAAACAAAAAGTCGCAAAAAAAAAACCCCATATTCAGACACTGGAGCTTTTCTCCACCCAATATAAAATTGCTTCGTGCGGGCCTGTGACATTATTTCTTACACAAAATAGGTGCAACTGAATTCTAGTATAGCTTAGTACGTGAAAGCATGTTACCAAATCTTATGAAGCAGTGGTATAAGATACGGGCATGATTTGGTGACGCTGCTTTGATGCTATTGAAATCTGGGGTTTTGTGACTTTTCATATTCGAGTCTTAGTAAAAAATCTAAGTATTTTTTAAGTTCGGATCAGTCAATTTTGATGAAATTTTCAGAAAACATGTAACTGTAGTTGATTTATATTTGTTGAAAATTTTATAAAATACACTGCATTATTTATTCAATTATAATGAAAAATGTAAGTGTTTCGTTGGAAGTGTCTTTAAGTGTATATGTTGTGAACCGTTTTAGAACTTGAGCAGTTTTAAAACTGCGTATACGGTACTTTACTCAGTTTCAAAACTGGATGAGCAGTTTCGAAACTGCTCATCCAGTTTTAAAACTGCTTATGCATGAGTTCTGTATGTTATGCAGAACCATTCAGACTGTTTATTTTCACTGAATTATTGATATTCAAATCAAACAACGACCTGAAAGGACTTTTTACGGGTAAATTTTGATTTTTGATCGATTCACTTCTGACAAAGCCATAATAATTACAACAGAGATTGGAAACTCCGCGAAATAACGTGGAGTCTCGTAAGCCGAGATTTTATTGCGCACCTGATTATCTATCTACCTGGCGTTACGTTGCTAGGCAATGATCCCCAAGTCAGGATTGTTTGTGGTGATGCTCGGAAAAAGTTAAACATCGTAGAAAATGAAGGAATTACTTCCGACCATGAGCATTTTCTTTATTTCTCACGATGATTTCTGTCCCAAAAGACAATAGTTTTGTTCACTTAAAATTGTCGGTACAAAAAATTGTTACAAACTTTTGATAGATCTAGATCTACGTTAGCCAACATTGACAAATTTCAATATTAGCGGGATCGGGGAACAAAAATTCCGACGAAATTTTGTAGGCCCCAGTAATGGATCCAAAGTGGGTGGGGGGGACGAACATTTTATTTCAATTTCATGTAGAAATTCAGTAAAATTTGTGTGATATTAGGAAAACGAACCTCCCCTCCTATTTGTAGGCCTACATTCGAACCCCGTCCACAGAAACCCTCGATCCGAAGCTGGGCCCAGATCTACCTAGGCCTATTTGTTCGCGTATACTGACCAACATTATAGGGTGAATAAATCAGTCCACCGAGTTGTCTCCATAAACTGGCTGACATTATAGGGTGGGTGAATTTGATCTTCCGACTTTTTCGGGTATACTGACCGACATTATAGGATGAATGATTTAGCTCCACCGGGTAGTTTGCGTATACTGACCGACATTATAGGATGAATGATATAGCTCAACCGATTGGTTCGCGTATACTGACCGACATTATAGGATGAATGATATAGCTCAACGGATTGGTTCGTGTATACTGACCGACATTATAGGTTGAATGATTTAGTTCCACCTGGTAGTTCACGTACACTGACCGACATTATAGGATGAATGATATAGCTCCACCAAATGGTTCACGTATACTGACCGACATTATAGGATGAATGATTTAGCTCCACCGGGTAGTTCGCGTATACTGACCGACATTATAGGATGAATTATTTAGCTCCACCCAGTGGTTCGCGTATACAGACCGACATTATAGGATGAATGATATAGCTCAACAGATTGGTTCGTGTATACTGACCGACATTATAGGATGAATGATTTAGCTCCACCGGGTAGTTCACGTACACTGACCGACATTATAGGATGAATGATTTAGCTCCACCGAGTGGTTCATGTATACTGACCGACATTATAGGATGAATGATTTAGCTCCACCGGGTAGTTCGCGTATACTGACCGACATTATAGGATGAATGATATAGCTCAACCGATTGGTTCGCGTATACAGACCAACATTATAGGATGAATGATTTAGCTCCACCGGGTAGTTCCCGTATACAGACCCACATTATAGGATGAATGATATAGCTCAACCGATTAGTTCTCGTATACTGACCGACATTATAGGATGAATGATATAGCTCAACCGATTGGTTCGCGTATACTGACCGACATTATAGGATGAATGATATAGCTTAACCGATTGGTTCGCGTATACTGACCGACATTATAGGATGAATGGTTTAGCTCCACCGAGTGGTTTGCGTTTACTGACCGACATTATAGGATGAATGATTTAGCTCCGACGAGCGGTTTGCGTATACTGACCGACATTATAGGATGAATGATTTAGCTCCATGGAGTGGTTCACGTATACTGACCAATATTATAGGATGAATGATTTTTCTTTTCAATTGGTAATATGATGTAATTTCAACACACAATCTATAAATGAATTCTATTATTGGGAAAAGATATAGGAATCTGGAGCATTCCCCCTTAAAGGGTGAAAGGTTCCGTAATAAAACTTGCTTACTTTCAAGGATTTTTTTTTTCAAAATGTCAACTTTGTCAACTAAAATTTCCTATTAGACCTGATTACATAAATTTCATCTTATTTAAAAAAAAATCCTATAGATAGGTGGTTAGGATGCTCATAACAATACATACAATCGTAGTTCACAAACAGAAAAGGCCTACAGACATTTACAATCTGTAAATAATGTTACGAAATGGAATAGTACGAATTACTTAATCATTTTCTAAAATAATTAATCAGACCCGAGAAACCATATCACCATTATGACAATATTGTCTATAAATTGGACGATATGCATTGTTTTGTAAATGTAGACGAACTGGTAAAATTAAGGTACGAAATTTCTAGGGTACGAATCATTTTCGGTAAACCGGAAGCTGTTTTTCGGTTCGGTGCAGAACTTCGGCTGTTCGGTACCGAACATGTTTTCAAATAAAAGCAGCCTAATATGGTTTGTTTTGTGATCTGTGGAGTTTCCTTCTCAAAAGGAATATGTTTAAGATGAGTTCTGCATCGAGAGAACGCCGTTATACGTCAAAATAACAATATAATCGCTATATTACGCAGTTTCGAAACTGCTCAAAATGAGTTCCGTAACATCTGCGCAGTCTTAAGACTGCATAGTTTCAAGATTGCTTACGACATATACATTCGAAAGTAACCATTAAAAAACATTATGCTCGCCCCTAGCCTCGAACCACCACCTGCATACCGCCTCATGTGACAGAGATTTAGAAGCCACTAATGTATCCAATAGACCATTGCAGACATAGTTAATATGATGACGACAATTCAAATTAATCACTTAAAACACATAGATGATTGATCATTAATCTGCCCCTCCTACAGGTAAGTATTGGTTTTTCCCAAAAATGTTTACAATAGCGCGTTAGAGTTATATATTCTGTTTTTATTCGGGAGACAGGGCGGAGCTTAGTAAACGGTTCATTCCATTTAAGCTTGGGGAGAAACAGCCTTCTCGATTAACGGTAATTCGTCGGTATTGTTGCAAAACATTATAACTACAGCGTGAATCAATCTGTAGCTACGAGGTTTTATGACTACACGTTTTACAATCGCGCATTGTTTCAATTTGAAATATGTTCATGCTCGTGCTGCACGTTTTTCTCTTCTATCAACCAAGGTATCGAGAAGTAAACTCGTCGAATAACCTCTTTACTTAGCCACACCCTTTCAGGTGAATTAAAACGGAATATACATAGTTTTAACATTTATAATCCATGTTTATTCACCTCACAGGGTGTGGCTAAACGAAGAGGTTATTCGACAAGTTTACTTCTCGATATCTTGGTTGATATAAGAGAAGAACGTGCGGCAAGAGCATGAACACATTTCGAAATTGAAAGAACGTTATATTGTAAAATGAGTTGTTATGAAACCTCGTAACTACAGCCTGATTCACGCTGTAGTTATAATGTTTTGCAATATTACCGACGATGTACCGCTAAGCGAGAAGGCTGTTTCTCCTCAAGCTTAAATGTGATGAACCTTTACTAGGCTCCGCCCTGTCTCCCGAAAAAAATCAGAATATACCAAACCATTTATCGTGAGCTATACGAGCGAATTAATGTCTTAATTCTTTTATTTCCAAAAGAGAAAGTGTTTGTGTTGTGTCATTTATCATCAAAAAGAAGTAAAGTGTTTGTATACAACTCTACATTTATAGCCGATGAGTTATAACTCGTTTATTCTCGAAAGAGAAATGGTTTGTTTTGGGTCAATTTTCATCAACAAGCAGTATAGTGTTTGTATACAAGTCTACAGTTATAACCGACGAGTTATATATTCTGTTTTTATTCGGGAGACAGGGCGGAGTCAAATAAACGGTTTATTACATTTAGCTTGAGGAGAAACGGCCTTGTCGCTTAGCGGTAAATCGTCGGTATTATTGAAAAACTTTATAACTACAGTGTGTACCAGGCTGTAGTTACGAGGTTTGACAAGAAGATGGAATTTTCCTAGTGTAGAAAACATTGATGAAAAACAGTGTGATGCCTAGTGACCCAACCACAAGCAATTATAGTCCTTTCTCTTCAATGTTTTCAAAACATTAAACTATTCATGTTGCAAAAAGCGATAAAGGCTTATAACACATTTTATACATCTGGGATACATTTAGGGACTTGTTTAGAATGTGTTACAAGTGTTGCAGCTTAAAATATGACATAGGTCTTTTAGATAATGCCCACAAAACATGCGAAGCTGAATGTCGGTAACTCAACGTTGGTCTCAAATTATATTTTGCTTTATCATGTTTATTTCACTTTTTGTTGGTCAATTTACAGCACTGCCAGCGAATTACATGGACAGTCCTTGACTTCTGATCACGGGAAAAACTATTCCCTTTTTGTTGAATTTTCTCGTCTTGGTTGACCATCATTTGTCACAGTTATATTTATCAAAACTTTCCAGGATATCAGCGGGTACTGGTTGAATTTCAAAACTTTCTCTCTCTTTTACATTCGTATTAATGGGGCGCTTAACCTTTTCATTCACAATGCAGGATTTTGCGTCTTAATGCATGTTTTTCAACGTAGAGAAGAAACTGTGTAAAAACGCCATTATTGGGACAGGGTTTAATTAAACATATACAAATAATGCTATTGCATTCTGTAATCGTCTGGGGTTTTTGACTTTTCATATTTGAGTCTTAGTAAAAAAAAACCTAAATATTTTATATGTTCGGATCAATCGATTTTAATGAAATTTACAGAAGACATATAAGGGAGACCGGGGCTATTTCGGCCCCGGGGCAAGTTCGGCTAGTGGCTCTTTTGAGTCTCATAGTAATATGCGCCAGGATTCAGATTTCATTTTTGTATACTTAAGAAGACAATTAAGTCCTCTTTCATATTAAAACTAAAGATGAAGTGTTCATGTTATCTAAAAGAAGATATGGCGTGATGGTGACACCAGGTCTGTCTGGGGCAAGTTCGGCCACCACCAAACTTGCCCATGAATAAAAAGAATAATCGCTGTTAGAATTGCCATTTTTTGACGACTCCGAATATATCAATTGTTCAGACCTAGCTCTAACAGAAATGTAAAAAATGGACAAATTCAAAATCACAGGCCGAACTTGCCCCAACCCCTACTTGTTATCCCGAATGTCCCCTTACTCACGATGATTTGACTGTTATAACAATGCTTTTTCAATTTATACCTTCATTTTGGAAGTCGTATATAGAATCCTTTATTTCTAAACAGTCTAAAAATCAAATATAAGGATTTATAGGTCTGTGCATACCTTGCCCCAAGGGTGGGCCGAACTTGCCCCATGTATGGGGCAAGTTCGGCCACCACGATCAAAACTCTAAAATTTGAAATTCTCTTTATTGAAAAGAAAAATATAAAAAGGACAGACGCAGTTTGAAAGGCTTTTTCCTGTCGAACTTAAATATATAAATCAAGCCCAAATAACTTTCATATAATTCAAAATATGAGCAATCGAAATTAGGGGGCCGAAATAGCCCCGGTCTCCCCTAAACGTAATTGATTTATATTTGCTGAAAATTTCATAAAATATGCTGCATTGTTTATTTAATTATGATAACAAATATTTATAAGTGTTGCGTTAGAAGTGTATTTAAGTGTATATTCTTTGAATGCGTTAAGTGTGACCGATCGAAACACTTCTCGCATATCCAGAATTATCAAAGACATAAGTCTACCAAATAAAAAGATATAATAACATTCAATTAAGATCCGGTTTGACGTCCCTTGCACAGAAAACCGGAGAAAACATTTGTGGGTAACAAAAGAGGAAATTTCTGAAAAACAACCGAGAAGGTATCAAATCATATATCATCCTACCCTCATGGAAAAGTAGCCTACATTTACGGTAGAATTAGTTATGTTCTATCATAAGCACAAGCATCGACCAGATTTGATTTGATAGTTTATTTAAGTCTCATTCACATGTATACAGAGTGTCCCAAAAAAAACGAAACCCTATTTCAAAGTCAAATATTTTAAAGCGAAAGCATAGAATCTAATTTTTGAATTTGCAGTACTACAGATACATTATTTTTGCATATGTGTTCTAAATTTTATTTTCAAATTATGTATTGGTTCAAAAGTTATATGAAATTTGATAAAGACACTAAAAAGCTGTTTTAACACGAAATCGATTTTTGCGTCTTGTTTGTTCGTAAAAACGCACTGATAGCGGGGCAGATAGCCAGAAAAATATTAGAGTTTATGATACAAGCATGAAATTTGGCATGTACGTAGATCTTGTAATGCTAAATCCAAAAAGCCCGTTAGCCATTTCGATTTCTCATCATGGCGGCCATTTTCCAAGATGGCCGCCATTGAGGTTTTCCTATTATAGTAACTATACAGATTGATCATATTTGCGAATAGGTTTTGGGTTTTCTGATCTATTGTGTGACAAAAAACATTGTTCTAATACAAAATAATGGCATAAAACATTTTTGTATTCGAAATGACCAAAAAATTCAAGATGGCCGCCATTTTTGGCCTCTTTTTTCAAATTCATGTTAAGAGAATTATGATAGTAACGAGGACCTTCTCATCAATGATATCTATGTTTTAGGCCCACGTGCATTCAGAAAACCTGTAAGCCTATTAGTTTTTTTATCACGGCGGCAATTTTCCAAGATGGCCGCCATTGAAGGTTTAAGTTTTACAGTAATCATACGTAAGAATTACATTTGTGATAAGGTTTTGGAATTTTTCATCTATTTTGTAATAACAACAACAACAAAATTACTAATGCTTAAATAAAAAAAATACTGACAAAATGCCTTTTCGAATTCAAAATGGCCAAATAATTCTAAATGGCCGCCATTTTTCGTCATTTTTTTCTTCAAATATATATTAACAGAATTACGATAGTTACAAGGACCTTCTCATCAATGACATCTATGTACTCAATATGTGTTAGGCCCATGTTCATAAAGCTAGCATTACTTAATAAAAAAAAAGAACCATTAGCCAATTAGATTTTTTATCATGGCGGCCATTTTTCAAGATGGCCACCATTGAGGGTTTTTTTTCATAATGACTAGACAGATTGACCATACTTTGTGAATAGATTTTGGATTTTCTATTTAGTGATAAAATCAAGAATTCAAATATGAAGTAATGACAAAGTGACTTTTGGTATTCAAAATAGCTGAAAAGAAACCCAAAAAGGCCACCATTTGGCGAATTTCTTCAATTTTTATAAGTAGTATGATAATTATATGGTTGAGAATTGCAATGATTGAAAAAAGATATAACAATAGTATGTTTAAGTATTTAACATGCATGTTGTGGTTGTTAGCCATTTAAAAACTCATAAATTTACCTGCTCTAGCCATGAGGCGGCCACCACATGTAGACCCCCCTTTTTTAGATTATTGTACATTGTGTGTTACTTTGTATTCAATGCCAGTCTACTCAATTTGATAACCGTGCTACCGATAGTTTAGGATTAGTTTCCAAATTTACTACTGCACAAGCCAGTGTAAGGAAGCCCCAATCTGAAACATTTGCATCTTTCCTTACAGTCACTTTTCCAACCACATTCATTTAGTTCATTGCAGCTATCCACAATGGCTGCATGTGTTGTTCGAATAAATGATCATCTGTTCACTTTCTGTATCTATTCCCAATCAGCGGGATTGGCAATTACTATTTCTCCAGTCAAGTATTGACCTCCGCCAAATGGAACTGGTCTGATAAGCAGCCTGTTTGGCTTGTTGCACAAGAGCAGCAAGTGTTGGAGGGATGGCAAAATTAAGCATAACGCTGTAAATGTCATTAGATAAACTTGATCTGTGATACGGTGTGATTACAAGGTTCTCTAATGTATCTTGGTAAGACTGTTCTATACTTGGAGGATATGTTATTAACTTTCTGAACACAATCGTCACTTCTAGAAATACATTCCAAGTTTGCTAGCAGGCTAATGTACAAAAGGACGAAACGGTATCGCATCCACTGAATGCGTGGAAGAGAAGGAGAAATGAAAAAATGTTTTCTCAAAAGACATTGTACATGTCTTAAATGGAAACCCGTCTATAGTTACACCCTTGGCCAAATAAAATCCAGATTTGTTCAAGACCAATTTCCCATAAAACTTGAAATACATTGCTATATTTATGACATCTATGTCATTGCCTTTAACAATGATATGTTTGTGACCACCACATACAGTATGCCTCACATGAACAAACAAACGGATGTCCGCTTTCTCACAATTGCATTGTAACAACTCTTCAAGATCTATGTCATGATTGCTTACATTATTTCCTTCCTCTGAAGCAATGACTAGTAGATCAGAATGAATTTCTGAAAATCTGTTTTCAGTAAGACATTTTGCCAATTTGTGGCAAGTTTTCTTTTGGAAGTTACTGTGCGTTTAATTCCTTGGCCATCATGATAAGCTCTGCTTTCAATCTTGATTCTACATAAACATAAAACACAATGCCTACTCTTCAGAGAAGGGATGATAAAAACTTTTTGGAGTCATTTCAAGAATAGAATCCTCACCAAAGGTTGCTGATATTATATTTGGTGTTCAGTTTATTAGAGAAGAACCATCAATGATCTTTACAGACGCATCTGCAAGGATTCTGGTGAGGTGATGTTCTCTTCAATGATTGGTAGTATCGCCTTTTGGCCCATATGTAGTTGTCCATTGTTACTTAAGGCTGATGGAAAAGACTGATTTTCGTGTCTGAATAAACTTGAGTAATCAATGAACAACCTTGAAAATAAATCACAATCGATTTTCAAAATTTGCTGCCAGATGTCTTTGTACGCTGGTTAAGGTTTTTGTTAAAAACAAATCAAGCTGGTCCTTACGGATTTGATCATAAAATGAACACCCGTCTCCTATTTCTAAACCATCAATGAATGCTATGAAAACCATGAAATTGTTTCTTCCATGAGCTACTAACAAATCAATTCAGGTCCTGCAATCATCCATCGTCTCAGTACAGATGGATTTTCTGTCACACCTACAGCATCCACTTTCCTTTTATTTCAGCATTTTCTTGTTCATGGGCTAGATCGATGGCCATTGCCGCAAACAGGTGTTTTGCTTTGAAGACAACAAACTTTCCATCACTAAATTCCTGTGAAAGTTTTGGGTGATGCTTGTAGCATGTCTCTGAGACAGAGAGGTAGAAAATGTTCATAGCTTGTGTTGTCATAGGCAAACTAAAAGGAACCAAAACTGACAACGCCTATCAATACAATGTGAAGTTAGCCTCTCTGAATGATGTTAAAAATGAAAAAACTGTGAGCTCCATTGTCAATATCACATGCCGGAAGTAAAACAATGGACTTTTTTTTTACATTAGATGCTGACAGAAATGAGTCGGCTGTGCCAGAGGAGGCAATTCAGGCTTTTACAAGAGCACTAGACTGTAACAGGGTATCAGGTGATTTAAGCCCAGCCATTTCAGTATGCAAATCCAAAACATGTCTTCGCCATACATTTGGGGTCAATGCCACTGAATCTGTTTTGCTAAGGAATAGAGTGGCTGGTCAGCAGTAATGACATGGGTTCGACCAGGATTAAAATACATGTATGCTAACTGCATCTCTGATACGGTCCATAACACGTTTAATAGTAGCAACAAACCCTGATGCGGTCCATATCATGTTTATTAGTAGCTACAGAGTTTTTAAACTCACGAAGGAGTGGTAAGCAATGAGATTATTGTCGCTTCCTCTGTTTTGAGACAAATGATGGGCTGACCATGATATGCCATCTGTTTCATCGATAATTCGGGTAAGAATCACTCAAATTCATGTGCTGACTAAAGGCTTGTCATATCAGTGTCTGGGAGAATAGAGCATTTTAGATTTGCAGATATCGGATTTTTAGCTGGATGAATATTAGTATAAAACATGTCATATGGGGCTAAAACATTGATATCATTTACAAGGTCTACTCTCATATTTCTCATAACATATAATTTTTTCGACCATTTTGAATACGAGAGTGCATTTTATTATTTATCAGAACATGGGCCGTAATTACAAAATACATAGAAGATTCCAACATATATTCACAAACAAAGATCTTATAATCTGTATATTTACTGTTAACTATAGACCTCAATGGTAGATACCTTTGAAAATGGCCGACATGATGAAAAATCTTATTGGGTAACATATTTTCTGAATTTACTATTACAAGATTAATGTTCATATGCCTATAAACACCGATAGATATCAACCATTAGAAGGTTTTCATTACTGTCATACTTCTTATAGCGTAAAATTTGACAAATTGACCAAAATGGCGGCCATTTTGAATTTTTTGGCCATGTTGAATCCGAAAAGGCATTTTGTCAGTATCTTTTTTATAAAAACATTAGTAATTTTGCTGTTATTACAAAATAGATGATAAAATACAACACTAGCTTATTCACAAATGTAATTCTGTATGATTGCTGTAAGACGTAAACCTCAATGGCGGCCATCTTGATAAACGGCTGCCATAATAAAACATCTAATTGGCTTACGTGTTTTCTGAATGCACATGAACCTAAAAACATAAATATCATTGATGAGAAGGTCCTCGATATACTGTCATAATTCTCTTATCATAAATTTGAAAAAAAAAGACAAAAAATGGCGGCCACCTTCATTTTTTGGCCATTTCGAATACAACTAGACAGCCCTGGCGGTCTGGACGCGCTCCATAGGCCTGATAGTTTGTCTTGTTGAATGCAATTTCAAAGTTTCAAGTTGCGCAAACAAGCAAATGCATGACCAAGCTGAAAATTACCAGCAAGTATGATTGTATGGTCAGTAAGATTCTGTGAAAGTTCTGTATTGATTAGTTAATACTAATGGTTGTAAAAGTGAAAAAAAAAAGCCAAAAATAGCAATTAACTCATGACGTAAAATTCAGATCAAGCTGAAAATTATACAAAAGCATGATCTCATAATCACCAACATTCTGTCTAAGTTTTGTCTTGATTGGTCAATATTTGTAGTTGCTAGAGTTAAAACAATGTCCAAATAGAGCTGAAAATGGCAATTTTGTCAATTTCAAGGGCACATAACTCATGATGTAAAATTCAAATCAAGCTGAAAATTGTACCAAAGCAAGATCTGATGGTCACCAACATTTGATACAAGTTTTGTCTAGATTGGTCAATATTTGTAGTTGCTAGAGTGAAAATAATGTCAAAATAGAGCCGAAAATGGCAATTTTGTCAATTTCAAAGGCACATAACTCATGACGTAAAATTCAGAGCAAGCTGAAAATTGTACATAAGCAAGATCTTATAGTCACCAACATTCGGTAAAAGTTTTGTTTTGATTGATCAATATTTGTAAATGTAGTTACTAGAGTGAAAACAATGTCAAAATAGACCCGAAAATGGCAATTTTGTCAATTTCAAAGGCACATAACTCATTATGTAAAATTCAGATCAAGCTGAAAATTATACGAAAGCAAGATCTTATAGTCACCAACATTCGGTACAAGTTTTGTCTAGATTGGTCAATATTTGTAGTTGCTAGAGTGAAAACAAAGTCAAAATAGAGCCGAAAATGGCAATTTTGTCAATTTCAAGGGCACATAACTCATGATGTAAAATTCAAATCAAGCTGAAAATTATACCAAAGCAAGATTTTATAGTCAGCAACATTCAGTACAAGTTTTGTCTTGATTGGTCAATATCTGTAGTTGCTAGAGTGAAAACAATGTCAAAATAGAGCCGAAAATATCAATTTCGTCAATTTCAAGGGCACATAACTCATGATGTAATATTCAGATTAAGCTGAAAATTATACCAAAGCAAGATCTAATGATTACCTACATTATGTACAAGTTTTGTTTTGATTAGTCAATATTTGCAGATTTTAGAATAAGAATAAAGTCAAAACCAGCTATTTTTGACATTCAAGGGCAGATTACAGGGTATTCTGATTCAATCCAAATGCTTTGAAGGAATCTGAGAGAGGGTCACCAAAGGATCATTCCTGTGAAGTTTGATTGAAATCCATCCAGTAGTTTCTGAGAAGAAGATTTTTAAAGAAAAAGTTTACGGACGGACGGACGCACGGACGCACAGACGGACGGACGCACGACGGACACACCGCCATGACAATAGCCCGCTGGCCTGACGGCCAGTGGAGCTAAAAATGCTTTTTGTCATTATTTTGTATTAGAACATTGCTTTTTATCACAAAATAGATCAGAATACCCAAAATCTATTCGCAAATATGATCAATCTGTATAGTCATTATAAAAAGAAAACCTCAATGGCGGCCATCTTGGAAAATGGCCGCCATGATGAGAAATCGAATTGGCTAACGGGCTTTTTGGATTAAGCATTACAAGATCTATGTACATGCCAAATTTCATGCTTGTATCATAAACAGTAATATTTTGCTACTTTTTCCAATTTATCTGCCCTGCTATGACGGTCAACTGTTGAGTTCTTTACCGTTTTACAAGTACGTACCAATTTTCTCAAAACTTAATAATATAAAAGTGCCTCATGTGCAAATTGAGTCCGTAAGGTGGTTGTTTGAAATAATTCTAACCCTTTCCCAGACCACAAAAAGTTAGGGTGGACTGGATTGAAAGTTGTTGCTGATGACAAAATTGACGCCGATAAAGACAGAATTTGCGTAAAATACTGCACAGAAAATATAGAGACAAAAGGAGAAAATGCTGGTGACCATTATTTTCTTCTTTTGTCTTAATACTTTCTCAAGCTAATTCTCTCATGGATGTCAAAACCAGGTCTTGTTTGGGAAAGGGTTAAAGTACTTGGCATTTGAGCGCTGACCGGCATGTTGTAGAGTAATAAAATAACTGCATATGATTACATGTATTATGAATCTTTGATATGTACTTTGATATTTTGTTTGTATTCATTGTTCGTTTTGGTTACACCGCAGCTCTACTTTAACAGTTTATTTGTTAGCGGTAAAGATGAAACGAATATGCACTATTGTAAATAAAATGTTTCAATATAACTTTTGTTTTGTATTAAACAATTGTGAAGAGTCAAGTGTAGGCGCGCGCTGCGAACGGAAAGATCTATATCGTGTTAAAATGGTTTTCCGGGTACATTCATTTGAATGCAAATATTTTCGAAACTAATGAACATTTTTTAACCAAATTTTAACTGCTGATAGAAAACTGTCGTTTCTATTGCATATTGAAATTTGGTGGAGACATATCACTTAATACATGAGCAATTCACTTTCAAAAATGGGTTCCGTTTTTATTGGGACACCCTGTACATCTTTACAATATTACAAACAAATAAAACTATAAATTATATATGTGACCGTTCTTCTAAAGAATTATAAGAGACTAGTTTAATCATAGAAAATGTGACAAATCTTTCTCCATACACATCTCTCTTCTCTCTCCCCTCTCTCCCACACTATTTCTCTCTCACACTCACTCTATCTCATTCGTTCACACAAATATCCCGTACAATCATAATAAAACAGTTGATATAATTATACAAGTTTCTATGATCCAAGGTAAAAAGCATATACGTGCCGCTAATCGATTTGTAAAAGACTTAAGCATTTCGTGATTAATCAAAGCACTCGTTTTGCTTTGATTATACTCTGTTTAGTCATTTTCCGTTGACACGACTTGTTCTACAAAAGTTTGCGTTGTGAAGATATTTGTCTTGTTATCAATACTGGTCAACCATAATTCGTGCGATTAAACCTTTTCAAATGCGAAAAAGTGAGATTTTCTGATTTGAAAGTTATTGCAAATAATTGGCTCATAAAATAAAATGATCATTGTCGTTATAACACAGAAAAAAGATTTGAGGACGGAGAGGGGTCGCAGGACAATTCTAGAGATCAAGATTCTTCAGGTTTTCGAAAGATTGAATCAATAAGATCGGTGAATTATAGAGCAATAAATGTTTAGGAAAGGGTTCTACAATACAGTATACCGGTATATAAATTGATCTACTTTTTCACTTCATTAGATATAACATGTTGTCTAAAGCCAAGTGAAACAATTGGTGTTTGTGATTATTAAAATAATGGTTATTAGTCCCCTACCGGCGAAGCCGAAGGGGACTTTAGGTTTACACTCTGTCCGTCAGTCAGTCTGTCTGTCTGTCTGTCTGTCTGTCTGTCTGTCTGTCCGTCCGTCAGTCCGGTGAATTAGTTTTCCGGACTTTTTTTCTAAACGGGGGTAGCTATTGAGCTGATTTTTGGTATGTAGACCCGCATTGATGAGTTACAGAACAAGTTTGAGTTTCGTTCCGGTCCAGTGATTTTTGAGGAAGATATGGATGCTGGACTTAGAAAATTACTGGGAAATTACAGTTTTCCGGACTTTTTTTCTTAATGCTGGCAGCTATTGAGCTGATTTTTGGTATGTAGACCCGCATTGATGAGTTACAGAACAAGTTTGAGTTTCGTTCCGGTCCAGTGATTTTTGAGGAAGATATGGATGCTGGACTTAGAAAATTACTGGGAAATTACAGTTTTCCGGACTTTTTTTCTTAATGCTGGCAGCTATTGAGCTGATTTTTGGTATGTAGACCCGCATTGATGAGTTACAGAACAAGTTTGAGTTTCGTTCCAGTCCAGTGATTTTTGAGGAAGATATGGATGCTGGACTTAGAAAATTACTGGGAAATTACAGTTTTCCTGACTTTTTTTCTTAATGCTGGCAGCTATTGAGCTGATTTTTGGTATGTAGACCCGCATTGATGAGTTACAGAACAAGTTTGAGTTTCGTTCTGGTCCAGTGATTTTTGAGGAAGATATGGATGCTGGACTTAGAAAATTACTGGGAAATTACAGTTTTCCGGACTTTTTTTCTTAATGCTGGCAGCTATTGAGCTGATTTTTGGTATGCAGACCCGCATTGATGAGTTACAGAACAAGTTTGAGTTTCGTTCCGGTCCAATGATTTTTTGGGAAAATATGAATGCTGGACTTAGAAAATTTCTGAGAAATTAGTTTTCCAGACTTTTTTTCTTAACGCTTGCAGCTATTGAGCAGATTTTTGGTATGTAGACCCGCATTGATAAGTTACAGAACAAGGTTGAGTTTCGTTCTGGTCCAGTGATTTTTGAGGAAGATACGGATGTTGGACTTTGAAATTTTTTGGACTTCTTTTTCTTAACACATATATAAAGCCGGTAGGGGACTTGGTATTGTTTTGCAATACTTCAGAATGCTTGTTAGATATATACCAATTTAGCTGTTATTGTTACATGTACAATTTATGTTGAAATTTAATATCAATCTGTAATTTTTGTGGCATAAAAACAAAGTTGCTGTAAAATTGCTTGTTTTAAGCTGCAGTTGCGAGGTTTTCTGTTGAAAAGCGACATTTTGCTTACATCAATTACGCCTATGTTCTATGAATATCCATGATAATAGGGCCCACAAAAATACACATTCTCGTTTCAAGAGGTTTGTAAGATAGAGCATCTGATCAAACATCTCTAGAAAGGAATAACTCTTACGATAATATACATGTATATATTCCAAAACAATTTTTACACAACTGAAAAGAAAAGAATCTGAAAGTTTTGCCATTTACATTACAAGATCAAATAGTGAAAATTTTGCGAACAGAAAAATGCAGTGCGATTATCAAATTAAGGTTCATCCGTTTCAATCCAATTAAGTATAGGCCTACCAAAACTATGTATACTCAAATCTTCAAATAAGTTTAATGAATTGCCCCATATAATATGCGATTAGGGTAAAACAAACAAGAAAAATGACAAGTGACTTTGAAATGATGTCTAACGGAAAATATTTAAACCACGAACAAATCGGGGAAAACAACATTTCTTCGAAAATCAAAGACGAAGACATCACAATAGAACATGCAGAAACTAGTATAAAGACAACATGGGAGCGCAGAAAGAGACTTATAAAACGCCGAGCAAAGTTGTCACTAATTATTTCTCTATTAATCACATATTTCGTGTATTTTGGATATGCCATGTATTGTGAGTTTGGAGATGAAGGCTCGATTAGGCTGTTGGTTTGCACGACCTTCGGTGTATTATATATCTCGGGAGTGTATTTGTTTAGAATAGAGGCCATCATCAGATCCTGGGCAGATTTGAAGTCGACAATTACCAGAGCATATTCTCATGGGAAACGACCGAAAATAGTCAGATGGTGAGTGCAAAGGTCGCAGGCCCGTAGGAACAGGGGGTGGGTAGGGCAGCTAAGCCTCCTCCCCCCCCCCCCCCCCCCAAAGTTGGCCAAACAATCCATATTGTCCTTATTTCACACTGAAAATTTTAGGAAAATACGATTTAGCCCCCCTCCCAATTTTCAGACACAGGGGCTTTAGCGAACCCGATATTATAATGCTTCCTATGAGCCTGCGTCGGGTAGGCCTAGTACTGTAGGATGTATAAGTTTCGTAAAGAATCGTAAACATTTATACCTTGAAATGTGAATTACGCTGTCACGTAGGTAACAAGAAATATTCATCTATTGTCATTACATTTAGGACATTTTTTCGCTTCCTCGAAATACAACATTTCAAATTATAAGCACGAAGCACGAGGATACTATTAGTTTGGATGCCTCGGGATGACCATTTTACATGTTCATTCAGTTTGTTTTCAAAATGAGAAACCCTGCGAAAAGATCATTCAAGTTCATGAACTGTTCAAGAACAGTTTTAGAAGTGCCATCTAACATTCTAGAACAGTTTTAGAACTAGAATTGCGTTCTTGGATTTTTTTCGCATGGGAAGTCTCTTTGATCACAAGACGAAACTTACATACGCTATTACTTTGTTTGTCAAACAGAAATTGAACCTATAATGCATGCATATTTCATACAGAATTCAACATGTGCAATGTTAAATGAATCCTGATTACTGCTGTCCTGAAAACCAATCTAAAAAATACCATCCTATGCTCTTATTTTGATTCGGCCGCGGTCATACACGTAGTTCAGCTGGTAGCAATCCCTGGCCACAGCAAAAACTTTCTGACACTTGTCTCTCACCATTGGTTGGATAGAACTTGTGAACCTATGCGAGCTAGCAGCAGGATGCTTGGATATTATATTGTGGTTGTACTGGGAAGAAACCGGTAACCGGACAAAATCCCCTTAGGACAAAATCCCCTCGGTCATTTCTTGCATAGGCGGACAAAATCTCCTCAATCAAATGTTTAGGGCGGACAAAATCCCCTCGATAGAATTACTAAGGCGGACAAAATCCCCTTGGTAGAATTTACTGGGCGGACAAAATCCCCTCGGTAGAAGTTTTAGGGCGGACAAAATCCCCTCGGTAGAATTATTAGGGTGGACAAAATCCCCTCGGTCCATTTTTAAGATGTTCAATGTATTGTTTTTAAACCATGGGAATGCATAGTGTTCCAGTTTAACCGTAGCAGACGAAAGAAGCATTAAATCCAATCAATCCATACTTTATTTAAGCTATAAAAAGAGTGTAAAAATGAATTTTATTTCAGTAAATTGTGAAGATTTTAATGTAGTTCACCCCTAATGAGATTTAAGTTGGAATAACCGGTATTTTGGCAACGTCGTTAACATTCGTTACATATCTGAACCTATTCGGGCGACGTCGTAAATATTCGGCCGTGGAACGTTCCATTGCCAAAAGTTTACGACGTCGCCGAATAATTCCGACTTCCCGAGAATCTCGTTACGGATGTACGTATATTTCAGCCAGGATCTGGAAAAACGTCCCTTAAGGCCTTTGAGCCCAACATAGATCCAGATCAGCCTGTTCATACGCACAGTCTGATCAGGATCCACGTTGTTCTCTAATAGCTTGTTCATGACATTTAGTAACTCAAAGAGAGCAGCATGGATGCATATTGGACTGCATCTAATGACAGACTGATCTTGAAATTCAAATTTTAAAAATGCTATAAGGGACATTTTTCCAGATCCCGGCTCAATTTTCTTTGATATAATTCCAGGGTCCTGTACGTGCTATTCGGTGCGGGATGTGTAGCCTACGTTACTATCAACGTCGGTCTCAAAGATCCGAGCAAGCTGAGATCTCTACTCGGAATTGTCACTCTTGTCCTATTTATGGTTATTATTTCCAGCAACAAAAGGAAGGTAATTAGTTGGCGTTGTTGCAAAACCTCGTATCTCCAGCTTAAAAATACCTTGAGATACGAGGTTTTACAACAACACCGACGAAATGCTACATTTTCTCTTACATGTTACTACAAAGTAGATTCTTTCTTTCGCTGATTAATTATCTACGTCACACCGCCGAACTTTCAGGATAACTTTCCATCAAATACATCAACACTGGTGGTGAACTCAGCCAAAGCGAGGGACGTTTTTCGCTACAACAAGGTATAGATATTTTGCGTTTAAATATGAGTTCATAGATTTTTTTTCTAATGACAATGAATTTGTTCTAAAAAGTAGACCGGGTTTACCCTAATGTATTGACAAACCGTCGGTATTGTTATAAAATCTCGTAACTACGGCTTTATCTAAGCCGTAGTTACTAGATTTTAAAACAACACCGACGGAATACATTGATCGTGAAAAAAACATCCCTCGCTTTGGCCGAGTTCACCACAAGTAATCACAGCTACAGATTAGTTAAAAATGTAGTTACATGTACTTGTTTTAGGATTTGTGGCGAAAACAGCGAAACGCTTTCTTAGTACCAATGTCCAGCAACACAAAGGCTTTAATACTTTTTTTACAAATATTATTGACATTTATCATTTGAAAAGAAAGAAAAAATACTTGTAACACATCTTTACAATAAACAACAAGTTAAACTTGCTGATTATAAGACCATTTCTCTACGTCTGACTTAATTTACGAGAGTATCAATCAATTCGTGTAATTACGGATAATACTTAATGTTGTTTTGGTCCCTCAAATGTAATTCCCGTTGTTGTTACAGATACGATGGCACACTGTGTTCTGGGGCCTCATATTTCAGTTCCTGCTCGGTGTGCTCGTTTTGAAAACCGTAGCTGGTATGTACGTTATAATTAAATTAGAAATATGTGTAAAATTTCCTATACAGTCCGTCTTAGCAACACGTTATGTGGACAAGTCTTCACAATTTTGCAGAGTTCGGCTGCAATGAATGAGACAGAGTTGTCAACTGTGTAATTTTCGAGAATAAGTCAACATGTGGCCGATAAGCATATAACATGTAGACATGTCAGCTATTTAATGGATGTGATGGATTTTTTAAATAGCAGATGAAAAAGTTCATGACAAGCAAAACAAAAAGGTGCTTGCTCGATGATAACCTTTTTTATTTGTTGTTGACTAAAAGATCCTCCTAACCAAGAAATTTATTGGTATTTCTTGTCTCCTCTGCTTCAAAACAATATCTAATTTACCACGTATTTAAAATGTATATTTTGAAGATTTTCTGCAGCTATGGTTTTTGTGACACTTCATTCTTAACCGTGTAAATACATTGGTGGTGAACTCGGCCAAAGCGAGGGACGTTTTTCGCTACAACAAGGTACAGATATTTTGCGTTTAAAGTTCTGATTGGATAGTTTTTCTAATAACAATGAATTTGTTCTAAAAATAGAACGGGTTTAACGATATGTATTGACAAACCGTCTGTGTCGTTATAAAATCTCGTAACTACGGCTTTATCAAAGCCGTAGTTACGATATTTTATAACAACACCGACGGAATACTATGATCACGAAAAAACGTCCCACGCTTTGGCCGGGTTCACCACCAATGAATATACAAAACAACCGTTGAAGTCACAACAATAAGGTTCCAAAATCGACGCTGTTATTGCAAGACCTCATATCTACAGCTTTATTAAAGCTGTAGACACTAGGTTTTGCAATAACACCGACTATAGGTCATATTTGCAGGAAGAGGGGCCATCAACTGGATATCAGCTCGACTCAAGGAGTTCACAACATACGCCAAATCTGGGTCTATATTTATATTCGGACCAAACTATCTAGACCACCCATTTGCTATGGCTGTAAGTTTTGTTATTAAATGAACATTTTATGATGTAAGTGACATTTCACAGATATTGTTTCATAAACTTTACTTTTATTGTTATCTGAAAGAGCATATTTTCTTATGAAAATACTGCAATTTTCAAGCCAAACGGTTGCGCCATTTACGAGATATATATATTTTTGTGCTAAGATTTAACAAATAGATGTCTATAGCAGTTCGGACTTGTCATTTCAGTATCAACTTAAAAGACGTATTTTTCGCTTATAAACAACACATTAAAAAACAACTGCAAATAGCATTTATAGTATCCATTAGAGTGACCAATCTTTGCATCAAGACATACTTTGAAAAAAAAAAAAAAAAAAAAAAAAGAAATTGGAATGGTATGTCCATTTAACCCTTTCTAAAACAGAACCTGGTTATTACGTCTTTATTGAAAAGGGCTTGACAAACTATTTATTTGCTTTAATAGTTTCCGTGCTATATTGTACAATCATTATACATGCAAGTATCTTTATCAAAATCAAGTAAAGTAGTCTGTCATGTTATGTTGCAGCTGCTTTCAACACTCTGATTGGTGTTATTTAAGATATGGATAAAATCCTTCGATATAATATATAGGCAGCAATACATGTACAAGACATATCCCCGTTTCATTGGCCTATAGTGGAAAGAAATAGAAGGTCGATTTTTCGAAACTCGATCGCGGTCTGTTTGACGGGTAAGAACTGAATAGAAAGATTGTTGAGACGATTTAGTTTCTTGCAAAAGCTTTCAAAACTAAAGAAGCAATGCAAATTTCAAAATATTTCAATCAACTTTCAGACGTTACACAAAAGCATCGTGTTCAGTAAGGATATCCAGCTTTCGAATTAGAATGACCTTAAACTTCGACATTTAGTAAATGGTTACATGTATATACTTAATAGGTCCCGAAAAATAACCTGGTAGTGCTCTGATAAAAAAGCAAAAACAAAAAAAAATCTAAATAATTTCAGACATTGCCCCAGATCATCGTGTTCTGTGCGTTCATTCAGGTGCTCATTCACCTCGGTACAATACCGTTTATTGTAACGACGTTCGGCAAGCTCGTGGCTTTCCTACTAGACGTGTCTGCACCAGAAGCCATGAATGCTACAGCTAATATGTTCCTGGCCGGGGTGAGTCCGTTGGTCAGCTGGATAGACTATTTTCCTCATAAAACATTATCGTAAAAAGCAGAAGAACGGGCTAATTCACCTCAGTGTGGTTGGGTGACCTCCCTTCATAAGTTATATGTGCTAGAAAGGAACCAGCAAAGATATTACTAATGAAAAGAAATAGTTCATTCTTATAAATACATCTTGTATACTGTTTTTTTTTTAATCTCAGTAATTAATGTTGCCTTTAGCTTATCTACTATTTTTATTTCAATTTTCTTACGTTTGACCGACAAGAATTGGAAGTATGAAGTACGCATTTAGCACTAGGACGAATGCACTTTTAAACAATAGAACTAAACTACAAATTTAGCAAAATTTTAATGTAATTTAGCAGTTAGAAGAATTGGCGGATATTCCCCTCCATACAATTTCGTTTATTGTGAAGACAGTCGTCATACCTGCATGTTTTTGACGTCCCTAGTTGAACTATACTGAGCAAAAATGAAAACTTTACACCTACATTGCTTGTCATATTTCTTCGAAATACAACAAGTAAATAAATCAAATGAATGTGCTTCGCATTGTTCATTGACTTGGTTTGCCAGACCCTAAACGTTTTGTTGATCTTAATCACAGGGATGAAAAACGGATCCTTTAAGTGAGACAGGGGTCCGTTTTTTCAGGTGTACAATTTTAACAGAATTTTACAAAATTTAAACCCTCAAAAATCCGAACAGAAGAACTCAAACCATGTCAGACTTTACGGAATGGTAGTCTGACAAGTTATCAGTCAGAAAATGTAAAGAAGCTTGCATAACATTGTTTGAGCTTTTAAAAAATGATGTTTGAAAAGCAGAATTTTCATTATGTTGCAAAGCTTGAAAATTTTACAATGCAATCTCCATATGAAATTGAAATCGCTATTGCATGAACATCTGGGGAAAATCCTAGTCGAAAAAAGGGTTGAAAAATCCCCTGTAAAGCCTGCATGATGTTTTTGAAAAATCAATCGAAAACCGTGATAAATTTGTGAATATCAAACATTTTAAATTCCCTATTTGTTTATGTAAAAGGGAGGTAATTCACAAAATTGACAGATTAGACCTTTATTTTAGAGCTTGCTACTAGTGATAAGAAATATTTTTTGTGTTTTTTTGGCAACCCAGATACGGCAATTTCCGAAAAAAAAAATGAATCGTTTCCTGCGCATGCGCATATGTGATATTAGATGTAATTAGGTCTAAACGCATTAAGGGCCGTAACTCTGACATTAAAGGACACAAGGCAATGAGATTTCGACAAAACGATTGCTGAAAGCCTGGGAAATAACGTCAAAATATATTTCAGGCTTTTTGTTCGATAGTTTTCCAGAAACAAGAAATCTTGAAGTGTAAAGTTTTCATTTTTGTTCAGTATACAAATGTAGTTTCGGAAAACGGTGCAAGAAATTCAAAATGTAATGCTATTTAGACAACGTGTTATATGATGTCATATCCGTATTTTAGGCAGAAGCTACGATGATCATCCGTCCGTACATTGACGACATGCCTACATCACATTTGTTCACGATCATGACAAATGCCGGAGCATCCTGTGCTGGGGCGGCACTCATACAGTTTATGCAGTTAGGAGTAAGTCATTGGTTATTGGTTTCAAACCAATTTATAATTTTGACGTTCCACATTAAAAAGGTTCCGTTGTGGCGATTGAAAGAAGAGCAATCTCAACGGATATCTATGGAAGCACTGAAGGGCAATTTTGACTTGCGACTAATGATTTAGGACTTCGGACTTGTGACTTTTGAGTTATGACTTGTACAATTTGGCTAGGTGCAACACTGTTGTAAGTATGTATATTCTGATTTTTTTCGGGAGAAAGGGCGGAGCCTAGTAAACGATTATTACATTGAAGATTGAGGAGAAACAGCGTTTTCAATTAGCGGTAAATCGTCGGTGTTATTGCGAATT
This sequence comes from Fragum sueziense, assembly GCA_963680895.1. Taxonomy (NCBI): domain Eukaryota; kingdom Metazoa; phylum Mollusca; class Bivalvia; order Cardiida; family Cardiidae; genus Fragum; species Fragum sueziense. Next base: position 4,609,899 of record OY804606.1, on the reverse strand, counting down.
ATTGTAACTGCAGCTTGAATCAAGCTGTATTTACGAGGTTTTTTAATAACACGTTTTACAATCGCACAGTCTTTCAATTTCAAAATGTTTTCATGCTCGTGCCGCACGTTTTTCCATTATGTTAACCAAGGTATCGAGAAGTAAACTCGTCGAATAACCTTTTTGGCTTAGCCACACCCTTTCAGGTGAATAAAAACGCAATATACGAATTCCACATGCCAATACAACATTGTTGCAGTTTCTTCTGGATGTCGCTCAATGACAGAAAAGTCGTGCATTTTCATGTGTCAACATTCTCATGCTCGCCCATTCTAATGGCACCTTCGAACGTTTATAATACGTTTGGAACCGTATCAGTAATAGTTTAGCAATTCACCTAAAATATCCAATTTCTGTTATTTTTAATAGCAGAATTACCTTTATCAATGCTAAAAAGTATAGTTTGAAACTAGTACACAACTAGCATTTTTTGATATTTACGAGAAACTAAACCGAGATAAGCGCACATTGTTGGTTTATTTTTAGCCACAGTTGTTCTATTTTTAGAGTTACGATATTTTTTTTCTTACGTTCAAAATTTTCTTACGATCGTTTTGTAAAACGCACTTAAGAATTTGCGTAAGATTTTTTCAGACGTAAAGTTACGCAAAAACTTACGCAAATGTTAGTAAAACGGTCCCCTAAAGTCTACATTTTTAGCTCCACTGCCCGAAGGCCAGCGAGCTATTGTCATGGCGTTGTGTCCGTCGTGCGTCCGTCCGTGCGTGCGTGCGTGCGTTAACTTTTTTCTTTATAAATCTTCTCCTCTCAAACCAATGGGCCAATTTTGACCAAACTTTGCAATAAATGTTCCTTGGGTGACCCTTTACTAAAATTGTTGAAAATGTGGGCGTGGTAGAGCGGGCCTTATCAGACTTAGAGAAATCACAAAATAATTCTTTAAAATCAACCATTTGGCCAATTTTGACCAAACTTGGCAGAAATGTACCTTGTGTGACTATTTAAATTGTATGTGAAATTTTTATTGGTCCATAACTGTGGGCGTGGAAGGGCGGGGTTTATCCGACTTTGAGAAATTACAAAATAATTCTTTAAAAATTTTCTCCTCTCAAACCTGTGGGCCAATTTTGACCAAACTTTGCAGGAATTTTCCTTGTGTGACCCTTTACTTAATTGTTCAAAGAATTTTGATTGGTCCATATATGTGGGCGTGACAAGGCGGGGGCTTATCAGAGAAATCACAAAATAATTCTTTAAAAATCAACCATTAGGCCCATTTTCACCAAACTTGGCAGAAATTTACCTTGGGTGACCCATTATTAAGCTTGTCCGTGAAATTTTGATTGGCCCATAAATGCGGGCGTGGCAGGGCGGTGTTTATCTGACTTAGAGAAATCACAAAATAATTCTTTAAAAATCAACCATTAGACCAATTTTAATTAAATTTGGCAGAAATGCACCTTAAGTGACCCTCAGGGCGGGGCTTATCAGAATGGGAGAAATCACGAAAAATTCTTAAAAGATCAACCATAAGGACAATTTGGACAAAATTTGGTAGACATGTTCCTTGGGTGGCCAAATACTTAAATTGTAATCACGAAATAATAAATGTGGCAGGGCAGGGCTTACCACAATTAGACAAACCATGAAATAAATCAATAGGCCATTTCAGACCAAACTTTGCAGAAATGTTCCATGGTTGGTTCTTTTCAAGATTTGGCAGAGCTAGGCTTACAAGAAATCAATAGATAATTCTTGTACTTTAGCCAGTGGAGCGATTCAGGCCCTCTTGAGCCTCCTTTTTAAGGCAAACTCTCCTTTACAAAATGGGTTTTAAGTGTGAAATTTACAAAGAATGGTCCTGGTCATCCGACCTTGTAAAGGTCATTGGAGCTTAGCCGCTTGATGCTTTGCCACAGAGAAAATGTACACTTAATGCAAAACAGTGGAGTATATTGACACTGTGGCAATATATGTTTAATAAGAATTTCATTGGTTCTAATTTGTGCGCATTGGTCTGGTGGTAGAACTCGGGCGTTGGAACCAAAGGGTCCTAGGACCTTCAAATCCAACCGATGCCATTGGAGTTTTTCTAAGCGAAAATGAATCCCAACTTTGCTTCTCTTCCAAAATGTACATAAAAGCCGCGGTCATAGCGCAGTTGGTATAGCAATTGACTCTCACTCACAAGGTTCCCGGTAAACTATTGTGGGTGAGCAGCTGTAGGCTCTGTAAGGATTGTATGGGAGTACTGGTAAGAGAAACGACAGGAATCCATAATTATGTGCTCTTGCAGCCGTGATAGGACCACAGCAGTTGAAAGGCATCAATCAATCAATCAATCAATCAATCTATCTATCTATCAATCAATTAGTCAATCAATCAATCAAGCAATCAATTAGGTGTTTTATACAGTCAGAGTTGGTGTTATTTGTCAGAAATGTCATGAGAGCATTAGAATTCTGACACAGTTCAAATGCACGACTTTTCGGTCATTTAGCGACATCCATGTCAGAGCTATTGCAAAACCGTTGTATTGACATGTGGAATTCGTACATACTTACGGCAGTGTTGCACATGGCATAAATGCACAAGTCATAACTCATAACTCACAAGTTACAAGTCCGAAGTCCTAAATCATTAGTCGCAAGTCAAAATTGCCCTCCAGTGCTTCCATAGATATCTGTCTCGTCTCCCCTTTGAGTTTCGTTAAAGTATTTTAACGTGTACACATTCTTTGAAGTCGACAAAATTAGAACAGACAGACAGATGGTCGTAGCGGAACATTTCCCCCTTTTCGTATAAGGCACCAAAGGGAAATAATTGGACAGCAAAGTGGAAAATGTACTAGATGCCAAAATAGTCATGACCGAAAGTTCCCCCAGATGATTTTATGTGCGTAACCATCCGAAATAGGATCAACAAAACAAAATTTATCAGGTTTATTGTGGTTTACAAGAATAAATCGCACGATGATAGACATTTTTACTTTCATGTCTCATTACCATTAAGGCATTAACCCTTCCCTAAACGGAAAAAAGTTCCCATTTGAAAGGTGATGCAGAGAACAAATCAGACGGTTGATGAAGAAACAATTTAGCAATGTTATAACCAAAAATAAAATTGAAAAGAAAAAAATGCTAGCCATCAGCTCTTTCTTTCTTTCGTCTAGATGCTTTCCAAAGGTTTGGCTGTAAAGACGTCAAAAACTGAAGCCTGTTAAACTTTGACTAACTTCCGAACATTTTTGCGTATAATTGAGTGTACTTACGCAACAACAAATCTGATTGTCCAAGACATATATCTTATTCGATTAGATGTCTTGCTTTAAAAAAATGAATCAGAGATGTTCGTTACTTCTTTAGTGAAATGGGATGTGGGTCTTTTTGTGAAAGGAACAAACGTAGATAATTGAGCTGGGATCTGGAAAAACGTCCCTTATGGCATTTGAGAACAACATGGTTCCAGATCAGCCTGACATCACGTCAGTTATTGCTTAACTTTGTAAAAAAAGCGTTTATGTTTAATTCGATTCTTCATAAATCCCTTATTATTTACAAAAATTATATTGATAGAAAGAATGAAATACTGGCATTGTAAATATGTTTTCATATTTTTCAAATATTCAATTATTTTTTATTTATCGCACGGTGAACATCCAGCGACGTCGCAATTTTCGCCGGTGATTTGTAACATATTATAGCGACAATTTATACGTAAATTGCTGTTTTCGTCTGTTTCGGGAGAATCTGTGGGAAAAAAGTACCAAACGATGTAAAAATATCTCCTCTTCATAGTTGTTCACGTGCGAGAGAAGATTCAACATAAGTTTTCAAAATATAATCAAAGTTAGTATACTCGATAGTGGCGTGATTTTTGTATTTAAAATTATACAGTCGGAACATTTTCAAAAATATGTTTTTGTGATGCATTTAAATAAGAAACTTTTTACACTAAGAAAAAGTACATTAGACACCAATCGAATTGATTTATTAGTCATTGATATCAAATCAGAGAAAGCGCCATTTCTAGTCTTTTTAAAATGTCTAACCATGATGTCACACGTGCGAAAAATGCCTAAAATCTAGCAATGTACGTTACTTCTCTATATGTTCATGTGTATAATAATGAAAATTCTAATGAAAAGGTGTTAATTTTCCAAAAGTACATATGTTGACGCTTATAAAAATGTATATTTTGTCATGTTTTGAAACAGTTTTCTTCTTATCATTGCAAATTCAAAATGTCTAACCGTTTTGTCACACGACGTTTGACGTTCACCGGTATTTACGTAACGCTTCATAAGAGCTCGTAGTTATACCGATAGTACGGAAATAATTTAACATACATTTTAAATAGTATCAAACGATTTATATCTTTGTGACCTACATTAAAAGTGCATTATTTCTGTTAACTTTATAGTGTTTTCTGTAGCAAATGTTCGTTTTATTTGGAAGAAAAAGGGCTAAAGAAGCACCAATAAGAATGACGTTTTCGGTGTTGAAAAAGGCAAATAACTTTAGAAAACAGTGTATCGTTTTTATATAGGCTGGTGGATTTCAATGAAATTTCAACAATACAAAGATATAATTATTCTAAAACACATTTCATAATGTTTTGCTTATTCGCGGTTTAAATTACAATATTGAAGTCATAAAGCAATCCGCCGGTAACAGGTATTTTTGCGTCATGATGACGTTTACGGCGGAGAGAAAGTGTGCTATAAATTGACTTCGTATCGCGTATAAGTAAAATAACACATCAGAAACCAAAACATCTTAATACATGTACACACTGCATCTTATTAATTTATTGTTGATCGTTATTTCATTTATCTTTAAAGTTAGGTAAAGTAAGTATGGGTATCTATTACTGCTACTAGTAATAATATATTTGTCATAATTATTTCAAACGTTCAATGCTAATCAGTTGAACCGCGTATATTGCAGAATCTAATGGAAATTTGTTAAATCTTTTCCATGTCAAATTTCTCCTCATACATGTACATCGAGTAACAAACTTGCAGATAACTGGGAAAATAATTTCCTACAAACGCAAACGGCGAAAGCTGAAAATGCCTAAAAATAGAGGACGTTTCAGAAAAAATTGATATATCGCGTTGTCAAGTCTAAAAGCGAGACATTGTATTCTTCAATCATAATAATCATTATGCTACATTATCAACATCAACTATCTTGAAAATGGTGTGTTAGTTCTTACCGAAGAGGAACACGCGCGAAACAGTTGTAAGATGCTTTCAGTGCCATTTCTCAGCTTAAAGATTTTTGTAAAATATTATGTGATTAACTTAATTATGCTAAAATGGCACACGTTTACTATAAACTTGTAATACATAACAAACTATCTCATTGATTGATTTGATCTCTTTTAGATCAATAAGCCCTCAAACATGTACATAAGGGCCTACACACTTAATTACAAGTCTTTACTACTACATTTTCGTAACACGTATTATTTAACGCAATTTGAGAGTAACGCGCGACGTTTAGACGTTAAAATAACGCCGACGTCATGTTACAAAAAGTTAAGCAATAACTGACGCAACGTCCCTGCGTATACACGCAGTCTGACCAGGAACCATAGTGTTCTCCAATAGCTTCCACATGGTCTGTAGCAACCATTTGAGCGTAACATGGATGCTGGCTAGACTGCATCAATGCCCGGCCTGACCTCGAAATCAGGCTGTCTCAAATGCTATAAGGGACGTTTTTCCAGATCCCGGCTCATATCTAACTAGTGCCACTGCTGCTGATGATCATTTCACACATTACAGGCCAGACCGGACTATCTTCTATCAGCGTCTATAATGTCCGTACCAGCAGCTCTGGCTTGTGCTAAAATCATCATGCCTGATGATGACGACCATGTTCATGATTATTACAACAAACAAGTCAACGACACGGTACAAGAAGATAAACTGAACGATCATACAAAACCAAAAGGTCTTGGTGATAGGCCTGGTGGACAGTAAGTCATGGGCGAAGTGCGAAGTTTTCCCAAACGACAACATTTTGGGGTGTTCCAATATCAAAGCTGCTGCAGACGACAAAATGAATATTGATAAATACGTGAATTGCATGTAATATAGCAGAAAAAATATTGAGGCAAAAGGAGAAATTGCTGATTATCAGCAATTTCTTCATTTGCCTCAATGCTTTCCCATGCCAGGCCTTTTCCATTAGGGATGTCAAACCCAGGTCTTGTTTGAAAAAGGGTTACAGTTTTCTCAAATATTTCAAAAAAACAACAAAATGTCTCACTGGACAAGATTTAATGGTGTTACAGACATCATGATAAAACCCCTTCTCAAACGACAAAGTTTTGGCTGTTCCTATTTCAAAGCTGAGCCAGACGACACGGTGGATGAATAAGTAATATAGCAAAGAAATTATTGATACAAACGCATTAAATTTTGTTCTGGTTACGGTATATTTTCATAGACACCAAAACCAGGCTTTTGGAAAATTTAGTTGCTTATTTATTATCTTTTAATGTTTATAATCGCTAATCTGAAAACCTTAATAGTAGATCTATGCTAACCGTTCGAATTATTTTATATTTGACCTTGAGCATATAACATTCTCCTGTCATGTTACATTTGTAGACACATAGAGTGACGCGTCTTCATCGAAGCTCTGGTACAGGGTACCCAATTCGGTTTTAATATGCGTATGAGTCTGGTCGGGGTACAAATATCTTGGAAAAGGACAGATCTAAAGAATTATTTGATATTTGACCTTGACCTAAGCATATAACCTTCACCTTTCATGCTATATTTACAGACACCAGGAATCACGTGGGTTTATTGAAGCTCTGGTACAAGGTACCCAAGTCGGTGTTAATATGTGTGTGAACCTGGTCGGGGTACAAATCGTGTTTAACGCTCTGGTGGACATGCTGGATGCCACTGTACAGTGGTTTGGGGATCGAGCCGCCGTCCATGTTACAATGAAGGTTTGCAACTTAACACTTAATCAAACAACACGGTCTAAGACCAAGCAAGTTAGAAAATGCTACAGACGAAAGAATTATAAAAATAAATACGGAAATTGTGTTCATAATATCACCGAAAATATTGAGGAAGAGTAGAAAATGCTAGACATCAACATTTTATTTTTCTCTCTCAATGCTTTCCGATGTTTCTTTGTCTATATCATCATTTTTCTGTTAAACGGTTTAAAATTAGCGATTGGCCTAATTGGTGTAGAATACAGGGTGTATTGTTAAATATGGCATGTGCCTTAAAGGGAAATATTCAAACAGTTTGTTATCTTGTCTGTCTTCTTTCCTAAATTGTTTGTTTCTAAGAGAGAGAGGGCTTCATAAAAACAACATCTCTAATGAACAGAGGGACAATTTCCCAGACCCGACTCATGGTTATACTGCAGAATGAAAAATCCTTAAAGTGGCATTTCACATTTATTCAATTTTTACCTTCATTTTTATCTGAAAGAGCCAATTTTCTTAGAAAACTCTGAAAATTTCAAGCCAAAATATTGAACCGTTTACGAGAATTTTTTGTGTGTTAAAACTAAACAAATTGTTGTGGATAACAGTTCAGTTTTATATGGAATTTGTCATTTCTGTCTAAACTTTAAAGGCGTATTTTTCGCTTATAAGTAACAACTTCAAAAAACTGATAGCATTTCTATGCATTAGAATAACCAATCCTTGCATCAAGACATACTTTTAAAAATGAAATTAGAATGTTATTTACCTTTAAAGTCTGAACAATATGCAGATCATACCCGAAACTAAATGAATTTTGTCGGACATCGTAACATTAACTCGACAAATTTATTTTCAGTTTCTGTTGGGCTACTTACTTTACCCTGTAAGCTACGTTATCGGGGTCGATATGGAGGACTGCAGGACCGGTGGGGAACTTCTCGGAGTCAAAATCGCTACAAACGCGTTGCTAGGCTACCAGAATCTAGGTCAAGTGATCAAAAATAGAGAGACTTTTGGTGATTATACACAACAATATAACGGATCTTACTGGCATTACGAGAATAGTGATATACTTCTAGAAAAATGGAATCAAACATTGACGAACGGAATAATAACAGTAAGTTAACCCATTACCACACAGTGACTCTTTTTGACTCCCCTAAAACAAAGGACTGGGGAAAACATTGTGGAAAAATGAATAAATTGCTTGTGACAAGCAATTTCTTCATTTTCAACAATATTTTCTGCACAAAAAGACCAAAAGATTTGAAATTTCATTCATTTAAAATTATCGTCTGCAACTTCTGTGGATTTGGACCAGCCTAAAAATTCGTCATTCAGGAAAGGGTTACGGTATTCCACCCATCAATAGATATTGACAAGGATATCCCATTTTTCGGCTTTATTTTCTCTTACAATTAACATTTATTTAGTATTAACTAATCAATACAGAACTTTCACAGAATCATACTGACAATACGATCTTACTTTGCTTCAAACTCAGACTAATACTTTACTTCGCAGGAGAGATCAGAAGTAGTGTTAACATACGGCATGTGTGGTTTCGCCAGTATCGCGAGTTTAGGGGCTGCTTTAGGTGTGTTAGGAGCGCTCGTCCCTAGCAGACTCAACGACATCTCTAAACTAGTGGTACCGGCTTTGTTTGCTGGAGTCATTGCTAGTCTTCTAACAGCAAGCGTGGCGGGTAAGTGATCCATTACGATCTTGACCAAGTGAACTTGTGTTTGAAGTTCAAGAGATTTTTTATTCTAACTTCGAGATGCAGACTGTCGGAAAAGGCCTTAAATCAGAGGTGCGTTCTTTAGAGCGAGATTTCTTGAGATATCTTGAGATTTCTTAAGATGTTTTAGGATAAAACGTTCTTTTGAGCAAGATTTCTAAGACGCTCAATGGAAGGCGCCATTATCCTATACATGTACTTCGTGCGGAACCCCTCGGTCAACTCTGTACAAACAATATAAAAGAGATTTGACCGAGTTGTTCCAAACGCTCCATAACTCATAAACCGCGGTGTTCTGAATGCTCCAAACTTTATACAAATGACGTCATAATGACGTCATTTGTATAAATATGGAGCATTCGGAACAGCTCGGTCAAAGTCTCGGTCTTAAAAACGCTTTATCCAAAACACCTCAAGAAATCTTAATTAAAGCTACTATTTCCCAGATTTGGACCCAAAAATTGTCAAATACAAACGGAATGTACACTTTTTAAGCTTTATATGACCTGATTAAATGATTACGACAAACTATTGAAGCAACGACTAATTTTTTCGCAATTTGATACCAAATTCATGAAGCGATTTCGAAAGTAGGTCAAAACAGTAGGACATGCGACTTTCTTAAATGACGTCACAACATACATGATGACGTCATATTGAAATTCAAGTATGAATCTCGTTTGAATCATGGTCCGCGCTGTATGCACATGCGCAACAATTTAAAAATAATTCTAACCCCATCAGTGATGGGGTTGAATTTAGGTTTGGATTCTCCCTAAATTCAGCTATCTGTTTTGTAATTTCGGCTCATTCTCTGTCTGAATCGCATATTATTAACCATCCCGAGGTGGTCAACACAAAAGTTTTGCATATTTTTTCAAAAAAAATTCATTTTTTGCAATTAGACCATCTGTTACCGTCGCCCTTTAAGAAATCTTGCTCTAAAGAACGCACCTCTGGTCTACAATCATTACATGCGATGCTATTAGCGACCTCCATCTCACGTGTATAAAAAAGGACTGTAGAAACTGTTGAGAATAAATAAATAAAATGTTGATGATGAGCATTGTTGTCATTTGCCACAATATTTTCAGTACTTTGTTTTACACTTAGCATTACCGTCCCACTTCCGTTTCATCTGCAGCAGCGTTCAATTTAGAACTGTCCAAATTGGTCACTATTGAGAAAGCAATTACTATTAATAAGAGAGTGTAAATTATAATAAATCACATATCGTCGGTGGGGAGTCAAAACCTCGTAACTCCAGCTTGTTCAAGCTGTAGTTACGAGGTTTTGAACCCCCCCCCCCCCCCCCCAACAACGATATGACTAATTCCGTACATTACAATATTTTGCAGGTTTGATAGTATAAATCAACACAGAAAAACGTCCAAGAAAGAAGACAACATACAAACAACGTAAACTTCTAAAGCTTGGAAGAATACAATATCCAGAAGCGTATGAACAAACACAAAATTAGATCTATAATGCTTATAGAGTCTGACAAATAGTCGTTTTAAATTTTTTTCTAAAAAGGAACTGGTTTTGAAATCTCTAGTAGACCTATAGAAGGCATTCTCAACACTTTCTCGTTTTCGCTCAATTTTGACTATGTAATTTTGTCTACAAATTGTCTACTTCTGGAGCATATATTTTCTTTGCAAATGCCCAAAAACGTTTATGAAAATGTTATAAAGTCAACGTCTGTTAAAGTAGAATACCCCACGGTGTATAATCACGTGCCTTAGAATTTCCGATAATCCTCAATAATTTTGTCAATACTTGACCAATTTGAATTCGGTTTGAAGCAGAGAAGGTGAAAAGTTGTCAGAAATAACATGGTTGTGGTGGATTTTTAACAAAACAACTGATAAAAAAGTTATTGAAGATAAAACCAAAATTTTGGTTTTTTCTTCAATAACTTTTTTATCAGTTGATTTTTCAAAAATAAACCACGTCCATCTAATGCGTAATGTCTTTCCACATTCTCTGTTTCAAACCGAATTCAAATCGGTCCCATATTAACAAAGTTATTGAAGATAGTCAGTAATTATTTCACACCCGGAACTAGTAAACCAATCAAAACGCCCCATTCGTACCACGTGAGTATACAATACCTAGAGCCGTATTGCACGCACGAGATAATTGCGTGGACGCACGGGATTCTCGATATTCCAAAGCGGCTAGATCGATATTGTACGATGCACCGGTTGAACCGTCCAAATATGCATTGCACTCATTTGAACCCTACAAATATCGATTGAACCGTACAAATATGGATTTTTTCCCAAATCGAGGCTGCAGTACAAATATCCATATTCGCATCGAAGAGTAATCTCCCTTTAGTAGAGTTCTCGTTTGCAAAAGCAAAATTGTGCATTAGAGTTGAATGTTTGTTTCAACATGATATTTTGAATTCACTGTCCTAAACAAGACATAGCTTTGATTCTTTGATTGAAAAAACACATTGGCAATACATTAAGACAAACGGAGAAAATGATTTTAAACATCACGAAAGAGATTATTTTCATTTCAAAACATTTCTGAATTGTAGCGCATTTAATTTGCAGCAATGATAAAAATCACACTTAACCCTTTCCCAAACAAGACCTGGATTTGATGTCCATTAAAAGGCTTGACAAAAAAGTTCTAAGAGAAAAGGAGATTTGCCGTTTATCAGCAATTTCTCCTTTTCTGTCAATGTTTACATTGTTGATTTACGCATGACATGATAGATAATTTATATGACAAATTTCATGTACATTTCACACTATCATAATTTATGACGGTCTATTCAATCTTTTGAGACAAACATAAATCGATAAATATAGATTTAATGTCAGATACCATGTATATTTCACAGCGTTAGAAATGTACATGTAGCCTACATTTTTTTCATGACACAGGCCTATGTTGTTTTCTTCCTTTTTTCACGTTGGAATTCTATTTAAAAGTAATTAGATCTAGATCTTAATTTTATACAAAATTAATCTTTGTCATGTTTTGTGTGAAAAAATGATGTGAAATAAAGAGGTCATTTAACATGTCTTTGTACAATACCAAATTCTATTGGATTCATACTTTGCAGAACAAGTCTATATTTAGACTCGCCTATCGGCTCGTCCAAATATAGCCTCGTTCTGCAAAGTATTCATCCAATAGAATTCGGTATTGTACAAAGACATGTTAAATAACCTCATATTATTGCATCACGATTATCCACCGTGTACACTAAAACATGCTAAAAGGCTAATGCGACCATCTTGAGATTTATGTCACGCCGGAATCCTTCAGGCAATGTCGTAAACATTCGGTGGTATCTATACAGATAAGTTACGAACAATAAAATATGTTGTTTTGTGCTGCCGCATGACTACGATATCGCACGAACAATACCGACGTACTGAATCTCTATATGGGCCCTATTACATGTATTCTACCCAAAGGCGCCTTTTGGCACACTCATTCACTACAAATTAACTTTCATTCTGTTGCATACACGCTTATAGCCTTTAAGACGAGAACCCTCAGACTAGTTCAAATTAAAAGTACCGCTTTCTTTGAAATATTTTTCTTAAAAAATCAATTCGACAGAAAAGTTTGAAGTATAAAAAAGAAAAATGCTGGTACTCAGCAGTTTTCTCGAGTCATTGTTTAAACGTTGATACTATGTGTTGTCTGGAAAGGGCACTGGTTGACCCTTTCTTTTCTAGCCGATATTCATAAAGAAATGTGACCCGTCACGCTAAAAGGGACCTTATCCGAATATCAAAAATCCAAACTTTGACAAACTTTTCAGACTCAGCACAGGGAAACCAGGTACTGTATTCGAAAAATGAACGTAAAGTAAGATAGGGAAAACATTCCAGATATAAAAAATTACATACAAGTGAAAAGTGTCGGCCCTAGTCTGGCTGCGCGGACTGCGCAGACTGACTAGGGTCGATATTTTTCACACACCCGATAAGGTCCCTTTTAGCGCGACGGGTCACAAATGTTTGGCAAATATTGCAAGGGAAGGAGAAATGGATGGTCATGTTTAAAACGTAACTGCAGCTTGAATAAGCGACAGTTATGACTTTCTAACATAACCGACGAAATGCTAATAACCAATGGTATTTATTCCGTAACATTAACACTTTCCCAAACTACATCTGGTTTTGATATCCCTATTATAAAAAGCTTGGGAAAACATCAAGACAAAAGAAGAAAATCCTGACAACCATCATTTTCTCCTTTTGCCTCGATTATTTTACGCTATATTTTACATAAACGATATCCCTATTAACATCAATTTTGTCACCCGCAGAATAATTTGGATTGCACAACCCTAAAAATCTTGCATTTTGAAAATGTTTAAACTGTTACATTTGAATATTGCAAAACTTTGGATTTGGACTAGTCTAAAATGTGTCGTCTTGTGAGAAGTTTGATATATATTTTAGTCAGAATTAAAAGTTACAATCTAAACACTGTTCTTTTACTCAGACCTTGGCACCGATCCCTTGTTCTTCTAGTTTGTGATAGTTTATCGTAATTCTTTGACCGAAATACTTTCGCAATCATTAAAATTAAAACACTAGACGAGTCGACAGAAAAAAAATCATTCTTTTCTGTATGCAAAAGTCTAAATTCTAATTCAATTTTTGTCGTTGACTTGTTTTCACTATTCATACTGTGGGTTGATGCCGAACTCTAATACTTCCATGGTCTTGTCTAAAAACTTCTGAGGAAATATCCTGTGGGGAAATAAAATAAAGAAATGACATGTTGCTGCTTTTCAACGAAAACCTCGTAACTGCAGCTTGTTCTAAGCTGCAGTTACGAGGTTTTTGTTGTAAATTGGCGATATATAAAACGTATTTGCATGTATTGAATGCCTCATATTAACAAACTATGTTTAATAACCCATTCCAACACATTGACGCTTTTTGACACCTCTCAATAAAGGTGGAACTTTGTTGAAATGGAAGAAAATGATTGACAGCATCTACCCCTTCATTTTCCGCAATGTTTGTTCAGAAAGAAAATTATAAAACTCTAGAATTTCAACATCTACAAAATGCTGTCTGCAATTTCTTTCCCTTTAAGTCAGTCTACAAGCTTGCCATTTTGAAAAGGGACATCCCTTCAGCATTTTCTTCTTTTGCTTTGCCTTAATGTTTCCCCAGCCTTTTCGAATAGGGACGTGAAAACCAAGTCTTGTTTAGAAAGGGATAAACTATTATTCTCAAAAGAAGTCAGAATGTCTACTATGACTTTATCTACATACCCTTTGAGCCTATAGTTTGGTTCATGGATGGCGGGTATGTAGATATCTTTCTTGTTTTTACAAAATCCGTCAACGATTACACTGGCTACCCACGATGTATTCATTGCTGGAGTAACGCTGTAAAAATACATACATGGATTATATTTTTATTGGTCGTCATAAACCTTTTATCAGTTGAATTTTAACGACCTGCTACTTGTACATCCATCTAATCCCTGATGTTTTTTATATCTTTTCTACTTCAAACCGAATTCAAGTGAGTCACGTATTAACCCTTTCCCAAACAAGACCTGGTTTTGACGTCCCTAATAGAAAATGCTTGGGAAAACATTGAAACAAAAGAAGAAACTGCTGAATACCAGCAGTTTCTCCTTTTGTCTCAATATTTTCTATGCTATATTTTACACAAAGTGTACATTTAATAACTTCCATTTGGTCATTTGTGGCAGTTTTTGAAGTGAATCACCCTAAAATTTTGCCGTTTGGGAAAGGGTTAACGGAATGTGTCTGAAATTGTTGAGTAACGTGATTCACAACCGTGATTATACAGTAATAGCGATGAATTTGTGTTAGAAATGGACTGGGTTTACCGTTATATAATATTGATAAACCGTCGGTGTTGTAATAAAATCTCGTAACTACGGCTTGAAGCAAGCCTTAGTTTCGAGATTTTATAACCACGGTGGGGATTGTGCATAATGGGATTGATGACGAATACGGACAAAATAATCTCGATTCTGGTAAGATTTTTTGCAATAACTTCCTTATTCGTGCGTCAATTTTCAAAAGGTTTGTTGCATGTACCCCGCCTTACCTAGCTTTTTCATCAGATGTATGACATATTAGATAACTCGTGGTACTTTTTCCAAAATATTGTCCCAACCGACCAGAAAGCGAAATGGTAACGACTACGGCCAAATTAACCACGCTTCAGGTAAGCAGTTGTGCAATAACTTTCTTATTTTAGCATCAATTTCCATGCAGTTTGTTGCATGTACTCCGTCTTACTGAGCCATTTTCTCAGATGTACTACTTTTCGGAAAACTCCTTGTGCTTTTCTCAAAAATCGATCCCAACCGACTAGAAAAATGACCTGGATTTTTTGTCGTTTTTCTGATCGGTTGGGATCAATTTTTGGGCAAAGTACAAAGATTCTACAAACAAGTCATATATCTGAGGAAAGAGCTCAGTAATGCGGGGTACATGTAACAAAACGCAGAAACAAGAAAATTATTGCACAATTTTTTACCTGAAGCGAGGCAAATTTGTCCGTATTCGTTATCCATCCCATCATGCACAATCCCCACTGTGATAACAACACCTACGAAATACTACTTGTTTGTCCAAAGTTATGTCACGGATGATTAGATAAAATCGTTCCCTATTGACAGGCCCTGTTGGCGTAAGATGGATAAGTAAAACACTAACCTTCCCGTGATGTGTTTCGCCATGCCAGTATCCACAAACAGCGGGTATACTGTGGTGAATTTTAACCCTGTATGTCCCTCTCGTCTCATTTCATCTCTCAATGCTTCCATAAACCCGGCTACAGCGTATTTTGATGAACTAAAAACAAAATACAGCATAATATATTAAATTATTTCATAATGCAAATGAGATATAAACACACACTTTAATATGGTTTACCGGTATGTACTGAATGCTTCTTGTTTACTTACTGTCATGTTCCACATTCGCTCTAAATTATAACAATTTTCAATCATAATTCATCGAAATAAATAAACATACATATGATTTGAAAAATAAACCAGGTGTGGACGCAGATTGGAATGCACAAAAGTGCAGTCCCATCCGCATCCCCATCTCTTATCCATTAAAACTAAAACAACGTCAATATTAAATATTTATTTGTTTATACCATTTATCAGACAAATAATTTAGTGAATCGCAAGCCATTTACATGGCTGGGTAATACATTAATAAGTTTAAAATGTTTTGTAAATGATAATGTTACTTTGTACATGTATTATGTTTCACTTTAAAAAAAATATGTACTACTATTGTTTGACCAAATTTACCTGAGACTCATCGTTTTCCGTAAGCGTATTCCGGCATTCATCGGCGTATTCGATAGTTTCCGCGTGTTTATACCCTGCGCTGTGAAAAATGTTAACTTTATTTCTGCATGATTTCATTGAACAAAGAACTAGCGTAGTGGAAAGACGCTGGACTTTCATGTACAGAGACTCAAGTTCAAAACCAGCATTTTACTGATGAAACTTTTGTTTAGCCTTTTTTCTTTCTTTTTTTCCCTATGAAATGGAATAGATCTACTTAATTAATCTATCAATTTATTGATTGATGAAATACTCATTTTTTTAATTTTCACATTAATTATAGTTCACTAAATATCTTTTCCCTTTTTATCATAATCTTTATTCATCCATTTATCATTTATAATATCCCTTTGAACGTTGCTGGTGTGTTGGTCTCTCGCAGCTTCTCTGGAATAAAAAAGACATTGACACTGCTTACTCCAATTGTATTGATGGTAAAGCGAGAAAAAAGGTTCTGGGTCCCCCAGTTGTATAAAAAAGTTGCAACATCAGCAAACACGTTTTTATTAATTGGACGTCCGAAAGGACGTACAATTCTTATAACCACTTTTGGACAGGCGAAATTGGTTTTCATTACCAAAAAACCCTTTCTCAGACTCAATTACCAGTTGACCAAAATTCAAAATAGATTTTGCGAACATACAGGAAAACTGTCGTATCTTTTCCTACTTTCTATGTGTTCTCTAACAAATACTATAAGATTCATTGGCCGATTCAATTCATGCCACGTCTTAACCAACTTTACGATCTTTTTTCGATTTAATCATTTTCTTGTAGTTTTTTGACTTTCGTAATATTTATTGTGTAAAGGGTAAGATCTTTAGAAAGCGATACATGCATACACTATGGTTATAATGTAAACAGACACCCTATATCATCAGCAGCAGCGATAGCTCAAACGAGAAAGGATTAACCTCGCAACATTTTTTTTTTCAGTTTGAAATTTGGAACGCCGTTGGTTCAATTCCAGTTCGGATTATTTCTTCTGTAAAACGTTTGTTTTTCTTGATGTGTTTACTGAAAACACACATTTTAGAATGATTGCCCAATTTAATGCACGTATTGTGTATGATAGGTTCCTTTTCTTTGATCATTATTGTTTAAGTCTTTGGCATATTTAAAGGAACGGGGTTTTCCACGAGACGTACTTTGGAACCAGGGTTTTGAAATTGATTATCGGGGAGTGAGTTCATTTCGCAACTCGGGTTCGACTCGATGACAAATCGGGGTTCCATCTGAACAGCCTCAGATGAGACACTAGTGAAATCCACCTATTCAGAAAAATAGTTGCTCTTACGAGTTTTTTTTTTCTCCATCATCTGTTGTCACTGATATTCGACAGTATCATGACCTATTTACATATTGATCGATGATCATGACAACAATGATTATTACTAGTATAAGACTAAGTGACAGCGATCTGTATTTATTTCGTTTAAGAGACCCGTTTACGTGTATTGAGCTAAGAAGATGAAGCAATGGGTCTGCAACAGATGGTACCTGGATGATCGTATGAATATGTTTACAGATAGGGACATTGCTATTCTCAAATTTTCGTTGATAATGATATGAAGATTTAAATTGCTTATTGTACTCCACTGCCATTTTCCCGACGGCACGTTCCCAATTTCTTCTTTTTATGCACATCTGTAGATGTAAGGATGCTGCGGTAGTACTTGTATGAGGAATCCATGGTTAGGTGCTCCAATTCATCTGGTATTTTGTTTCAGGAAAAGTATGTATTGAATTTGTTTTGTAACCACAACCAGGGAAAACTGCTACCGTGTTTTTTTCTTTTTTTACTCCAAACAGGAATAAAAATCAAAGTGCTTGGAGCACTATATTTAGACGCCTCTCATTGATTGAGCGGAATTGTATGTAAATGATCGGCGTTTCATTACTTTATTTCGTTGAATTTGTGTTAAGATCGATTCTAAATCACTGCGGTCGTTTTTTCGCCAACGATGGTGGAGATAGAAGTCGAACAAGAGTGCCATGGTCACAATATACTCCGCCACTTATAAAACTTGAGACAAAAAAAAATGACATTGACAAGGATTTATAAATAGTCACACAAAAACCTGTAAAAAGTTGTGCTCACAAAAAGGTTTTTATAAATATCCAGTCAAAAACCTGGAAGGAATTGCGTTCACGAGACTGAAATATCATTAAGCCCTAGAGACTAAGATTGAAGGGGGCATAACTCAGGCAAATATCAATGAACCATAAAATCCTTACTTCATGCACATCTACCAATTAAGGTAATAACATCCACCAAGTTTCATAAGGATCCAGTCAGAATCTTAGAAGAAGTTGTGTTGACAAGGCTGCAATTTCAATCAGCCCCAGAGACTAAGTTTTAAGGGGGTATAACTCTAGAAAAAATCAATGAACCATAAAATCCTTCCTTCATGCAAATCTACCAATTGAGGTGATTGACCAAGTGTCATTAATATCCAGCCATAAACGTAGGAGGACTTGCGTTGACAAGGCTGCAATTTCAATAAGCCCCACAGACTAAGTTTTAAGGGGGCATAACTCTGGCAAAAATTAATGAACCATAAATTTCTTCCTTCATGCACATCTACCAATTGAGGTGATAACATTGACCAAGTTTCATTAAGATCTAGCCAGAAACTTAGGAGGAGTTGTGTTGACAAGGCTGCAATTTCAATAAGCCCCAGAGACTAAGTTTTTATGGGGCATAACTCAGGCAAAAATCAACAAACCATAATATCCTTCCTTCATGCACATCTACCAATTGAGGTAATAACATTGACCAAGTTTCATTAAGATCCAGCTAGAAACTTAGGAGGAGTTGCGTTGACAAGGCTGCAATTTCAATAAGCCCCAGAGACTAAGTTTTTAAAGGGCATAACTGGCAAAAATCAACGAACCATAAAATCATTCCTTCATGCACATCTACCAATTGAAGTGATAACATTGACCAAGTTTCAAGAAGATCCAGCCAGAAACTTAGGAGGAGTTGCGTTGACAAGAAAAGTGGACGGACGTACGGACGGACGGATGGACGGACGGACGGATGGACGGACGGACGGATGGACGGACGGACAGACGGAGAAGATGACGCCAATATACGTCCGCCTCCGGCGGCGTATAAAAAAAGATGATTAAAAAGAACAATGTCTGAGTAGAATTCGAACCCAGGGCCTTCCGGATATAACATGTGTAAAGAGTACAAGGTGAGTGCTCTGCTAAGTGAGCTATCGCGGCTTTCATTTATGTAGCGCGTTGGCTTACATTTTGAATAAATTGCTTTGTAGCGTACTTTATAAAATCAATGAAAAGTATAACTGACGACAATACTCATAGTAATGAATAAAATATCTTTCGTTCATGTACAATCCCGCTCAATCAATCAGAGACGTCCAATTACAGTGCTCTCAGCACTTTGATATTACCTGTATCTAAACGGTTTCGACATTTCTTGAATGATTACTTGCATGTATGCATGCATTTGAAAAAAACGAAATAAATGTTGAAAGTAAAAATATTTAAACAAAACCGCTACTGGGGTTCGAACCACGGACATGTGGCTTACAGAAGAGTCGCCTTACACACTAGGCCACTATTATTCGGTGGATATTGCGAAGTGTATAACAGTAGTTATACAGATAATAGTCCCGATATAGAAAATACGGAAAGACCCGAATATTAACGGAATATGCAAGGAGTCTCAGTTCAATCTGGTCAAACAATACTATGACATAGTCCTCGTATATTAAAAATAGTTCATTAGTATCTTTTTGTATAATTACAGTCAAATCTCTCTACGTCGAACTTCGTGGGACCTACTAAAAAACTTCGACGTATAGAATGTTCGACGAAGAGATATTTTTAATATTTTAAAGATAAGCGATCATCTTCGCTTTTATGCAGGCATATGGCAGTAAGTAAGCATGAAATGATTTCATTAGTGTTCAAAAATAATAACAACAAATTAATATAATCTTATTTCACTATTACATTTGATGCAAAAACTAATTACAATACATGTAATAATAAACTAGCATGGTAACATTTTGCTCTATATATCAGAACGTTACTCAAAATTTGCAACTGTTGACACAAGATCAAATACAAACAGGTAAAAATCAATATTCGATAAAGGTAAACACCTGTGTTGACGGGTCGAAAGGTGTGAAATACTGACTTGATTGCATTAGGCATCATGTAGGTTTCGGGTTCGTCGTGTAGAGGTGTGAATGTATGCAAACATAGTTGACGGGACTTTGAAATTGGTTCGACGTAGAGAGGAAGTTCGTGCAATAGAAAACGACGTATAGAGGTTGAATTATATAGAAATAAAGAACAATATAATCGGGACTTGAAAATTACTTCGACGTAGGGAGAACGTTCGACATAAAGGGACGTTCGACATAAAGAGGCTTGACTGTATTTCAAAATTGATAAGAAGTATTAACAACGAATACAACAACTTACGAATAATCTGTAAGATAAGCAACGCCATTTCTCCCCGCCATAGATGCGATTGCGACTATGTGACCCTCTTTACGTTTAATCATGAATGGTAAAAATTCCCTCACCGTCTGAAAAAGAAACAATACATAGGTCGTTGATCGGTTTATATAAAATGAGAAACAGAAACGTGTACTTAACTCCAGGAAATGCCTTAACAACTTCTTTAACAAACTGTAGTTGGCTATCCCGCTAGGCTTTTGGAAAGCGGACATGAGAAAACAAATCTCCCGCTTCAATATAGCTTTCCATCCTATAATCTCGGCGTAGACTCGACTGGTTCAACGATCAGATCAATTGCATCGTGCACACCATGCCCGTTTGAATGTTCGCGAGTACGTTTCCAAAATGTCACGTGGATTATCTACTCTGTGTGTTATACTTTTTAACGTTATATCGACCAAATATTACTGGTATCCCGTAACTTTTTCTGTAAACCCCAATATACAAGCGTTTGGACAGTTAGATTCTGAAAGCTATCAGACGAAAAATGGATGTTCAAGAACATAGGATCATTGTATAAAGTAGCACAGATCCTAATGAGGCAACTGTATAAAGTAGGTCCTAACAGATATACGTATAATGTTGCATTACACCGATTTAGGCTAATAAACTTACCCAAAAGTGTGAGAGCACGTTAACATTGAACAGCCTCTTGATATCATCTTCTCTCAGTTCAAACACTGATCCACCATTCAGTATGCCGGCATTATTAACTAGTATGTCTATATGACCGACATCTCTCCGAACTTGTTGTGCTGCTTGTTTAACATCGTCTATATTTGTGACGTCGACAGTATAAGCCTTGGCGTAGCCTTGATTTTCTTTGATTAGATTGGCGACTTCTTCATTGTTTCTCTAAAAAAAATAAAAAGATACAGTTGCGGTAAATTACTGGGAGATAATATGTAAATTTATGTGCAGCAGATCTCTAGATATCACTGTTTTTCAACAAAAATCTCGTAACTGCAGCTTAAAACAAGCTGCAGTTACGAGGTTTTTGTTGAAAAGCAACTGTAGGCTATTTGACGCTGTTTTGGTGGGCAACTTGAGATATGCCTACGTGTAGTCTGACGGCATTCTACACTGCCAGTTAAATAAAGTTCAACATGGCCAATCATAAATGAAAGGGTGTTGAAAGGAAGGAATCGAATGAAACAAACAAATAAGTTTATGTCTATATGACCAACGTCTCTCCTAACTTGTTGTGCTGTTAATTTAACATCGTCTATATTTGTGACGTCTATATTTGTGACGTCTATATTTGTGACGTCGACAGTATAGGCCTTAGCGTAGCCTTGATTCTCTCTAATGAAAATCGCAACTTCTTCGTTGTTGCTCTAAAAGTTATATTAAAAAATAGTCGCGTTAATACTATATGCAATATGTACATATGTCAAGCAGATCTCTGAATGATCACTATCACCGCTTTAAAACATGTCGATTCAGACTCTTTAGAACGCGTAACAAAACCTGACAAAACTTTTTTGAATAGCATGTTCTTCGTCTTTGACAGTGTATTCAAAGTGTTTTTGCAATAGCTAGTGACGTCAAAACAATGTCGTTTAGGAAATGGTCAATCAGTATAACATAGGTTATAACATAGGTTCAAAAGAGAAAAGGGCACAACTTATCTAGATAATTATAGTATTAACAAAAAGTTCATATCAGCATATATAAATGTAGCAGTGATTTGTATATAAATTATATTATT
Organism: Fragum sueziense; assembly: GCA_963680895.1. Taxonomy (NCBI): domain Eukaryota; kingdom Metazoa; phylum Mollusca; class Bivalvia; order Cardiida; family Cardiidae; genus Fragum; species Fragum sueziense. The sequence goes on along the minus strand of OY804606.1, from coordinate 4,587,622 downwards.
CGCACTATAGTTAGACAAACAGTTCAGACCCGTAGGAACAGGGGGGCTAGGGGGGGGGGGGGGGGCTAAGCCCCACAAAGTTGACCAAAAATGCCGAATTTCCTTAATTTTACACTGAAAATTTTGGGAAAATCCAAATTAGCCCCCCCCCCCCCAATATTCAGGACAAGGGCTTTAGCACCCCCCCCCCCCAATACGAAATTGCTTCCTACGGGCCTGCAGTTTGCTGTTTTGGCAAAAGATTCAATATATCATTTGTGCGTGTTCAATTCGTCATATCCGAGTTTTGCATAAACGTATCCCATTAGTATATTTCAGGCCCGTAGGAACAGGGGGCTAGGGGGACTAAGCCTCCCCCCCCCCCCCAATGTTGGCCAAAAATGCCGAATTTTCTTAGTTTTACACTGAAATTGTTGGGAAAATCCAAATTAGCCCCCCCCCCCCCCCCCCCCCCCCAATATTCAGGACAAGGACTTTAGCCCCCCCCCCCCCCATATGGAATTGCTTCCTACGGGCCTGTATTTTATAATTATATTTACGGTCATCAATCAACTTTTATGACCACCTACATTAGTTGAACAATTAATGAGTAAATATATAATCAAATCTATAATAGAGGTTTGTCAAAGAGTTATTCCCCTTGCGAAACTCTTCACAAAGAAAATTAAAAATACACGTCCAGTGTTCCTGAGGGGGCACTAATTACTTCGGGCAAATTAGCGCTCTATTTTGTTTGTAAAAGATACGGTTGAAAACAATCTTTATTTACACATTTGAGCTTGATTATACATCAAATTGTGCGCGAGCTGAATCACTTAGACCCCTAGATGTCAAAATCGGTCGAAATTTAAAATAAATGATTCATTATTTTTATCAGTTTCTTGTTTTATCTCTATTGTCATATTTTCGTAATGACCACGAAGCCCGTTCACTTGTCTGCGAATACATTTTGATGGGATCAATAGCAATAGCCGGTATCTATCGACTCCTATATCTTCCGTGGTATTGTAAAACCTTGTAATTACAGCTTAAATCAAACTGCAGTTACGAGGTTTTGCAATAACACCGGTGATTGGCATATTCAGCCAACGATATTTCGTTATTGAGAAGGCAGAACATTGTAACAACGAATTATCAAAGAAGTTGAACATTTACGGTGTTTTTGCCATTAATGGCGATTTCTCAGAGAAATTTTATCCTTTCTCCAACGACTGAATTTAAGGCTGGCACAATGTTTAAAAGGAGTTACAAATGTAAAGGCTGTAAAATATTTGATTTTTTAAAGTAAAATATGAAATGTTTGAGCGCAGAAAATATTGCCCAATGGGAAACTTCTGATGATCAGCATTAATGCATTATTTTCTTTTGCTTCAATATTTCCCAAGGTTTTCTCGACCAGGGACGTCAAAACTCGGTGTCGTGTTCAACTGTATTCGATAAGAACAGTCTCAATATTTGCTGTCTTGGAAATAGTGAAACAAGTTTTTAAAAAAAAATGAATAAATTACACTACAGGGTGTGGGGGCATTTGACCCCCTCCCCCCGCCCCCGCAACGACTCTGGATCCGCCACTATGAACTAACCCCACTTGGTATTATGCATAATATTTGCTAAGCCTAGTTGTGATTGTACGCCTGTCCCTGACTTGTGAAAACATTCTGACGAAAGAATAAAACGATGATGGTAAGCATTTCCCCTTTGCCTCAGCGTTATAAACGATGGTTTGATCGATGACCGACCGGCCCCTGTTCTAACGAGCCTTCTTTTTTTCTCTCAAGATTTAATATTCGCATTGGCACGTTTCTTTGAAACATATAGGTGAGGAAAGGGTTCTGGAATGACAGGGTTTTTTGTTGCTGTTGAAAAGCCGATAACGTTGATTGTGATATACTGATAAGGCGATATTAAAGTAATGTACCGACGAGACTGTCAAACGCGTGATATACCGGTAGGCCTATCTGCAAAACCCTTTGCATAGACAATACTGATCCCATCAATATTGACAATCGAAATGTACTTTAACCTTTAAAGGGCGACGGTAACAGATGGTCTAATTGCAAAAAATGATTTTTTTTGAAAAAATATGCAAAACTTTTGTGTTGACCACCTCGGGATGGCTAATAATATGCGATTCAGACAGAGTTTGAGTTTATTGGGGTTTTACGCCGTTTTCAACTACCAGGGTCATATCGCGGCGGCTGGAGCACCTAACCGTGGGTTCCTGGTATTTCTCGCACCAGTACAACCACAATATCCAAACCGAGCCTCCAGCTGCTCTCTCACATAGATGATTCACACCCATTGGTGAGAGACAAATGACTTTTGTCAAATGTCAGAATGGATACTGGCCGAGCCGGGCTTCGAACTCGAGACCCCTGTATTGACAGACTCCGACGTAACCGACTGAGCTATCTGGGCTTGATTCAGACAGAGAATGAGCCGAAATTACAAGACAGATAGCTGAATTTAGGGAGAATCCAAGCCTAAATTCAACCCCATCACTGATGGGGTTAGAATTATTTTCAAATTGTTGCGCATGCGCATACAGCGCGGACCATGATTCAAACGAGATTCATACTTAAATTTCAATATGACGTCATCATGTATGTTGCACATGACGTCATTTAAGAAAGTCGCATGTCCTACAGTTTTGACCTACTTTCGACATCGCTTCATGAATTTGGTATCAAATTGCGAAAAAATGAGTCGTTGCTTCAATAGTTTCTCGTAATCATTTAATCAGGTCATATAAAGCTTAAAAAGTGTACATTTCGTTTGTATTTGACAATTTTTGGGTCCAAATCTGGGAAATAGTAGCTTTAACCCTTTCCCAAACGGCAAATTTTTAGGACGATGCACTTCAGAAACTGTCACATATGACAAAACGGATGTTATTAAAGATAGGATTTGTGTAAAATATAATATAGACAAGAGGCCCAGAGGGCCTTATCGGTCACCTGAATCAAATGAGCAGACACAGTTAAGGAAAATGTTAAAAGTTAACTAATAGCGCACCCCCCAGCACCACCATTTCTTGACAGTTTTTTTTCTCTTGTACAAACTTATTTAAAGACTCAAATACCAAATGTGAATTCAATCCAACAATTGAACATTTCTAAATATGTACCCTATTTACCCCCTTTTGGGGCCTCAAAGGGAGATAACTCCATGATTTGTATAAATCTGAAGCGCCTTCCCAATGGGATGCTTCCTGCCAAGTTTGGTAGAAATCTGTCTCAAAAAAATGTAGAAAATGTTCAAAGTTTAGTAATAATGCGAACCCCTCCCATCCCCGATCCCCAGCACGACCATTTATTGACAGATTTTTTCTCTTGTACAAACTTTGTAGTCCTTGCCCTAAAGACTTTAACTTCCAAATGTGTATTCAATGCAACAGCCGGTTCATCAGAAGAAGATTTTTTAAGATGTACCCTATTAACCCCCTTTTTGGCCCTTTATGGGACCTCAAAGGGAGATAACTCCATGATTTGTACAAAATCTGAAGCGGCTTTCTATTTTAGGATGCTTCCTGCCAAGTTTGGTTGAAATCCGTCCAATGGTTCTTAATAAGAAGTCGAAAAATGTTAAGTTAACTAATAACGCGACCCCCCTCACATCCCCCATCCCCAGCACGGCCATTTCTGGACGGATTTTTTTCTCTTGTACAAACTTTGTTGTCCTTACCCTAAAGACTCTAAATACCAAATGTGAATCCAATCCAACAGCCGGTTCATGAGAAGAAGATTTTTTAAGATGTACCCTATTTAACCTCTTTTAGGCCCCTTATGGGGCCCCAAAGGGAGATAACTCCACGATTTGTACAAATCTGAAGCGGCTTCCCATGGGGATGCTCCCTGCCAAGTTTGGTTGTAATCCGTCCTATGGTTCTCAAGAAGAAGTCAAAAATGTTAAGTTAACTAATAACTCGACCCCCCCTCACATCCCCCTTCCCCAGCACGGCCATTTCTGGACGGATTTTTTTCTCTTGTACAAACTTTGTTGTCCTTGCCCTAAAGACTCTAAATTCCAAATGTGAATCCAATCCAACAGCCGGTTCATGAGAAGAAGATTTTTTAAGATGTACCCTATTTAACCCCTTTTAGGCCCCTTATGGGGCCCCAAAGGGAGATAACTCCATGATTCATACAAATCTGAAGCGGCTTCCCATGGGGATGCTCCCTGCCAAATTTGGTTGTAATCCGTCCAGTGGTTCTCAAGAAGAAGTCGAAAATGTTAAAAGTTAACGGACGACGGACGACGGACGACGCACGACGCACGACGACAGACAAAACACGGTCGCAATAGGTCACCATGACCTTCGGTCAGGTGACCTAAAAATATTGAGACAAAAGGAGAAACTGCTGGTCATTAGCAGTTTCTTCTTTTGTTTCAATGTTTTCCCAAGCATTTTCTATTAGGGGTGTCAAAACCAGGTCTTGTTTGGGAAAGGGTTAATCAAGCTGTAAAAATGATAATTTTGGACACCAATCAGACATGTGACAAATCAGACGAAATTGTCATTGAACGAAATTTGAAGGAAAAACCCGAAATTAATAGCAATACGTTAATGAGACAGGTCATCGGTATCATTATTTCAAAACCAAATATTGATCAATAATGCTAAACATCCCAGTCGGAGCGCAATTTAAGCATTAATTTTACTGATCAGGTTCCTTGTTTTTCGAATAAGAAGGGAAACGAACGTATTCATTTGGCATTTATTTTGAATATATATAACAGTATATTTCTATTTGGTACATAGTCAGGATTGTTTTTATCAGTTCTGTCTGGCTTTCCCAAAATAAAGTGGCATCCACAAACTTTCACGTTATTTGTAAGTGTTTTTAAACTCAAGTTTTGTCTACCCGACGCATATCCAACGCATTTTTAATGCCGATTTTTTTTTTTGAAAAAGTGAAGAATCTACAATTATTTGACAGTTTATTCCGTCTATGATCACACCCATACACGCAACAATGATCGTGTCCGCCCATTTTTTCGATTTAACGAATCACAATAGCAGATTAATCCGTCACGCTTATTATCCCATTATAGAATGATTATCGACTTGTCCCCTCAAAGGAAACCGATAGCTGAATTACGGCTTGTGCGCATTATTTGCTTGACAATCCTCTATTAGCAATAGATAAGAGGGGGTAAAATCATTATCATTTCAAATACAACCCTTTTATAGTGGATATTCATTTGAATCAACTCAAGGACCGATCCAAATGAATACCTACACCACATGGGTTTGTGAACTTTGTAAGATTTCTTCGCATCTTGAAAATGCTTTATCCCCTCCTTCAATATATTATGTAAGTATGTTCGGCAATCCCTTTAAAAGTGACGTCTTTTTGAAGAAAAGCCGATGATTTACATGTTCTTATATTCTCTTTCTCAACATTGCATTTCATATACACAATCACTCAGCTTGTACTCATTTTGGCTTCTATCCCGCCTTTGAATTATTTACCAGTCTAAAAATCTGAAGTCGTGAGTCCTTGTTATGTGATTTACCTTGTTAATGTCCCATAGAATGAGCCTGGCTCCCCGCTCGCTCAACTGTAAGGCTAGTTCCCGTCCAATCCCGTGTCCAGCACCGGTAACCAGCACTAGCTTTCCTGAAATATCCCGCGATCTCCTACGAATGATGAAACAACGAACAAACGCTTCCATGTAACAATATACCAAGTAAAAGATTAGGTATATAAACCGAAATAGAATCGACATTTTGTAACCGTCCGGAGTTAGTCTATTGAACACTTCACAATGTTTAAAGTGCAACAATTACATACACAAGTTGCAAGTATGGCCTATCCCTTCGCTATTTTTGGATTTCAAGATAATCCGTTTCAACGAGAACATAGTACATTTCCTCTAGCACAAACAAACATTTAATTATGATTAAAATCGACTACACTATGCCGTAATGCGATACACATTATCGCTGCTTTTCAACAATATACCTCGTAACAGCAGGTTAAACAAGCTTCAGTTACGAGGTTTTTGTTGAAAGCGAAGTTATTTATTCAATTGACTAGATCTTTTTTCGACCATGCCATTGGTCACCTTAAACTGTCCCATCACCAACTTTTCAAGCTTTTTTACAACGTTCTCGAATGTAACTACTGAACATGAACCGGTTGATATGTTATCAATAAAGTGCTCAAGTTTACCCTTTCACAAATACGAACAACTATGATTATGTCGTCTACAACTTATTGTTCATTATTTCCCAGCAAGCATACCTATATCGGGCAGATATCGGCTTTAAGTTGGAATATCGGTTCGTTTTGCCGATGTCGGACCGATGTCGGGTCGATATCACTTTGAAATCTGAACATACAATTTTTTCTCCGATAACGAGCCAATGTCGGGCCGATTATGAATATCGGGCGGATAGCGTTCTGAGTTACAGAACCGACATCGGGCCGACATTTCTGTCATGCCGATCTGAAGTATTTGCTGGGTTGGACTGGTCTTCAATTTGGTCATCTGTGTTGAAAAAAGTAGGCTATCGGACCTTGACAGACAGGTTTCTGGACGGTCAAATTGGATAGTCAATGACCTTTTAAATACATAATGATGCGATAAATATGGTGTACAGTACAGTATAGGTCAAAAGTACGTACAGTGGTCCGACGCTAATCTGATGTTTATAAACAAATCTTTAGCCTATAAAAACATGTTATCATAGAGACGCACGTGCAACTCTTCTCGTCAATATTACATAACTAGACAGCCCTGGCGGTCTGGACGCGCTCCACAGGCCTGATTGTTTGTCTTGTTGAATGCAATTTCAATGGTTCAGGCTGCCCAAACTAGCAAATGCATGACCAAGCTGAAAATTACAAGCAAGTATGATCGTATGGTCAGTAAGATTCTGCGAAAGTTCTGTATTGATTAGTTAATACTAATGGTTGTTAAAGTGAAAATAAAGCCGAAAATAACAATTAACTCATGCCGTAAAGTTCAGATCAAGCTGAAAATCATACCATGGCAAAATCTCATAATCACCAACACTATGTCTTAGTTTTGTCTTGATTGGTCAATATGTGTAATTGCTACAGTGAAAACAATGTCAAAATAGAGCCGAAAATGGCAATTTTGTCAATTTCAAGGGCACATAACTCATGATATAAAATTAAGATAAAGCTGAAAATTATACCAAAGCAAGACCTTATGGTAAACAACATTCGGTACAACTTTTGTCTTGATTGGGCAATATTTGTAGTTGCTAGAGTGAAAACAATGTCAAAATAGAGCCGAAAATGGCAATTTTGTCAATTTCAAGGGCACATAGCTCATGATGTAAAATTCAGATTAAGCTGAAAATCATACCATAGCAAGATCTTATAGTCAACAACATTCTGTACAAGTTTCGTCTTGATTGGTCAATATTTGTAGTTGCTAGAGTGAAAACAAAGTCAAAATAGAGCCGAAAATGGCAATTTTGTCAATTTCAAGGGCACAAAACTCATGATGTAAAATTCAGATAAAGCTGAAAATTATACCAAAGTAAGATCTTATGGCCAAGAATATTCTGCACAAGTTTTGTCTTGATTGGTCAGTATTTGTAGTTGCTACAGTGAAAACAATGTCAAAATAGGGCCGAAAATGGCAATTTTGTCAATTTCAATGGCACATAACTCATGATATAAAATTCAGATCAAGCTGAAAATTACATAAAAGCAAGATCTTATGGTAACCACTATTCTGTACAAATTTTGTCTTGATTGGGCAATATTTGTAGATTTTAGAGTAAAAATAAAGCCAAAACCAGCTATTTTTGACATTCAAGGGCAGATAACTCAGGTAATTCTAATTCAATCCAAATTCTTTAAAGGAATCTGAGAAAGGGTCACCCAAGGATCATTCCTGTGAAGTTTGGTTGAAATCCATCTAGTAGTTTCTGAGAAGAAGATTTTTAAAGAAAAAGTTTACGGACGGACGGGCGCACGCACGGACGCACGACGGACACACCGCCATGACAATAGCCCGCTGGCCTGATGGCCAGTGGAGCTAACAATCCTGATTATAAAAGATACGATTTCGATTTGACCAGTATAACCTTCAATTAGTAAATGGGCATGGTCTTTATTGTTTGGCGGCAATCAGAATATCGTTGGACTACTATACATGTAGGCATATTCATTTATCGGCAGACGAATATTTCAATGGTCAAAACTTCTAACACACTAGATCTACTTTGATTTATGAAATTTTGAAAATTGTGCAACCGTCTTATTGAATGTAAAACTAATTTCCTAGAATAAATGACCATTAAATGAATATTTCACGTCAAAGTTAAGTAATGCCGAATAGATGGAACCCTTGAACGTTGCATGAAAGACTTTAACCCTCTTTTTCGAAATCACACAAACAGCAAATTCTTACCAATATGTAATTTTCCGAATATATCAAACGATTTAATTATTTTTGATTAATGACCAACATTGGTAGTAGCCTACATAGATTCACCACAAACATCCTTTTCGACAGAATTATTTAATTCTAACCGATATTGTAAATGTAATAACCGATTATCCGCAAAATAACACATACACACACACACACCGATGTTAAAGTCGAAATTGAGGACATTGTCGATTCCATTAGCATGTACATTAATGATTAGAGTCAAAATAATTGAAAACATTTCCATCATTACTTCTTCCAACATAGTTATGTTATTCACTTGCATACAAGAATCTTTGTTATTATGTCTGGAAATATAGCTCACGTGTGACAAAACCCAAGTGGTGCGTTAGACGTTTTCACTAGTATATTTCTCGTCGGACGAACACGGTGGATAATCACGTGATACAATATTTTCAGAAAGTCTTCAATAATTTTGTAATTACTGGACCGATTTGAATTCGGCTTGAAGCAGAGAAGGTAGTAAAATGCCAGGAATAAGCTGGACGTGTTGGATTTTTGAAAAATCAACAGATAAAAAAGTTATTAAGATAAACCAAAATTTTAGTGTATTTTCAATAACTTTTTACAAGTTAATTCTTCAAAAATCATCCAGGTCCATCTAATGCGTGACGTCTGTCCACAGTCTCTTCTTCAAACCGAATTCAAATCGGTCCAGTATTTACAAAATTATTGAAAATTTTCTAAAAATATTGTATCACGTGATTATCCACCGTGTATAACGAATGTTCTTTTTCATCGACAGAAAATAGTTTTCGTCGGACGATTTTTTAGACACAATGTTTTTTACTGCCGGATATTGCATGCATGTGTGTAATTTTGAGCATGATCATAATCTCACAGCATAAGTCACGTGCCCTTAAAGTTATCAAAAAGTGGAAATGGAAAACGCAAAATTGCCATTTTCGCTGGTGTCATCTTAAATTGCTTCAAGTGATCGATTAAGGACCACCATGGTCCTCTTGTAGTTAAATATGCATTATCACTCGCTTGTTGTAGTGGTTTTCGTTAGTAATAAGTATGCGAAATCAAAATATGGCCTTTTACTTTTCTGTGTGCCAAATGCTGACTTTGACATGTGACGGCTTAAAGCTCATATCAAATCGGGTTTAAAACACTTGCGTATGTGGTTGTGTGATAAAATATAAGATGACGTTCGAAAATGGCAATTGTGAATCTTTGCCTAGATGATGATAATTATTATGTATTAGATAGATGCTGTATAGTAGATTCTATGCGTAATAAACATTCAAATGGGCGCAGTCCATTGAATGTTTATATCGCGTAGAATCTACTATACAGACTCTATCTGACTTGGTGTTCGCTAGCGGTTCATTGGAGACGGGGTGTGGCTATGTATTAACGTCACATAAAGTAGCCGGCAGAGAGTTTATGCGAAATATAGCGGGTCGTTTGTGAAGACCCAATGTTACTCCCTGACCAACATTAAATTTAGTAGTGTTCAATTTGAAAGTCGACTCGGACGACACAATTTATGTTGATAAAGATATGTTCTGCATACAAAATAGCTTAGTGTTCGACCTACTTTTTTGACCCATGAAATTGCAGTATATTTTAAAATTTCGGCGCTCTATTCCGCATAAATGGACTGTCGGCTAGTTTATATGACGGCTATACATAGCCACGCCCAGTCTCCAAATGAACCGCTAGCGAACACTAAGTCAGATAGTCTGTATAGTAGATTCTACGCGAGATAAACTTTCAATGCGCTGCGCGCATTTGAATGTTTATTTCGCGTAGAATCTACTATACAGCCTCTATCTAATACGTAGAGAATTATAAGTCAACGACCACTATAATCAAATTATCGTCGATATTCTTCGAAAACCTCGAAGCTTCAGCTTGTTTAATCCATTCCCAAACGACAAACATTTAGGGTGTCCCAAATTCAAAGACACTGCTCACGACAAATTCAAGTGAATGAAATTCAAAATTTGTTGATCATTTGGGTAGAAAAAATTGTGGGAAATGAAGAAATTGCTTGTCACAAGCAATTTCTTCATTTTCCACAATGTTTTCGAAAGCCATTATGTTGTGGGGAGTCAAAAAGATTCAGTGTGTGGTAATGGGTTAAAGGTGCCGGTAAAGGGTTTTCGAAGAACAGCAGCGATAAGATAACAACGGCGACGAAGATGAGGAATTACGAAGGTGAAATTGTTTAATTAGGCCTACATTATTGGGGTATAATGGTTATCACGATTTTCTTCTTTTCTCTTAACATATTCCAAATCACGTTTTCATACACAGGTCATAAAAAGTGTTTAATTGGAAATGCTTAGTGAGGAAATAAGAGAATATAACAGTATGCGGTAAAAATGCCAGAGGTAAAATTGCCATATGCAAAATTGCCATAGGTAAATTAGCCATAGGTAAATTAGCCATACCCAAAATGGTAAATTTGCCATAGGTAAAATGGCCATAGGTAAAATTGCCAGACTCCCATTAAAAAGTGTGTTTTCTTCTGTTTTTTACACAGAATTTGAAATTATAATTTGAAAATTTTGATTTAATAATTGTTGATTTAATAATTTAATAATTTGAGAATTTTGCTTTTTTAACAGAGGGGTTACCCCTAAATAATGGATTTTGTTGAAATAAAGTTACAAATATATTTTTTGTGTATAAATTAAGTAGTTACTATTTATTATGAAGTAGAAGGGTGTTATAACATTATTTTTTGGATCATTTATTCACTTTTCATTATAATTATCGAGAACTTTGGTTTTGTATTTCAATATTGAATGATATTTGACACACATTTTAAAGAGTTTCTTTTCATCATAAATTCAACCATAAATTATGTATTCTCAAAATTTTAGTTATATTCATGCAAAGAGTGTTGTTTAGTTATATGTATTATTTCAGAAACATATTATGACAGTTCAGTAATTTAATTGGAGATACTGTCACTTGGGACTTATTGGTGTGAATGTCATGTCACATTTACTGTTGATTGTCAGTCATGCCATCATCCCTTATCCCCTTTTCAAAACAACAGATTTTATCATCATACCTTTCCCAAACGAGAAAAATTTAGGGTTCTCCATTTTGGAAGTTGCTGCTGACGACAAAAGAGATGTTGTTAAAGATAGATTTTGTGTATAATATACCATGGAAAATATTGAGGCAAAAGGAGAAACTGCTGGTTATCAGCAGTTTCTTCTTTTGTTTTAATGTTTTCTCAAGCCTTTTCTATTACGGACGTATAAACCAGGTCTTGTTTGGGAGAGGGTTAACAAAGCTTTTGAAAACCTTGTTATAGCTAAGTAAAATACACAGAAATCCTGGATCCAAACAAGACCCTTGTAGAAATGTTTTTGATAAATTTTGAGAGAACAGAAGAAATTGCTATTATCAGCAATTTCCCATTTTCGCTCAATATTTCATTTGATATGACACACATTTCCTTATTTTGACACCAACCCTGTCATCTATATGAAAAGAATAAAATGTTGATAACCAGGATTTTCGTCTACCTATTTCCATTGATTTTTACGTTTGTTCTTTTATTCAACAATAGAAGAAAGCGGTGATATCCAAAAATGTATTGGGTTGTCCAAATTAAAAGTTGCTGCATATATATGACAATTGGCTATCAATTCACATGGAATATTATGATCTAGTTCATACAAAAATATTGAGGCAAAAAGAGAAAGTGGTGTTTATCAGCTTTTCCTTCTATTGTCCTTCTATTGTCTCAATGTTTTTCCTTCTATTGTCTCAATGTTTTCACAAGCATTCTCTCATAGGGTCCTCAAAACTAGTTCTTGTTTGAGAAATAATATTACAAAAAGGTGGGGTCATTTCATTTTATTCTTTTCATATAGATGACAAGGTTGGTGTCAAAAGAAGGAATTGTGTGTTATATCAAATGAAATATTGAGCGAAAATGGGAAATAGCTGATAATAGCAATTTCTTCTGTTCTCTCAAAGTTTACCAAAAACATTTCTATAAGGGTCTTTTTCGTATCCAGGATTTCTGTGTATTTTACTTAACTATAACAATGTTTTCAAAAGCTTTGTTAAAATGGTAAAATCTGTTGTTTTGAAAAGGGGATAAGGGATGATAGCATGGTAACATCCCAATTGGTCTACTCCCATTTCGTCTACTGTTTTTTAAGTGCATTAAGTCCCAATTCGTCTACTGTCCCAACTCGTCTACTTTCATGTCAAATCATCAATAAACGACATAATTTTTGTTTTAACCCTTTACCAGACGGCAAAATTTTAAGCTTGTCCAAATTGAAAGAAGTTGCAGACGACAATTTCAATGTGTTGAAATTTCAAAATTTTACGACTTTTGGGGTAGAAAGCATTGTGGGAAATGAAGAAATTGCTTGTCACAAGCAATTTCTTCATTTTCCACTATGTTTTCCTAAGCCTTTATCTTGTTAGGCGTCAAAAGGCGTCATTGTGTGGTAATGGGTTAAGAAAAGAAATTAAGTTAATATATTCACAAATGCAATGAAAATGCAAACATTTTGATAAAAATAATATTATATCATCTTGATATACAAAGTATAGAAAAGTAGACGAAATGGGACTTATGTCCAAAATAGTAGACGAATTGGGAGTAGACGAATTGGGAGTAGACGAAATGGGATTAAACCGATAGCATGACTGACAATAAACAGTAAATGTGGATTACAAACCCAAAGATCTCGAACGATAATTATAATGAAAAGTGGATAAATGAACCAAAAATAATGTTAAAACACCATTCTACTTCAAAATAAATAGTAACTACTTAATTATACACAAAAATAATATTAACTTTATTTCAACAAAATCCGTTATTTGGGGGTAACCCTCCTGTTAAACAAGAGCCGTAACAGACGGATTATGCTCCGCGAATAAGTGTTTGTCACAAAATAAAAACTATCATACATTAAGCCCCCTTTTCCCATGACAGCTTTTTTGTACACACATTATTTATAGAATATGGTCTAGAACATCCTATTTATTACATGAGCACAAAATTTCATTAAATTCTGCCCATAAGATGAAGAGAAATAAGAGAAAAACTAATTTTTACACTAAGGTCCCTTTTTCCATGACGCAGCCTTAAATTTACAAACGGAGAAAAAGGTCTCTAGGTATTGACCCAGGGAGTTCACATGTGAAGTTTCATTGAATTTGGTCCAAGGGTTGCTGAGATATGGCTGTGGACGGACGGACGGACGGACAGACGGACGAACGGACAGACGGACGAACGGACAGCGTGGCGACTATATGCTCCCCCGAAATTTTTTCGGGGAGCATAAAAATCGAAATTTTCAAATCATTAAATTATAAAATCAACTCTATCAAATTATTAAATAAAAATTTTCAAGTTATAACATCATAATCAGTTATCAACAAAATTCTGTGTAAAAACAAGAGTACCTGAAAGGCACTGATATTGCTCACCTGAGTTCTTCCTGTATTTGATTGTGTATGATATAAATTTTGTTGTGAACAAATATATAAGTCGTATCAAATTATTGTTAATAAAGTTTCATAATTTCCAATGAATGCAATGAAGTCACATTAGTATTCAATCATATTGCATGTAGTGACATCTTAAATATTGAATATCATGTGCTGTTCCAGTTTGATTTTTATAACCAAGATTTAACTTTTACAATTAAATTTTGAAACATCAGAATGATACATTACAAGCATTAATATGCTTAATATTTTAAGCCCCTCCTTGCCTCATCAACATTTATTAACCTGTCAAAAATTTACAACAAAGTGTTTGAAAAGAGTAACTCAATGAGCATTTTGCTATACTTGCTTTAAATTGGCCCCATAATTGATTTTTGAAGAATTTCTGTACGACTTTTTTAAGTCTGATAAGTCCTACCCTGCCACACTCATTTTTTTTAACAAATTAAAAATTCACAAACAATATTATTGTTACAAGGAGTCACTCAAGCAACATCCCTGGTACAAATTGGCCCAACAGTTGATTTTTCTTATCATTTCTCCTAGTCGAATAAGTCCCACCCTGCCATGTCCACATTTTTTACGAATCAGAAATTTGTAATAAAAATAAAAAGGGGTACTTAAGGAACATTCCTGAATAATTTGGTATAATTTGGTCCAACGGTTAAGGAGAAGAAAATTTTCAAAGAATTGTTTAATGATTTCTCCAAGTCTGATAAGCCCGCCCTGCCATGCCTACATTTTTTGACAAATAAAAAAAATCATGAACACACATTGAAAACAGTCACTCAAGAAACAGATCTGCCAAGTTTACCTCAAATTTGACCAATGGTTGATTTTTAAAGATTTTTTTCATGATTTCTCTAAGTTTGATAAGCCACGCCCTGCCTGCCCACATTTTTTGACGAATCAAAAATTTGAAAACAAGTTTTGCAAAGGGTCACCAAAGGAACATTTCTGCCAAGTTTGGTAAAAATTGACTCATTGGTTAAGGAAAAGATGATTTTTGAAGAATTATGTAACAATTTCTCTAAGTCTGATAAGCCCCGCCCTGCCATGCCCTCATTTTTTGACGAATCAAAAATTTCTCGACACACAGTGAAGACAGTCACTCAAGAAACATTCCAGCCAATATTCGTACAAATTGGATAAACATTTGATTTTTAAAGAATTATTTAACAATTTCTCAAATTCTGATAAGCCCCGCTCTGCCACACCCACATTTTTTGACGAATCAAAAATTTGAAAACAAGTTTTGAAAAGGGTCACCCAAGGAACATTTCTGCCAACTTTGGTAAAAATTGACATGATGGTTAAGGAGAAGAAGATTTTTGAAGAATTATTTAATAATTTCTCTAAGTCTGATAAGCCCCGCCCTGCCACGCCCACATTTTTTGACGAATCAAAAATTTGAAAATTAGTTTTGAAAAGGGTCACCAAAGGAACATCTCTGCCAATTTTGGTAAAACTCGACTGAATGGTTAAGGAGAAGAAGATTTTTGAAGAATTATTTAACAATTTCTCTAAGTCTGATAAGCACCGCCCTGCCACACCCACATTTTTTGACGAATCAAAAATTTGAAAACAAGTTTTGAAAAGGGTCACCCAAGGAACATTTCTGCCAACTTTGGTAGAAATTGACTCAATGGTTAAGGAAAAGAAGATTTTTGAAGAATTATTCAACAATTTCTCTAAGTCTGATAAGCCCCGCCCTGCCACGCCCACATTTTTTGACGAATCAAAAATTTGAAAACAAGTTTTGAAAAGGGTCACCCAAGGAACATTTCTGCCAACTTTGGTATCAATTGACTCAATGGTTAAGGAGAAGAAGATTTTTGAAGAATTATTTAACAATTTCTCTAAGTTTGATAAGCCCCGCCCTGCCACGCCCACATTTTTTGACGAATCAAAAATCTGAAAACAAGTTTTGAAAAGGGTCACCCAGGGACCATGCCTGCCAAGTTTGGTTAGGATTGGCCCAGTGGTTAAGGAGGAGAAGATGTTTAAAGAAATTGTTGACGACTTCCGACGCACGACGCACGCCGGACACAGGGTGATCACAAAAGCTCACCTTGAGCATGTTGCTCAGGTGAGCTAAAAACAGAAGAAAACACACTTTTTAATGGGAGTCTGGCAATTTTACCTATGGCAATTTTACCTATGGCAAATTTACCATTTTGGGTATGGCAAATTTACCATTTTGGGTATGGCTAATTTACCTATGGCTAATTTACCTATGGCAATTTTGCATATGGCAATTTTACCTCTGGCATTTTTACCTACATTCAAAAAGACTATAGAACACAATTCAACAATTTATTCTTAATAAATGTGCATGTACAAATACAATATTCTCAAACAATGTCAGGTTGGTACTTACAAGGTGGATAATCACATGACTTGGAATTTCAGAAAATATGCAATACTTTTGTCTACCCTTTATCAAATGGTAAAATATTTATGCGGTCCTACTCATAAGCTGCAGGAGATAATAAAATTGGTGTCAAAAAGGAAGGGATTGTACCATACAGCATCGAAAATATTGAGACAAAAGGAGAAACTGCTGGTTATCAGCAGTTTCTTCTTTTGTCTCAATGTTTTCCAAAGCCTTTTCTATTAGGGACGTCAAAACCAGGTCTTGTTTGAGCAAGGGTTAATACTTGACTGATTTGAATTCAGTTTGAAGCGGAGAAGGTGGAAAATGCCAGGAAAAAGCGGGACGAGGCGGATTTTTGAAAATTCAACTGATAAAGAAGTTATTGAAGATCAACCAAAATTTTGGTTGATCTTCAAAAACTTTTTTATCAGATGATTTTTCAAAAATTAACCAAATCTATCTAACGTGAGTCATCTGTCCACCTCCTCTGCTTCGAACGGAATTCAAATAGTATTAACAACATTATTGAAGATTTTCTGAAATTCTGAGACACATGATTATCTACTATCACTTAAACACAACTAGTACTTACAATACAAAGAATCAATGTGAGAAAAAAAGAAAATGTATCCAGCATTCTTTACTTTTATCAGAATATTTTTCTTAAAATTCTTTGCTATTTTCAACTATTTAACCCTTTCCCAAACAAGGCCTTGTTTCAATGTCCTTGATAGAAAAGTCTTGAGACAAAAGAAGAAAATTGTGATAATCAACATTCTCTCTTTTTGTCGCAATATTTGCATTGCTGTATAATATATAAATGCTAATCCCATCTTTGTTGTCATCCATTTTGTCATCTGAAGAAGCTTTCAAATTTGACCAAACTAATCTTTTGCCATTTTGGACAGGGTTAAATTTGAAACATACCAAATCCTTGGTGCTTGAGAAGGGTTCAACCTTTCCCAAGCAAGATCCGGTTTTGAAGTACCTAACAAAATAGGAAAGAGAAAACATCGAGACATCTATTTGAGGTATACATACAACAGCTTTTGAATTTGACAACCCTTAAGCCATAACAATGCAATTCATGCTTCAGCCAAAATAAATATTACAGATATATGACACCTGCCTATAAATATTTTGAATTTGTAAGTCCAAAAAGCATTAAAATTCCACTTAATTATGTGTCAGAGTAACACACCTTGTCTTCAGGCTGATATTATGGTCGCAGAAGCATGTGCAACTTTTCAGAGAAACATCATCAGTAGAAACAGACATAACGAACTTGCATGCAAAACCATGACCAAAGCAAAATTATAGACTGGTCCAAATTCAAAGATGCTGCAGACGACAATATCAAGCAATTTCCCATAATGTTGCCAAAAGCCTTCATCTTATGGGGGCAGAGAAGAAACATTTTGTTGGAATAATTTAACCCATGAAACCTTCCCCAATCCATACAATTTTAAACTTTAAACACTAGATCAAAATTCAAAGATGTTTTAGATGATAAAATTCACAAAAAGCAATGTAGGAAAGGATTCGGATTAAAGAGAAGATACCGTTATTATTCTTATAAACGCCCACCTCCTACTTTTCCATTGACCATGTTTCTAATAAACCCACGGGCGTTTATTAGAAACATGGTCAATAGAAAAGTAGGGGGTGGGCGTTTATTGGAAGTATTCTAATTTTGTTAGTCAAAATTTACAAATCAAGTGTCAATGCATGGACTCGAAGTTCAGCTAGTAGAGTTTTGTTATAAGGACCGCAAAATATGATTTTATGACGGAATTACATCATTGCCAACAGATGTTAGGGTTGGAGATTCTCCTTTTCATTGCTTTTTGAAATAATCTTTTGGCTATAACTTACATTTTTAATCCAGAATCAGGGGATGGGCGTTTATTAGAATCACCCATTTTTGCTAAAATTGTGCTTGAAACATGCAGATCTCTAGCCGAAATTTGGGAAATGTGTGTTTATTAGAATATGGGCGTTTATTAGAATAATTACGGTATTAGTCATCAGAATAATCTTATTATCCCTCAAAAACTCTTTCCTAGTTTAAGATATCTAGATGAAGACCTTATTAGGAAATGGGTTATAAATGTATATTTCACACTTCAGGTATCTGTGTTAATGTTGTGTTTGTACTCTCTGGTTCTGACAGCCCCTCCTGGGGTTCTGAAGGGACCGGGGTCAAATGTCAAGGTCACACTTCAGGTATCTGTGTTAATGTTGTGTTTGTACTCTCTGGTTCTGGTGGCCCCTCTTGGGGCTCTGTAGGGACCGGAGTCAAATGTCGCAGTGAGGGTGACAACTTATGCTGTATAGACTGGATATAATTCTGAAAATAACAAGATGTGTTTGTGAAATACGAATGCAAGCCCCCCGCCCCCACCCTCCTAAATGGTCAATGCAGCTAGCCGGGATGCCAAGTTTTCAAATTGGGTTTGTGTGAGATTATTACGCCGTGCATAGTAAACCGGCTAACAAACAATAGTTCGCATAACTGCAAGTCACGTGAACGGAAACGGCCAAGAATGAAACTGAAAGTAAGCAAACACCCAGACTTTTCTACAACCTATATGATCATGTGAGATTCTTACACATATGCGTGTCAATGTTAAGTTTTCAGACACATGGACTGACGGACAGACAGACAGAATGACAAAAGAAGATCAATATGCCCCAGATCTTACGATTAAACATCTCATAAATGTCAAAGCAAAGCAGACAACTCAATGGACTGTCCCCGATATCATTCTGAAATAATGATAAATTTCACGCTATAAAAAGACTAATTTTACCGGAGTAGATTGATAAAAAATCGGTATTATTATATGCCGAATATTATTCTATTCATTTCATAAATACTTTCTAGAAAGAGACTTTTGACCCATCTGGTATATCATAACAAAGAAAATTCATGTGTGGGCAGATTTGAGACACCCCCTTTGAATCCTATTTCTTTAATGATTCAATCCAAGCTTCCCCTCACCTGTGATATGACATCCCCGTTGTTTCGTCGTATCTGGTATAAATGTCGATATCGGGACTGATGTGTGTTCTGAGTCCTGTCCTTGACTTTTTCCTTGGTTCTTGACTTGTTGAGATTCACATTTTGTGAGCGGCGATTATGAAGCACTGAAAAATGAGAAAGATGCAATAATTTCAATGAGGAATCTTATGAATTTTGCAATGAGGTATTAAAGCTTCCCCAATCAATAATTGTTTAGAAATAATTTTCATATGCATATATGACAAAAGTTGAGAATTTTTTACTTTGTGCTTATAGCACAAATTATACCATGTAAAATGAGTTTAACAACACCTACTTAATTCATGAAATCATGTTTTTTCAGTGATAGTTATTTCACGACCGTGGATAATTTAGCTTATACATTGATGCACATGAACGCTCCGGCGTTTATTGGAATGATTATGGATGGTATATTGATGCAAAAGGAGAAAATGTTAAATATCCGCACTTTTCTGCTTCTGCCTCAATGTTATCCAAAACTTCGTCTCAGTATCAGAGATGTCAAATCCAAGTGCTATTTTGTAAACCCTTTCCCAAACGACAAAATTTTACGGTTATCCACTTCGAAAACAGCTACAAATGACAAAATGGATGTTATCTAAGATAAGATTTGTGTAAAATATGGCATAGAAAATATTGAGACAAAAGGAGAAACTGCTGGTTATCAGCAGTTTCTTCTTTTGTTTCAATGTTTTCCCAAGCAGTTTCTATTAGGGACGTCAAAACCAGGTCTTGTTTGGGAAAGGGTTAAAGCTAAACATTTTTTGGTGCCTAAGCAAGGCAGTCACATACCTTGTTTATGACTATATCCCTGTGCTGTGATTTTCCACTGAATCAGGGCTCCAACCACAAAACAGAACGGCCAACATCCGAGGATCACCCATGAGTACCAACAGAGCTGGGGAGAATACTCCGCCTTCACTAGGTCCCAGATATACTCCATTAATATAAACTGTTCAATGTAGTAATCCATACACGAAATCATCAGAATACCACCGAATATACTTGTTCCCAAAATTGTCCCACATTTTTGGAATTTTAATGTCAATAGAGCACATATTACACCTAGGCCTACTAGTACACTTATTGGAATCCATTTTGTTTCCGGATGAAAGACGAAAAGTTCTATGAGAATCAGAACACATGTTGCTATGGAAATGCCAAAATGGAATCCAGTGAGAAATAGTCCGACATATTGCACTAACATGGTGAGAAGTCCGCAGAGAAATCCTGCGCCGAGCGCGATCGCCGTGTTGATGAGTGGCGTGAATGTTTGTTCCTCAAGACAGATCATGTAGACTAGAACAGATCCAAACATAAACCCCGTCAAAAACATCACCGCCTTGAAAAACCGGTACCCTGAAATACAGATAGATCTACAAAAGATACAAACTTTCTGAGACTGTGATTGTTAGCTTTTTCAACATCAAGTTCCAATTTTAACATTTTTAGTAAAATGAAAGAATGAATGGAGTTTTAAAGCCAATCAAAAACTAATATCAGGCGAAATTAGCTCTACTGGTACTTCTAATCTAACATGTAATGTGCAAAAAAAGTATATAGGTGACATTGACATGAATTTAAAGTCATAATTATGATGTACTGGCAAATTGAGAAATAAACGCTAAAGGAAAGGATTGATTTTGGACCTATGTATTCTGTGTGGTAATGTACAAATTATGATATCTTATATTTATCAACATCTACTTTGTCGCTTGCACCAGCTTTCAAAATGGAACAGCCTAAAATCAAAGATACTTACCAGAAAATGTATAAATAATTCCAAACATAAAACACATAGCACATATTGTGGCAGTAGGTATATTATAGTCTGTGTTTATTGTGTCACAAATATTTCCTGCTGGCGGCGACACCGTCGTCGTCATGTTGCCTGAGAGAATGGTGTAGAGATCATCTGTAGAGGTTAGAGTGATGTCCCCTGATTGTGAGGTTGTAGGAGTGACCTCCCCTGAACTAGATACCTCACCAGGGGGAGCTCCAGTCACATTGATGTCGGCCATCTTAAATTTACTGTTGTATCTGTTCACGCCTCTTCACCTATGATGTAAAGGACTGTACCAGTACCAGATTCCATAATCACTGAAAATATACAGAACAATGATACAGCTTTAATTTTTCAAAAAAAAAAATTGGACTAGAATTCCCGTTCCTATAGCATTGCAAACAAAATGTGAAACACTAATGCCCCCGAAAATGCTAATGTTAAGTTTTCACATTAAGTTTTCAGACTAACAGACAGACTGATAGACAGACAGACAGACACACTTGCTGACACAGACACAAGTATAGCAATATGCCCTCAATCTTTCTATATGGGGGCAGAAAAAAATACTTTTTCGTCCTGACAGCTGCTGCAGATGACAATGGATGTTAATAAAGGTAGAATTTGTGTAAAACATCACATAAAAAATTTGAGCCAAAATAATAAAATGCTGATAAATCATAACCTGCAAATAATTCATTGTTCATCTTTCAGTGTTTCCCAACAGCCAAGTCAAAACCACATCTTGTTCATAAAAAGCTCTTGAACAAACAACAATTAGGCTGGTATGAATTAAAAGTTGTTACAGATGACAAAGTAAAATGTTACAAGCAACAGAACAAATTGATTTTTAGCATGAACAATACCACGGTTGGTAAACAGAGAAACTAGCTCCAAAAGAGTCAACGGTATTTCGTTGCCTTGTGACATCCGGCCTCTAACGAGGTAGTTGCATAGAGCAAAAATCTGTAAACAAAGGTAGGTCACGAACACATTTTTTCTACAATTATTTCTTTTACCACGAGTTTTTGAACATCCGAGGATGCTGTAATATGATGAAATGGTCGAAGTTTGTTGTGCACGAGAATATACGGTGTTAGTAAGCAGAGTTTGAATACAATCGTTGAAAAACATTTCAAAATCGAAAGTAAACTATTTTTTACTTTCGATTTTAGATTGTTTTTCAGCGTTTGTATTAAAACCCTGCTACTAATACAGTATACTCTCGTGCACAACAAACTTCGACCATATCTTCATATTACAGCATCGTCGGATTTCTCAAAAAGTCGCTTTAAAAGAAATAATTTTAGAAAATGTGTTCGTGACCTACAAATTTTCGCTCTATGCAACTACCTCTTTTTGGAGCTAGTTTCTCTGTTTACCACCCGTGAATACTGATCACTGAGTGATGGAGAGAAAAAATCTTTTTTACGAATGTCTTCTTCTTTTGCCTAAAAGCTTTCTAGCAGTCTTTTACAGAGTCACCCAAATCAAGTACTGTTTGGTGAAAAGCGTAACTTTTTCATAAGGGTGTAGAGATAAACCAGAGATTCAGAAAGGGATAATCCATGTAAGGGAAGAAACTCTTGCTGCAAAACAAAAGCTTCAGCATAGGTTGCTTCCCTTGAAGGAAATTTCACCAAGAGAGATTTTTTGTTAGGAGGATTTTTACTTTGGAAAGGATTTTTCAGGTGTTTTTTTTATATCATATCATAGATAGTAATATTCATTAACCAGTGATACCCCTTGACACCCTGCAAGATGAACTGGCTTTGGATTAAACATAGTGTAAAATGAAGAAATTGCTTGTGACAAGCAATTTCTTCATTTCCAACAATGTTTTCCACCAAGAAAGACTTTCAAATGTATCAAATGTAGAATTTTATTCACGTGAAATTGTAGTGTGTTAAATCTTTGAACTTGGACAAGTATAAATTCTTGCCATCTGGGAAAGGGTTAATCTGTTATACTGGAGAAGCATCTTGTTGATTGACAACTGTACAAACAAACAACAGCTGATTCCGATCTCCTACAAAACCATCTGTTAACCTAGTGTATAGTTAAGTAAGAATGGTTCTTTACCATGTACATTGTACAAACAATCCCCTAGCCCCATCCCCTCCCCCCCTGTTCCTACTGGCTTGCATCTGCAGTCAAAAATTTCAAATTGGTCTGGTCTGGTCAATTCTTGCCATTTGGGAAAGGATTTAAATCTGTTATACTGTAGAAGCTTCCATATTGATTGACAACCACAAACAAACAACAGCTGATTCCCATCTTCTACAAAACCATCTGTAACCCTTTCCCAAACATGACACGGTTTTGATGTCCCTAACAGAAAAAGCCTGGGAAAACATTGAGGCAAAAGAAGAAACTGCTGATAACTAGCAGTTTCTCCTTTTGCCTACATATTTTCTATGCTATATTTTACACAAATCCAGTACTTTACAACATCCATTTGATGTCTGCAGCAGCTTTTGAAATCTTGCAGTTTGGGAAAGGGTTAACCTACTTTATACTTATGTTAGAATGGTTCTTAACGGTCCAGTGTTCTCCCCAGGCCAATAAGCTGTATCGGCCCCACTACAGCTTCATGTAAACCAGGGTAATGCCACTACAGCTTCAAAAGTACCCCAAAGCTTAATTTCATCAGAATGGTCACTAAAAAGAGAGTTTTGAGGTATTTCATGCCAAAAACTGATAAATAATGCTTTCTTATGAATCAAAATGTAATAATTCTGTATAAAAAACATTATGGGGAGAGAAGAAATTGCTCAAATTGAGCAATTTCTTCTTTTCCCATTATGTTTTTATTCATATTTATTTGCATGAACACAATGCGTTTCAAGGTTTGCCCATACTTATAATTTGCCACTACAGCTTCAAATTATTCCGCGGAGAACCCTGTTAACCCTAGCAAGCCCTGACAACGTTTAATTCATAATTATAGAAATCTGAAAGTCAATAAAATTATAAAATGTCATCATTTTGAAATTGTCCTTGGTTACAACTCCTTTGAATTTGGACCTGCAGTCTATCAAATTTTGCAAATAGCATAATTCTAAATTCCAAAACAAATTCGGCAGCCAAACATTTTACTGTTAATTGTTCACTAATTCCACTTCACTAACAAATTGAAACAAGATCAATAACATCCAATCAACTTTATCCCTTTCGTAAGCATGACCTGGTGTTGTCGACCCAATTAGAAAAGGGCTTGGAAAACATTGAAACAAAAGAAGAAACTGCTGATAACCAGCAGTTTCTTCTTTTGTCTCAATATTTTCTTTGCCATTTTGTACACCAAATTCTATCTTCATCAACATCCATTTTTTCGTCTGTAAAATTAAAAGGAACAGATTTAATATTGCTGTTTGGGAAAGGATTATAATTGAGTAGTTGACAATTAAGAGGGCCTAAATTCCAAGAATAAATTCTGCTGACTCAGACAGAATTCTTCGTTAATTCTTAATTACTTCCAATCCTATAACACTCAATAAGATTCAATTTTGTGCTAAAAATAGATTAGGTTTACCATTATGTATTGAATTGAACCTTTCCCAAATCGCCAATAGTCTGTACTTTTTTCCCCAGTATATTTTGCACTATATTACCTACATGCATTTCTCAAAGTGCCCATTTTGTGGCAACTTTTCCGCTCGAGCAATCTAAAATTCCACTTTATTTAAAAAAGGTAAAATTGTTCTTTGATCTAGCACTTGATCACTCACTTTATTTGTGTATTCCCAAACACATACTAATACAAAATGCAATACAAAATGCGAGTTCAGCGATAAATTAGGTTGCCGTACTCTCCTACTCTCTGTATTATACTCAGTCGAACTGCAACAAAAATCAATACCAATATATAGACCAACATTCCAGGCAACAACACATCTATAATGATTAACCCTTTCTTAACACTTTCCCAAACGACCAAATTTTAGGGTGCTCCAAATTCAAAGATGTTGCAGACGACAATCTAAAGTGAATGGATTTTTACATATATTAGTCTTAATAGTGTGGAAAATATTGTGGAAAATGAAGAAATTGCTTGTGACAAGCAATTTTTTCTTTTTCCACAATGTTTTCCAAAGCAATTATCTTGTAGGGAGTCAAAAACTGTCAATGTGTGGTAATGGGTTAACCCTTTCCCAAACACAACAAGAGGACCATGATGGTCCTATATCGCTCACCTGAACCAAAATGATATGAGCAACATTTTTGTTCAATTCAATTGATATTTATGACTTTAAGACTAAGACTTAAAACGAACTTATGATCAATAACATTGTGAAAATCAAACTCATCCGAGATGTAACGGTGCCCAACACTGTGTCAAAGTTTTGCTTTGAATGATAAATAATTGTAGATTCTAGAGTATAAACAAGGTCGATAACCGCCGAAAACAGCATTTTATCAAATTCAAGGGCACATAACTCTCGACTTTCTGATCAGATCCATTTGAAAATCCAACTCATCCAAGATCTTATGGTCCCCAAGAATGTGTCCAAGATTTGTCTTGATTGGTCAATAATTGTAGATTCTAGAGTGTAAACAAGGTCGAAAACAGCCAAAAACAGCAATTTTGTCAAATTCAAGGGCACGCAACTCTCGATTTTCTGATCAGATCAGACTGGAAATCATCCTGAACAGAGATCTTATGGTCCAAAACACTGTGTCCAAGCTTTGTCTTGATTGATTGATAATTGTAGATTCTAGAGTGTAAACAAGGTCGAAAACAGCCGAAAATGGCAATATTGTCAAATTCAGGGGCACATAACTCTGGACTTTCTGATCAGATCAAACTGAAAATCAAGCTCATCCGAGATTTTATGGTCCCCAACATTGTGTCCAAGTTTTGTTTTCATTGATTGATAATTGTAGATTCTAGAGTGTAAACAAGGTCGAAAACAGCCGAAAATGGCAATTTTCAAGGGCACGTAACTCTTGACTTTCTCATCAGATCAAATAGAAAATCTAACTCATCCGAGATGTTATGGTCCCCAACATTGTGTCCAAGTTTTGTATTGATTGATATATAATTGTAGATTCTAGAGTGTAAACAAGGTCGAAAACAGCCGAAAATGACAATTTTGTCAAATTCAAGGGCACATAACTCTGGACTTTCTGATCAGATCAGACTGAAAATCGAACTCATCCAAGATTTTATGGTCCCAAACATTATGTTTTAGTTTTGTCTTGATTGATCAATAATTGTAGATTCTATAGTGTTAACAAGGTCAAAACCAGCCGAATATGGCAATTTTGTCAAATTCAAGGGCACATAACTCTGGACTTTCTGATCAGATCATACTGAAAACCAAACTCATCCGAGATCTTATGGTCTCCAACATTGTCTCCAAGTTTTGTTTTGATTGATCAATAATTGTAGATGCTAGAATGTAAACAAAGTCAAAAACGGCTTTTTTGGACATTCAAGGGCAGATAACTCAGCACATTCTGGTCCGATCTTGCCCATAATCGAACTCATCCGAAAACTTACGACCATACTTGTTTTGACTAAGTTTGATCAAGATTGATTAATCTTTGTGGATGCTAGAGCGTAAACACCAAATTGTGGACGGACAGACGGACAGACGGACGGACGGACGGACGGACGGACAGACGGACGACGGACAAAAAGCGATCACAATAGCTCACCTTGAGCACTTTGTGCTCAGGTGAGCTAAAAATGAATTACATTGTTCCAATTTGAAAACTGGCGACAAAGTAGATGCTAATGGGTACAGAATAACCAGCATGTTCTCCTTTTGCCTCATTATTTTTCAAGTTATATTGTATACAAATCCTATCTTGATCAAAATCCATTTGTCATCTTGATGAGCTTTCATTAAAACAGCGCAAATATTTGCCATTTGGGAAAGAGCTAATTAACGCTTTCCAAACAGCCAAAATTGAGTCTGTTCCAATTTCAAAGCAGCCGAAGACGTCATTGATGTCATTAAAGATAGAATTTGCGTGTATAATATAGCACAGAAAATATTGAGTCAAAAGCAGAAAATGCTGATTATCAGCATTTTCTTCTTTTGCCTCAATATTTTCCAGAGACTTTTCTCTTATGAACGTCAAAAAAAGGTCTTCTTCTGGAAGGAGTTAAGATGTTCACTCTTCGTTAACCCTTTCCCAAACGACAAATTTTTAGGGTGGTCCAATTTGAAATCTGCTGCAGACGACAAAATGGATGTTAATAAAGATAGAATTTATGTAAAATATGGCATAGAAAATATTGAGACAAAAGGAGAAACTGCTGGTTATCAGCAGTTTCTTCTTTTGTTTCAATGTTTTCCCAAGCCTATTCTCTTAGGGACGTCAAAACAAGGTCTTGCTTCGAAAGGAGTTAAGATGTTCACTCTTCGTTAATTAACCGTTTCCATGAGTAGAAACAACACATGATTATTATAGTCATTAATGATATAAATAAACCAGTTACCTAAATTAACCCTTCCCCAAACAGCAAACTATCAAACTAAATGTTCGAATTTGAACAGACGAAAAAAAGAATATGATATAATCAATGTACAATTTGTTAATAATATAGCACAGAAAACATTGAGGGAAATGGAGAAAATGCTGATCATCAGCATTTTCTTATTTATAGCCTCAATGTTTTTCAAAAACATTTATGTTAGCGACATCAAAACCACTGGTCTTGTTTGGGAGAGTATTCACATATTCTCACAAATTAACTCCTTTTCATTCCCTTAAAGAAAAAGGCTTTGGAAAACATTGTGGAAAATGAAGAAATTGCTTGTGAGATGCAATTTCTTCATTTCCCACACTATTTTCTACTCCATATGCAAGACCAAAATTTGTTATATTTCATTCGCTTAAAATTGTTGTCTGCAACATTGTTCAATAGCAATGAATTTTGTACCTAAAATAGGATATATGTTCACTGTTATGATATATTGATAAACCATCGGTGCTGTTATAAAATCCTGTAACTACAGCTTCAGGCAAGCAGCTGTAGTAATGAGATTTTATATCAGCTAGGGTTGAGCTTATTGGGGTTTTACGCCGTTTTCAACTGCCAGGGTCATATCGCAGCGGCTGGAGCACCTACCCATGGATTTCTGTTGTTTCTCAAACCAGTACTACCACAACACCCTTACCGAGCCTCCAGCTGCTCCCCCACTTAGGTTAACGATTTCAAACCCATTGGTGGGTGACAATTTTGTCAGAAAGGGTATTAGCCGCAGCCAGGTATCGAACCCGTGACCTCTCGAATGAGAGGCAAGTGCGCTATCAACTGCGCTAAGGCCGCGGCTTCATATCAGCTAGGACACATGAAATACTATATTATTTGTACGAAAGTACATCACCGTTAATTGGATAAAATCATTCCCTATTTGGACCAGTCTAAAATGTCATTCGGTAAAGGGTTAAGTAAAGGATAAATTTCTGTGATCTCTTGTATTTTATGATGTGTTGAAGTGATAAGGTTATCTATGGAGATTATCTAGATGGACAAGATCTTATAAAATATATCTGGTCATGGGATAAACAACCTTCTCCGAGTTTTGGGGGAATGCCTGTCAATGAAAGACAACTATTCTAAGGTAGTCTACCCGTAATGAGATTCACGCGACGTCAGAATTATTCGGGCGACGTCGAAAACATTAGGCCGTGGGACTGAATAAGTTCCGATATGTAACGACATGACATTCAAAGAAAGCTGATGTTTTATGAATCTAAAAATGGCCACATTACGGGTATTCTACGTTAACAATAATATTACAAAGCTCTGAGAGACCTGGGGGACAGATTCTCATCTTTTCAGAGTATTTTCTTTAACAATCTCAAGAACCCTTTTATCTATGCTACAAGACATATAAAGAAGAATCTTATTTCAAAGATTTTTATCTTCTCATTTTTTTTTTCAAAACAATTCTGTTAATTTCCTTGAGGCTAAAAAGAGTAAAGTGAATCCTCAGCAGCTCCAAATAACGGTATATTTGAACTTATTTTCTATTTATAACATCAATCATTAATTTGTTGTCTGCAAATATTTTGTTGTATGATTGTATGTGAAAGGGTTAACCCATTACCAAACATCACAATTCTAAGATTCTAAAATGCAAGTTGCAGACAACATTTCCAATGTGAAGAAATTTTGAAGTGTTTCACCATTTTTGGGGACATGTCACAAGCAATTTCTTTATTTTCCACAACATTTTCCATAGCCTTTTTCTTGAACGGTGTCAAAAGGCATCAATATGTGAGAAAGGGTTAATCATCATGTACTAATGTCTGATCTAATGCCAACCACTTGCCTAATTACTTCTAATTTGGGCTCATCTCCAACTCAACAAAAATACTCCAGGGATTAACACTTTCTCGAACAACAAAAGTTTTGACAGCTCAAAATTGTAAGCTGCTACTACAAAATTGCTAAAGCTAACTCCTTTTGGCCAATCAAGTATTTAGTTGTCACATTAACTTTTAATAAGCCATCTTAATTTAGTTTGGAAAACTGTGAGGGGCCTTAGTAGTAACTCTGGTTGTTTCTAAAAAAAATCTTGCAGGTGTCTCATACCTGTAAAATTGAAGCAAATGTATGGAAAATTTGTTTTGAAATTTAAGAATCCTTTTCCATTTTTTACATAGAAAAAATTCATAAACATGTGCCAAAATATTGTGGTTGGACTATACCCTAAGTTTCTGTAGGTTAACAAAATATTAAAAGGAAGCACATGTTTGCTACATGAACATGTAATTAACAAGGTCCAGACTGATGGTATTCAAACATCACTTTGTTGATTTTCCTGAGAAACTACAGTCAAACCTCGATCTCTCAGGCACGGGCCTCTTCGAACACCGCAGAAAATTCGAAATAGAATCTTGGTCCCAACATAATTTGTTCTTTATTCCTTATTTTCAAGCGTGGATAACTCGCACACCTCAGGATCGAACTTTCGAACACGTTTTACGGTCCCATAGATTGATTTACTATATAATTCATCACATAAAGTCGAACAAAGGGTTTTCCAACCTGGCTTCTATTGTTTGTTTTCACACATATCCACAGATAATCTCTTTTTGACTCTTGTTTATCAATTTAACCTGTGCGTAACTATCACTTGTCATAAAAAATACACGTCTTTAATTACCATTTATTGGTTTTAATTGTATCGTGATTGGGTCTTAATTGCGACCAAAAGTTAATTGATTGGGTCTTCATTCTGATTTTAAATTTTGTAAACATCGTAATTGCAGCTTAGCTGAGCTGCACTTACAGCATTCACAAACGTAGGCAGCTAGATAGTATAAACGAAGGATAGAGAATTTGCTTTTATTTTATATATGTACATTATTTTGAAAGATTAATAATATGAAAATTTATTCTTTGTAATTAAAGATGTCCTTAGTTACACGAATAAAGATATCTTCTCATTAAAACATTTTTGTTCGTCATGCGAGTATTCCACTACGTATTTAGGTGTCCCAAAAGTCGGATATAACCTATTTTCGGACGGAACACATTTCCATGTCTATCCCTATACTCCACAGATACGCATTTTAACGCGTCTATCGATTCCCGTATAAGATACGCATTTTAACGCAGTATCGATTTTTTCCACTCCCGCTCAAATACGCATTTTAACGCGGTCAACTTTAAACACAAATCACGGTGATATTATAAACACAAAAAAATAAACAAAGGTACTTTTATGAAGTTAATCATTTGATCAGTTTAACCAACAAAACAAAAAAAATTATGACCTTTATTCTTTACTTTGATCCGTAAATTCAAGTTATAATTACATGGTGCTGTCCAAAAATCCACGAGTAAAATTACTGTACTGAACACTCGCTGAAAGTTGAAATATGCTGAACATAACATTGTATTTTTCTATCCGTACATAAAGGATCGAGATCTAGCCTAATGTTTCTATGAATTCATGTAAAACATTTGTTTAATTCTGTTGATAAGTAGACTAGATCTAGAGCTCTCTAAGTCCATTTCAAATTTCAGTACAATTTGTTCACGATCTCTGGAACATAATTTAACTATAAAAGAAATTATTTTTCTCGTAGCTTCTTTACCTATGACGCAAATTTATACATTTTTTTAGTTTCATCTATCAATTTGGATTAAACCATTTCAATATGTAGGGGTTTCTGGGCGATTCATGTTACACGCGTGATTGAGTCTGCTGACCTATTTCATGACACGTGACTACACAAAAAGTATGTGCAGACAGACCAATCATAAGTGCATTGTGGGTAAAAGAAATTTAGTTAAAAATTGACAGGTCTAGAAATTATAGATCTAAATCTATTTGAAAATTAGAATCAAGATATGCAATAGTAAAAACAAAACATCAGCCGTGCAATTTCCAAGCCTGAAGACAAAAAAATCCTGTAAAGAACCAACCACGGGAATTATCCCCTTTGCAATTCTGTTTTCAATTCTCCTTCATTATGTTAATTTATTCACAAGTCTTTGTTTGTCAGTAGAACCCTAAGTCTATGGTAAAAATCGTAGGCCTACACCAAATAATTACTTACCCTCAAAGTGTTTTAAATCCATTGACAAATAAAGTCACACATCACTTTTTATCCTTTTTAATAAACAGGGTCAGAAATAAGTTCGAATTCAATTTCTAAAACAAAACTGGATGTTCAATTCTAATCATTAAATATCCACGATTTAAAAACTGTCTATATGATTAATCAATCAGCTGTTGTGCTATTTTAAGCACCTAAAAGGGTGAGGATTTTGTTCTACATTCCAGACAGCCAGTATGACGTCACGCCACGTCACACCACCTCATACACTGTTTGTAGGTCAGATTTTCTCCAGTTGATAACAAAGAAACCCTTTCCTGAAAAAACTGTTCAGTGAATATGGACCAATCTTCGTATAATTATTATTATCATTGGAATTGATAAAAGGAAAATAGATCTATACGCACAAGGTAAATAAATCAGATTTAACAATTGCATTATGTTGACAACTTTTCAGTTTTTCATCAAACTGCTAAATATCGGACTGGTCCAATTAGTATGAGCAATTTGAATTCTCTTTTCTTTTGTAGTCGCCATCGCATGATTTATTGCCTTTCCCAAGGGCAAAAGGATGTGGGTCCATTTCTATTGAAAATTGCCCCCTCGAGAACACGGATGAAATTTATATGAATGAATGCTACATATGTGTACTTAATCCTCCCGAAATATTTAAGGATTTGGAATAGTCCAAAAGGGTGTATTAGAGCTCTAAAGTATGGTGGTCTGGACTGGCCATAATTGCACATTTGACATTGTTCTTTAATTTTGTCCCAATTTTTCGATGCATTTTCGTGTAAAAATGTATGAATATCAAAGAACCAATTACAAAATATATTTTTGAATGAAAAAATCCTACATATTTCCTCGAAAACTTGTCACACATTTTTACACCAAAATGCATCGAAAAATTGGGACAAAATTAAAGAACAATGTCAAATGTGCAATTATGGCCAGTCCAGACCACCATACTTTAGAGCTCTAATACACCCTTTTGGACTATTCCAAATCCTTAAATATTTCGGGAGGATTAAGTACACATATGTAGCATTCATTCATATAAATTTCATCCGTGTTCTCGAGGGGGCAATTTTCAATAGAAATGGACCCACATCCTTTTAAGATCCTAGCATAGGCAGTAAAGAATACAGAAAGCGAAGAGAATATTTTGACAATCGCCATTTTCTTTGCCTGATTGGCGAAGCGCTATTGAAAGTGCTATTTTGCTACAGAAATCATTGATAAAGTTATCATGTGGACTTTGGAAAGGGTGTAGATCTAATTGTGAGATCGACATAATAATTATTTGCATGCACGTGTCAATAATTATCCGTCTGCTATTTCCTGGTAGCAGTTTGGTTGTTTGGCTTCTTCTTATCAAAAGGTTATGTAATCGGATTTACTGGCCGATATATCACACCAATTTACCGATATGATTCCAAAATGTAGTAAAACCAATACTGAACAACTTAAGTTATGGTGTTTTGATCGCTATTTTTTTAAAAAAAGAAAAGTGAGATCGCATTTCTTTTGAAAATTAGGGATCTATAATGGGATCCCTTAGTTGTCTTTTGTTATTCAAAACTTAATGCAACACATGATAGGGATCGCTTTTTCCAGCAAGAAGAATTACACTATTAGATCTAGATTGAATTTAAAAACGTATAAAATCAAGAGAGTATCTATGAAAAAAAAAATTATGATTAGATCTACTAAAACCCTTTACTGAACAGCATTTCTAGACTGGTCAAAATGAAAGACTTGCACTTATAATTGCTAGATTTTCTCATTGTTTAAAAAGACAGGTTACCTGTTTGAAAGGTTTTCCTTTTTAACTATATGATAATAAATGTATTAAAATTAAACCTTTCCAAAACAAAACCTAGTTTTGTGGCCCCCAAGTTATAAAAAAGTTAGCAAAACCATTGAGAGGAAAGAAGAAATTATTGATGATCAACCAACAAGGTCTACTTTTGACCCCAAACTTTTCAGTGTGTCACACCATACAAAAGGTTGTCTGTCAATAATTAAACCAATACAATATTACATTAACATAAATTATCTTAATTATAGCATTAATTAACTTAATAATTTTAACATATTGATTGATCATTCTATTCAGTTTTTGAAAAAAATGCTGACAGAAAGAACTTTGGTACATTTAAACCCTCATATTTCCAAAACGATTCAACCCACAAAAATAAGGAATACACCAACAGAAAGGAAATTCAATTTCAAAAAAACTTTTTATATATCACAAAATCATTTGATCAAGTCTTGTTGCACTAAATTTGATTTAACCTACATAGGTATAAATAGTCTGACTTTTTCCAATAATCCATATCAGGATAGGGTACCTTTATTGGATAAAGGTATATTGGTTTATTGTAGCTGATAAGGCTACCTGGCTGTGGAGTATAGAGCTATACGACGTCGTCATGTCGAATTTTGGATGAGTCTAACTTCCGATATCCCGAACAAATTAAGGGGTCCCGTGGGTGTTCGAGAAACTGAAGTTTGACTGTAGTTTCATAATACACATTCTACTTGTATTCTTAAAACTATGCCATAATATCGTAACTGGACCATAGATCTACCCTATGTTTCTGAAGATTAGCAAAGCATTAGAGGAAGCACATGTTTGCTACATGAACTTGTAATTAACAAGGTCCAGATGGTATTCAAACATCACTTTATAGTTTTTCCTGAGAAATTTTGAGTTTCATGTCATACTCTCTCATTGATTAAATGAGAGTTGATGTCTCTTTCAACTGCCTTGGTAATATCAAGGCAGCTGGCACACCTTACCTTGGGTTCCTCCATTTTCTCTTTTCCTTAATTCTTTTTTAAATTTTCCTCTTTTCCTATTGCCAAATGCAAAGATTGTTTAGGAGAAGGTTTAAAATGTTACGCCCAGCCAACATAGGTTGCCAAGGAAAACTAATTTGTCTCAATGAATCAACAAAATAAACAAACTATTTCATGCTCATATAACCTTTTCCCAAATGACCTTAGATTTGGGCGAAAAGAAAATGCTTATGACCAGCATTGTCTCCTTTCACCTCAATATTTTCTAGGCTATATCAGTATATTGCACACAAATCCTTTCTTTATCCGATTATCCTCCATTTTGTCTTATGCAGTAGCTTTCAAACTGCATCAGTTTTCATTATTGGTGTTTTGATTTGATTGGATAGGGTTATTCGTCACTTTTTACTGCATATCGTCATATTGTGGACAAAAGTTTGGAGCACATATAACTGTGTATTGCTGGCATTTCTTTTACTGAGCACATAACCATGTATTCCTGGCATTTCTTTTACTGGGCACATAACCATGTATTGCTGGCATTTCTTTTACTGGGCACATAACCATGTATTCCTGGCATTTCTTTTACTGGGCACATAACCATGTATTCATGGCATTTCTTTTACTGGGCACATAACCATGTATTCCTGGCATTTCTTTTACTGAGCACATAACCATGTATTCCTGGCATTTCTTTTACCAGTACAACCCTGAGTCAACCACAATACTCATGAAGACAAATGGTTGACTTTTGTAAAATGTAAGAAAGGATATTCGGGAAAGCCGAAGAATAGATCTACAACCTGTAAATTGATAGAGAAGTTATAGCAAACGATAAATGACCTGGCAGAACATCACTAGCTATTAGCTAGGGATGCTCTGCCAGGTCATTTATCGCAAGCTATACTGACTGGGCTATCTGGGCCCAGCATTGTTATTTGGGAAAGTCTAGCAAAACACCTGGATCAAGAGCAATATAATCCTAGCATTTAATGCAAATTTGCAAGTCATTTTCAAATTTTCAATAACAAAATACTGTAAATCACAACAAATCAATAGTTTCGAGATTAAAAGATTATATCAATGATTATCAGGGACACTTATCACGAATGACCAAGGTCACTTTTCAACAAAAACCTCATAACTGCAGCTTATATTAAGCTGCAGTTACAAGGTTTTTGTTGAAAAGCAATATTATATAGTAGGAGAAATTTAAAATTCTGAAAAGTTGATCATATTTTGTGTTCATTGACTTGCATGATTTATTGAGATTTTAACACCTTTTTCAACTGGTAAGGTCATATCTCAGTGGCTGGAGCACCTAACCATTGATTCCTGGAGTTTCTCTCACAAGTCCCAAACCAAGCCTCCAGCTACTCTCTCACATAGATGATTCACACCAATTGGTGAGGGACAAATGACCTTTGTCAAATGTCACAATGGATACTGGTCGAGCCCGGGATCAAAGTCCCGACCACTGGATTGATGTCCATTGCTTGAACTGGTTGGATCAAATGAAGTTTTACTTCCCTGTGACTCAACAGCAGTGTTCTCCCCAGCCCAATAAGCTGTATCGGTCCCACTACAGCTTCATGGAAATCAGTGTAATACCACTACAGCTTCAAAAGTACCCTTAATTTCTTCAAAATGGTCACCAAAGAGAGACATTTAGATGTATTTCATGTCAAAAACTGATAAATGGGGCATTCTTTTAAACTAAAAAGTACTAATCCTGTATAAAAACATTATGGGAAAAGAAGAAATTGCTCATATTGAGCAATTTCTTCTTTTCCCATTATGTTTTTATTCACAATTATTTGCAAGAACACAATGTGTTGCAAGGTTTACCAATGCCACTACGGCTTCAAAATATTCTGCGGAGAACCCTGCAATAGCTAAGGTCATATGGAGACTTGACTTCGGTTTTCAATCTCATCCCAAAGACTGAAAAGGAAGGGGATTGAACCTACAACCCCTGTGTTACAAGTCAAGCACATGACTAACACTGCACCAAATGATTATAATTGGCAATTAACACCATTTTTCAACAGCTATGGTCATATCATGACCGCTGGAGCACCTAATCATGGGTTCCAGCCCTTTCTCTAATCATGCAGTACTACCATACCTTCCTTTCTGGGCCAGCTGCTAGCTCACATATATGTGTATGATTATAAGATGGGATGAACCATAGTTGGGAAACAGAGGTCAGAAAGTTTGCTGTGCTAATGATTGAACCCAGAACCTCATGAAAGAGAGTCAAATTGTGCTAAGGCCGCTGCCTCAATTTCCCTCAAACAATGTAAGAAGAGAGAAGGGTAAAATTGCTTTAACCCTTTCCCAAACAAGACCTGGTTTTGATGTTCGTAGAAGAATAGTCTTGGGAAAACATTGATGCAATAACCAGCATGTTCTCCTTTTGCCTCAATGTTTTCTGTGGTATATTATGCACAAATCAGTGTTCTCCCCAGTCCAATAAGCTGTATCGGCTCCACTACAGCTTCACGGAAATCAGTGTAATGCCACTACAGCTTCAAAAGTACCCCACAGCTTAATTTCTTCAAAATGGTCACCAAAGAGAGACATTTAGAGATATTTCATGTCAAAAACTCTTAAATGGGGCATTCTTTTAAACTAAAAACTACTAATTCTGTATAAAAACATTATGGGAAAAGAAGAAATTGCTCAGATTGAGCAATTTCTTCTTTTCCCATTATGTTTTTATTCACAATTATTTGCATGAACACCATGTGTTGCAAGGTTTACCAATGCCACTACGGCTTCAAAATATTCTGTGGAGAACCCTGCAAATCTTACCTTTAATAGCTTCCTTTTTGTTTTCTGCAGTAACTTTCAATTAAGACCACTGTAAGATTTTGTCGTTTGGGAAAGGGTTAACCCTTTCCCAAATGACACAATTTTAGGCCGGTTCAATTCGAAAGGAGTTACAGACGACAAAATACATCATATCAAATGGAGAAAATATGTATGTTATAGCCCAGAAAATATTGAGGCAAAAGGAGAAAGTGCTGATTATCAGCACTTTCTTCTTTTGTCTAAATGTTTTCCCAAACCCTTCCTCTTGGGGACGTCAAAACCCAGTCTTGTTTGGGAAAGGGTTAATAGGGAAAACTGCAATATCTTGACAAGGTGATCATACATAATTGAGCGCGGATCTGGAAAAACATCCCTTATAGCATTTTTCAAAATTAAGTTTCAAGATCAGCCTGTTGTCAAATGGAGTCCAATATACATCCATGCTGCTCTCTCTAACTTAATAAAGGTCACAAAGAAGCTATTAGAGAACAACATGGATCCTGATCAGACTGTGCGTATGCACAGGCTGATCTGGATCTATGTTTGGCTCAAAAGCCTTATGGGACGTTTTTCCAGATCCCGGCTCATATATATTATTATATAGGTCTAATATAAATGATTGAACACACCTGTGTGCGGTATAGATTTCTCTATAATTATTTGTCTAGTTTACTGTTATATTACATACTGTACACCTGATATGAAACATTTCTACAATATTTTGGTTACATAATAACCCATTACCAAACAGTGATGCCCAATAAGATAAAATGCCCAAGACAAGCAATTTCTTCATTTCCCACAATGTTTTCTACCCATAATGGCCGGAAGTCTGCAACATCTTTGAATTTAGTGTTCTACCTACTTTTTAGACCAATGAAACTGCAATGTATTTTGAAATTTTGCTGCTCTATTTCGCATAAACAGGCTACTGCCTAGTTTATGTGACGTCTATATACATATCCACACCCAGTCTCCAATAAACCGCTAGTGAAAACAGCCAGATAGAGTCTGTATAGTAGATTCTACGCGATATAAACATTCAATGTGCTATACGCATTTGAATGTTTATTTCGCATAGAATCTACTATACAGCCTCTATCTAATACTAAGAACAATCTAAATTTCGCTTTAATTCAAGTAATGGGTTAAGCCATTCTATGTGCACAGACTGTGTGGGGTAGAAACTTCTCCTCTAAGATGAATTTATGAAACGAGAGTGTTCTTTCTATCTTTCTAGATCTATGAATTATTTTTCGAACATGACTTTTCTATTAGGGTGAGTTCAAAATAAATGGCACCAAGCATATTTTATCATCTAGACTAAAAAGAATAGAATATTTGATCTAATTGCAAGGACCATGTGATGTTAATTAGTGTCTTGTATGTTCATGCAAAATTTTATTGAAATATCTTTAACGGTTTTAAAGTTATGCCCAAAAAACATGCAAAAAATGTCTGGAGTGAAAGTTGAAACGCTTTTTTGTAAACAAAACTAGAAAGACCTGAAGGTCTTGAGTCGCTCCACAGGCCTGAATTTCTTATGGATAAAGCTGAAAATTACACAAAGGCAATATCTTATCGTCACCAACATTCTGTTCTAGTTTTGTCTTGATTAGTCCATATTTGTAGATGCTAGAGTGAAATCAAAGTCAAAATAGAGCCGAAAATGGCAATTTTGTCAATTTCAAGGGCACATAACTCATGATATAAATTTCAGATCAAGCTGAAAATTATACCAAGGCAAGATCTTATGGTTACCAATATTCTGTACAAGTTTTGTCTTGATTAATCAGTATTTGTAGTTGCTAGAGTGAAAACAAAGTAAAAATAGAGCCGAAAATTGTAATTTTGTCAATTTCAAGGGCACATCACTCATGATGTAATATTAAGATCAAGCTGAAAATTACACCAAGGCAAGATCTTATAGTCACCAACATTTTGTGAAAGTTTTGTCTAGATTTGTCAATATTTGTAGTTGCTAGAGTGAAATCAAAGTCAAAATAGAGTTGAAAACGGCAATTTTGTAAAATTCAAGGGCACATAACTCATGATATATAATTCCGATCAAGCTGAAAATTACACCCAGGCAGGATATTATGCTTATATATATTCTGTCCAAGTTTTGTCTTGATTGGTTGATATTTGTAGATTTTAGAGTAAAAATAAAGTCAAAACCAGACATTGCGAAAGCTCAAAAAAACTGTCAGACATTCGGTCTGACAGGCTTGAAAAATCTGTCAGACCGAAAACAAATCTGTCAGACCGAAAAAAACAAGGAAAAATAACATGTAACCACCTTTTTTATTCTGAAGATATAAAAACATGACTGACACTCTAATCATTCACGCCCATAGTCCATAAGCCTTTCAAAATTAGACAATTCACTTTGCACCCTCGAAATATTTAAGGGACGCCATTATACTACGACAGTAAAAGTAATATGTATTCCGATTGGCTAATCAATACCTGTTTCAGCCAACCACAATCCGGTTTACAAATCAAGGGAAATAATCGGCAAAACCACGATATAATAGTGCCGTCCCTTCGTACTTTGTTGTTTATCAATTTTCTCGCAAACAGAATGACAAATATTTTGGTTATAAGCTTCCATAATTATGCAAACGCGAGGTATTGAAAAAAAGCAAAATGGTCAAAATATGTCGGACATACGGACCGACGGTATCGAATTTTCAATCGGACCGAAGTCAAAACTATCGGACAATGTCCGCGGTCCGACATCTTTCGCAATGTCTGCAAAACCAGCTATTTTTGACATTCAAGGGCAGATAACTCAGGTTATTCTGGTTCGATCAAAATTCTTTGAAGGAATCTGAGAAAGGGTCACCCAAGGATCATTCCTGTGAAGTTTGGTTGAAATACATCCAGTAGTTTCTGAGGAGAAGATTTTTAAAGAAAAAGTTTACGGACGCACGCATGGACGCACTGACGCACGACGGACACATCGCCATGACAATAGCCCGCTGGCCTGAAAGGCCAGTGGAGCTAAAAAAAAACTGTCTTTTTTCTAAATACATAACAATAAAAGAATAACAATATGTGTGTGAAAATAAGACTTTTTACATTAACTTAAACATCTTGAGTTTCGAATTTTGTATGTGGTTAGTGTTTGTGTGCAAAGGGATCGCTGAAGTTCACACAAGAACAAAAGTCGTGCGCTGTCTGGAGTGCAACGACAAATATAGAGAAACTCGAAATAATTGAATACTGTGGGAATTTTATGACTGAAAAGTAAAGTTATTATGATAATCCATGTACAGAAATGTTTGTAGCCTTGAACAAATATGATTTTGAATACTTTAATAAGGACAAAAACTGCTGACTGTTCCTTAAATAAACTCTCCCTTGTTTGTCTGGAGTGCAACATTTGAAGTTTAACAACCCCTCTTTCACTGTATATTACTTTTTAATGAACTAATGTTCTCATTTTCAGATAACATAGACTCAAAGATTATTCACACCAGAAATCCAGTTTAGACACAGACTTGTGTTTGATTTAGACCAGTATTTATGTTGTCTGGAGTGCAACAAGTTTTTTGGCTTAATTAAAAAAGACCTGATCTAAAGAAAATTTTATCATCAAATATTGTTTTTTTTTAAAGAGGGCATATATTTAAACAATTTAGGCGCAGATTTGTGTCATCTATGCGATTGGTTTTCATTTTAGGGGTTAGAAATTCAAATCTTAGAAAATTGAACTATCTTGGTATGATTACAATTGCTCATTGTTTGAAATACATGGAAAAGAGGAATATTGCGTGTAATAGTTATCACATGAATTATTTGTACCACTTTACTTGGTAAAGAAGTGCGAATTGTATCATAAATTAGCCAACTTTGTCAACATGTGAATATGTCTGGAGTGCAACAAATTATTTAAAAAAAGGAACTTTCATTTTTCACCATTTATAGCACAACTATCAAAGATGATTAATTGTCACTGTTTAGTTAGCACTTATTACATGTCAAGGTATAATATAAGTAATTTTTTATACCAATCCAGTGCATGTTTAGAAAAAAATATTCACGAAATTAAAGATTTTCTTACAAAATTGAACTATCTTCGTATGAGTACAAGTGCTCATTGTTTGAATTACATGAAAGAGTATAAAATTGTTTGTTACAGTACTCATGTGAATTATTTTTACCATTTTACTTGAAAAAGAAGTACACGGAGGATCATGAATTATCCCAATAGGTTAATAATGTCTGGAGTGCAACACTTTTGTGACAAAATATGCAAGTTTTGGATTGTCTAGTTTTTAGTCCAAACATGACAATTGTACAAGGTTTTTTGCAGACATGTTCTGAATTCATTATATTGTTAAGAAAATTGGGTCTGAAGTCTATATGAGGCCAAACTTTATCATGATAAAAACTTTTTGACCCATGTATGAAAAAATCACTAGTAATTTTGTGTAAAAAGTCATATTTTCACCAGATTTATGACAGAAAAACTAGGTTTTTTGCTTAGAATTCCTTATTGATTCACAAATTACAATTTGGATTGGAAAAAATATCATTTTTCGTATCATTATGTGAGGGTACGCTACTTTGTAAATATATGTATTTTCATGTTTTTCTGTTGATGTTCTTCAATTAAAAAGTCTGAAACTTTTTTATGTCTAAATATTTTTCAATGCCGTTTGAGATTATTAAAATTTGATCTATGCACAATATTAGAACATATAGACCAAAATGATCAATTGAAATTTAAAAATTGAAAAAAAATAATTTTTTGGTGCCATTTTATTTGAAGTCACCCATTAATGGTTGACCTCTGCAAGTAGAAATTATGTTTTTTATATCGTCGCTTTTCAACAAAAACCTCATACCTGCAGCTTGTTTTAAGCTGCAGTTACGAGGTTTTTCGTTGAAAAGCAGCGATATATTGGTTTCACCGACTTCCCAGATGGTCCCTTTAAGTGTGATGGATCACAAAATATTTGACAAATATGCTAGTTTGCCTATAATACACAGAGGTTTTTGTCTGTAAATTTGTAAATTTGACATTATCAATAAAAAGTGCATTTTTATCTTACATTTATAACCCTACACTTCTCTTTATGTAATCTGTTGCTCTTTTATCCACTTCCAAACCAATTTACTTAACCCCTTCCCTAACGACAAAATTTTAGGGTGATCCACTTCAACTAGAACACCTGAAGGTCTTGAGTCGCTCCACAGGCCTGAATTTCATGTAATATTTAATCCAAGTTTTGATTAGATTGTCCAATGCTTGTGTTTCACAGAGCAAAAAGAAAGTTTCAAAACTAGATTGTTCAAAATGTTTGGTTCTTGAAGCAAAGAAAGTAAAACTATATGTTTGCCATTTGAGAAAGAGTAAAAGGAAATGGTAGAACATTCCAACTTAGGATGATACTAGCCATTAAAATTTTCCTTCTTCCAAACAGATCTAAATTAACAGACCATTGATTACTCCAAAATATTTCATATTTCTAAAAATAGATTTTGAGCTAAAAATAGATTCGGGGAAATACCCTTTTCCAAAATTAATGAAACCTGAGTTTCTTGTAATATCAAGTTCAAGTTTTGACAAGATTTTTCAATACTTGTTGCTCTTAAAGCAATTACAAAGTAACAAAGAAAGCTGAAAATGCATTCATATAAGATCAATTGGTTACCAAGCTTTGTCTTTATTAGAGTAAGTTTGGCCATTGGAGTGAAAACGAAGTCACAATTAGCAAATTTGTCAAATTGAAAGGCATATAACTTAAGATTTTTATATTCCTATCTGGCTAAGAATCACACTAAAGCAAGATCTTAACTTCAACTATATCTTGTTTAAGTTTTGACCACATTGTTCAATATTTGTGGATGTAAATGTTGTAAAATCAAAGTCGAAAACAGCGATTTTGTCAAATTCAAGGGCAGATAAACCATGATTTAAGATTCCTATGAAGCTGAAAATTACACACATGCAAGTTCTTATGGCCAGTAAGATAATATGAAAGTTTCATGTTGATTGGTTGATATTTCTGGTTGTTTGAGTAAAAATAAGGTCAAAAATGGTAATTTTGCCAATTTCAAGGGCACATAACTCAAGACATAATATTCAGATCAAGCTGAAAATTACACTCAGTCAAGATCTTATCAACACCAACATTCTAACCAAGTTTTGTTTTGATTGATAAATATTTGTAGTGGCTAGAGTGAAAACAAAGTCAAAATAGCCATTTTTTAATTCAAGGGCAGATAACTCCAGACTTTCTGGTTCAATCAGAATCAATTGAAGGAATCTGATAGAGGACCACCTAAGGATCATTCCTGTGAAGTTTGATTGAAATCCATTCAGTAGTTTCTGAGGAGAAGATTTTTAAAGAAAAAGTTGACGACCGGACGGACGGACGCACGCACGCACGGACGCACGCACGACGGACACAGCGCCATGACAATAGCCCGCTGGCCTGAAGGCCAGTGGAGCTAAAAACTGCCACAAATGACAAAATGAAAGTTAGGAATGAAAGAATTTGTGTAAAATATGGCACGGAAAATATTGAGGCAAAAGGAGAAACCAGGTCTTGTTTGGGAAAGGGTTAACCAATACAAAAAATGCTCGGACTGTTCCAAGATTAAAGCTGTTGCAAACAACAAAATGGATGTTAATAAAGAAAGACTTTGTGCACAAAATAGAACAAGAGGGCCGTTGGCCCTAGGTCGCTCACGTGAGATGGGGTTTTATAACAGATCAGATTTCTAACAGGTAATGTAATAAAATAGATGCTATGCCTCTGATAAACAGAAGTCCCCTTTCTCTGAGACCAGGCTTCATATTGAAAAACAAAGAAAAGTACCTCTTTGCAATATCATAAAATAATGCATATATGAAGTTTTGTCAAATTTGGCTTTGGGGTTGGGAGAAATTGCTTCTGACAGATTTAATGTAATTTCTCTTTTTCTGTTGCCATGGAACCAGTTGCTTTTTTTTTATTGATTTCAATTCTTATTGCATTTTGAATAGAGGACCTCCTAAGGAATATTTCTGCCAAGTTTGGTTGAAATTGGCCTTGATAGTTTAGGAGGAGATATTGTTCAAAGAAATTATCTGGATTTATTCAAATTTCTCCTTTTCTGTTGCCGTGGTAACCAGTTTTTTACAGATTTTAATTACTATAGCAATTTTTAACAGGGACCTCCTAAGGAATATTTTTACCAAGTTTGGTTAAAATTGGTCTAGCAGTTTAGGAGGAGATGTCATTCAAAGATATTATTGAGATTTAGTAAAATTTCTCCTTTTCTGTTGCCATGGCAACCAGTTTCTTTTTTATGGATTTAAATTCTTTTAGCAATTCTTAAAGGGTTCAACTAAGGAACATTCCTGCCAAGTTTGGTTGCAATTGGCCAAGTAGTTTAGGAGGAGATGTCATTTGAAAAAATTGTTGATGGATGCCGGACGATGCACATACACATGGACAAAAGGTGATCACAATAGCTCT
Organism: Fragum sueziense; assembly: GCA_963680895.1. Classification (NCBI taxonomy): domain Eukaryota; kingdom Metazoa; phylum Mollusca; class Bivalvia; order Cardiida; family Cardiidae; genus Fragum; species Fragum sueziense. The sequence goes on along the minus strand of OY804606.1, from coordinate 4,542,887 downwards.
CTTGAGCACCTTGTGCTCAGGTGAGCTAACAAAAATATTGAGACGAATAGGAAATGTTTGTTTTCAGCATTTCAATCCTCTACCAGATGTCTAAATTTTAGACTTGTCTAAGTCCAAAGATGTTGCAGATGGCAATTTGCTCAGCTATCCATTCATCTATCAACTTTTACTCTGTAGAGCATTGTAGATGAGCAATCATACACAAATGTCAATGACTCATAATTGATAAGGTAGTTTCTAAATATTCTACATACCTTCTGAAATAGCTTTAGCAACAGATGTTCAGTAGATACATACAGTCTCAAATAGTCTCAATATGCTACACTGGCAACTGTGGCTTGAGATGATGAGCAGAATCACAACATTATCTTTTCTTGTGCTGTAAATCTGGCTTTTCTGATCTGAAATGTGAAATATGATGTCGTAAAAGTGTGAGTTGATGTCAAAATGGTATGGAATACAATAGTAAACGTTGATGTGTCATGCGATTTTTAGCTCAAAGATTAAATGCACTCCATGGCCAGGACTAAAATGATATAGTGCTACTGCCAGGTGCTTTATAAGCCTAATAATGAAGACCACCTGGTATGTGATATAGTACAGATCACAACATTATCAGTGCTTGTTACAAATAAACAAATGCCAATCTGATAATCCACTATCTAGACTGCCAGTCAGAATGCATGAAAGTGTGAGATGCAGTTAAATAGTTGTACAGCTGGGAATGGCAGAATATAATCAAAGTACTGACAGTACTGAAGGCCAGGGCTGGTATGCACCAACCACACAACAAGTCTGCTTCTAAATATCACCCCTTTTCAAAGAAAACCTCGTAACTGCAGCTTGTTTTAAGCTGCAGTTACAAGGTTTTCTTTGAAAACGGACGCTAACAGATTGCCAATCTGATAAATCCCTATCTAGACTGCCAGTCAGAATGCATGAAAGTGTGAGATGCAGCTAAATAGTTGTACAGCTGGGAATGGCAGAATATAATCAAAGTACTGACAGTACTGAAGGCCAAGGCTGGTAGGCACCAACCACAACAAGTCTTCTTCTAAATATCAACCTTTTTCAACGAAAACCACATAACATATAGCTCAAATGTTGTGCACTCTGGCCAGGACTAAAATGATAGTGCTACTGTCAGGTGCTTTATAAGCCTAATAATGAAGACCACTTGGTATGTGATATAGTACAGATCACAACATTATCGATGCTTGTTACAAATAAACGAATGCCAATCTGATAATCCACTATCTAGACTGCCAGTCAGAATGCATGTGAGATGCATCTATATATTAGTTACAGCTGCTGCCACGGATCCCGTATTTCTGTGCAAGACAAGGGGGGATCCAGGATTTTTTTCCAGGGAGGTCCAAGTTCAAATTTTTTTCCAGGGGGGGGGGGGGGGGGGGGGGGTCCAAGCCCAAATTATGGCTTAAAATGTAGTAAATATGTAAAGTTACACTAATTTATAGTCAAAATTCAATTTTGGGCCAATGCCGGGGGGGGGGGGCGGTCCAGACCGTAGTGATGCTCTGCCAGGTCATTTATCGTGAACTATAAGTTACTGTAAAGTTTGATTTAAAATGACTCACTAGAGATGGTCTATCATGTTTGTAATCTGATGTTTTGATGATTCTCATTCAAAACATCTAAATTGTCAGAGTGATGCCAGATAAAATACTCAGAATGTTTCTCACGATTCACATGATTCTGAGCTTTGATACCCACTGAGCGAATGAGCGAGTTTTAACCCTTTACCAAACAACAACATTTTAGGACGGTCCAATTTGAAAGCTGATGCAGATGACATAAATTATAATGAAGATATGATTTGAATACAATATATAGCCAGGAAAATATTGAGGCAAAAGAAGAAAATGCTGATTATCACATTTTCTTCTTGTGCCTCAATGTTTTCGCAAGTATTTTCTACTAGGGACGTCAAAACAATGACTTTTTTGGGAAAGTGTTTGATTAAACAATCATCAGCATGCTATCAGAGTACAAATATTACCTGCTGAGTACCAAATACAGCTGCTTAACTCTTTCCTAAACAACACCTGCTTTTGATGTCCGAAAAACAAAACAAAAGAATTGAGACAAAATAACCTCTTACTGTCAGAATGATCACTCAAAAGATACTGGGAAAATTTCTAAAGAACTTCTTAACTTTGATACCAACTGAGCAAATGAAAAAGTTTCAAACAAATGCCAGCATGCTACATCAGGGCACAGGCATTACATGCTGGTACCAAATGCACCTGTTCAGGTATACAAGTTTTCAACTCATTGAGCAACATTAATCCTTTCACAAACAAGACCTGGTTTTGTTGGCTATTATAGAATATGCTTGTGTTATCATTGAGTTGTTTCTCCTTTTGCCTCAATGTTTTCTTGAGCTACATTGTACTGATATCCTATGTTTATCAAAATCTATTTTGTCACCTGCATCAGCTCTTACATTGTTGCAAAATTAAGGAGTAAATTACTGATTTTCAACAAAAACCTTGTAACTGCAGCTTAAAACAAGCTGCAGTTTTAAGGTTTTGGGGAAGCAAATTTTGCAAAATTTGCTTCTCTATGCAGCCACCTCTCTCTGCACTTTACCTTTCTCTGCATACCACACAACATTTTCCTGTCCTCCTCACTATAAATAGTTCTATCAAAAGCAAAGATTGATAAGGTAACAGTCATTTGAATATTCAATATGCAAGTCTGAAGTTATACATGTAGATATTTAATTGTGTGACTGAAAATGAAACATTCAATTTATCATGTCTCTCATCATCATCACCATATCCATTTTATAGTCTGTTTTCCTCTACCGAGGGTTGGACTTCTCTGACAGGTCTGCTACGCAATCGTCCTCTCCATTCAGACCGGTTCTGAGGGTCAGTGGAACCCATTCCTAGTTTTCTTCTCTAAGAGAAGACAAGAGGACCATGATGGTCCTATATCGCTCACATGAACCAAAATGATATGAGCCACGGTCTTGACCAATTCAATTAATATTCAAGACTTTTATAAGACTGAAAACAAACTTATGGCCAATAACATTCTGTCAAGTTTTGTCTTGATTGGTCACTATTTGAGGTTGTTAGTGTAAAATTTGAAGGACAGATAACTGAGCAAATTCTATTCTGATTATTCTGAGATTCATCAATCCAAGATCTTATCATTATCAACATCATAATCCAAATTTCGTCTTGATTGTTCATTATTTGTGCTTGTTAGAGTCGAAACAGCAATTTTGTCAGATTCAAGGGCACATGACTGACAACTTTCTCATTCGATTGGAGCAAAATTCAAACTCATGCAAGGTCTTATAAATAATCAGCTGCATAATGTCCAAGTTTTGGTCTTGGTTGATTGATAATTGTAGATTCTAGAGTGTAAACAAATTAAGGTTGAAAACAGCCAAAAACAGCAATTTTGTCAAATTCAAGGGCACATAACTCTTAACTTTCTCAACAGATCCGACTGAAAATCAGCCTCATCTGAGATCTTATGGTCTCCAACATTGTGTCCAAGTTTTGTCTTGATTGATCAATAACTGTAGACAAGGTCAAAAACAGCTGAAAACGGCAATTTTGTCAAATTCAAGGGCACATAACTCCCGTCTTTCTGGTTCAATCAGAACAAAAATCAATTTCATCTGAGATCTTATGGTCTCCAACATTTTGTCCAAGTTTTGTCTTGATTGATCAATAATTGTAGATTCTAGAGTGTAAAAAAGGTCAAAAACAGCTGAAAATGGCTATTTTGTAAAATTCAAGGGCACATAACTCTGGACTTTCTAGTCAGATCAGACTGAAAATCAGACTCATCCGAGATGTCATTGTCCTCAACATTGTGTCCAAGTTTTCTCCTCATTGATCTTTAATTGTAGATTCTAGAGTGTAAACAAGGTAAAAAACAGATAAAAAATGGCAATTTTGTCAAATTCAAGGGCACATAACTCTCGTCTTTCTAGTTTAATCATACCGAAAATCAAACTCGTTCGAGATCGTATGGTCTCCAACATTTTGTCCAAGTTTTGTCTTGATTGATCAATAATTGTATGCATGAAGGTAATGTGCTAAAAATAGATACAACAACTCCAGCATGGAATCAAAGTATTCAAGGTATTCAAATAATCAAAGTACCAATAGAAGCTAAGATTAGCTTATGCACCTGGTGCAATAGGCCTCTACCAACTATATGTACTAATCAAAGTACTCTACTTCTGGACAGGCCTACATTATCAACAAATTTGCTTCCCAACAGTACTTTCAGTACTTTGATTGTTGAACAGCAATGAAATGCTGATTATCTCTTTTCCCTCTATATATTTTCCAAGCCCTTTTCTAATACAAACATCAAAACCTAGTCTTGTTTGGGAGAGTGAAATAAGGAGAAAAAGTTGGTAATCATCATTTTCTTGGTTTGAATCAATGTTGTATGTTTCTCTCTATTTTCTTTAAAGTTTAAGGGCGACACCAAAACCATGGCTTGTTATCCCCCGCCAAAAGGGGGGGGGGGGGGGGGGGGATATTGTTTTTGCCATGTCCGTCCTTCCGTCCTTCCGTCCGTCTGACATTCGTTTCCGCGCTATTTCTTGAAAACTGTAGACCGGATTTCGATGAAACTTGGCACACAGCTTCACTACAAAGAGGACATGCGCATATCGTCGGGTTACCCGGTTCGACCATTGAATTCAGAGTTACTGCCCCTGACTGTTTAAGCCATATACATAAAGAGTGATATTCGTTTCCGCGCTATTTCTTGAAAACTGTAGACCGGATTTCAATGAAACTTGGCACACAGCTTCACTACAAAGTGGACATGCCCATATCGTCGGGGTTACCCGGTTCGACCGTCGAATTTAGAGTTACTGCCCCTGACTGTTTAAGCCATATACATAAAGAGTGATATTCGTTTCCGCGCTATTTCTTGAAAACTGTAGACCGGATTTCGATGAAACTTGGCACACAGCTTCACTACAAAGTGGACATGCGCATATCGTCGGGGTTACCCGGTTCGACCGCCGAATTTAGAGTTACTGCCCCTGACTGTTTTAGCCATATACATACAGAGTGATATTCGTTTCCGCGCTATTTCTTGAAAACTGTAGACCAGATTTTGATGAAACTTGGCACACAGCTTCACTACAAAGTGGACATGCGCATATCGTCGAGGTTACCCGGTTCAACTGCCGAATTTAGAGTTACTGCCCCTGACTGTTTTAGCCATATACATACAGAGTGATATTCGTTTCCGCACTATTTCTTGAAAACTATAAACTGGATATCGATGAAACTTGGCACACAGCTTCACTACAAAGTGGACATGCGCATATCGTCGGGGTTACCCGGTTCCACCGCCGAATTTAGAGTTACTGCCCCTGACCGTTTTAGCCATATACATACAGAGTAATATTCGTTTCCGCGCTATTTCTTTTAAAACTATAGACCCGATTTCAATGAAACTTGGCACACAGCTTTACTACAATGAGGACATGCGCATATCGTCGGGGTTACCCGGTTCAACCGCCAAATTTAGAGTTACTGCCCCTGACTGTTTAAGCCATATACATACAGAGTGATATTCGTTTCCGCGCTATTTTTTGAAAACTATATACTGGATTTCAATGAAACTTGGCACACAGCTTTACTACAATGAGGACATGCGCATATCGTCGGGGTTACCCGGTTCGACTGTCGAATTTAGAGTTACTGCCCCTGACTGTTTAAGCCATATACATACAGTGATATTCGTTTCCGCGCTATTTCCTGAAAACTGTAGACCGGATTTTGATGAAACTTGGCACACAGCTTCACTACAAAGTGGACATGAGCATATCGTCGGGGTTACCCGGATTGACTGTCGAATTTAGAGTTATTGTCCCTGACTGTTTTAGCCATATACATGCAGAGTGATATTTGTTTCCGCGCTATTTCATGAAAACTATAAACCGGATTTCGATGAAACTTGGCACACAGCTTCACTACAAAGTGGACATGCGCATATCGTCGGGGTTACCCGGTTCGACCGTCGAATTTAGAGTTACTGCCCCTGACTGTTTAAGCCATATACATACAGTGATATTCGTTCTGTTGAAGCCATATACATATAGAGTGATATTCGTTCTGTTGAAGCCATATACATACAGAGTTATATTCGTTTCCGCGCTACTTTATTGACAATGAAAATATGTTTGGCTGGGGATATCAATTCAACGAATTTGCTTGTTTGTATCACGAAATGTGAACTTGACAAAAAGTAAAAGGTAATAAGATGGATTGCAAAAAGCCAGTCAACCAATCCTTCAAACTTGGCAAAGAAAGTGTGGGCTTTTTTTAAATTAATCCTTTCCAAAACAAGTAATGTTTTCATTTCCCTTATCAAAATAGCTTTAACCCTTTCCCAAACAACAAATATTTAGGGTGATTCACTTCAAAAACTGCCACAAATGAAGAAATGGAAGTTATTAAAGATAGAGTATGTGTAAAATATGGCATAGAAAATGTTGAGACAAAAGGAGAAACTGCTGGTTATCAGCAGTTTCTTCTTTTGTTTCAATGTTTTCCAAAACCTTTTCTATTAGGGACGTCAAAAGCAGGTCTTGTTTGGGAAAGGGTTAAGAGTCTTTGACTGAAAAGAATATATATGCTGATCGCCAGCAATTACTCCTTTTCCCTCAATACTTTCCATGCTACAATGTACAATTTTTCAAACACAAAGACCAGAATTATTTTCATAAGTAGCTTTATTTGTTTCAATTTTGGCTAATGAAAAGTTTTAGTTTAATTTGGGAAAAGATTAACCCTTTCCCAAACGACAAAATTTTCAGATAATCCTCTTCAAAAACTGCCACAAATGACAAAATGTGTGTTATCAAAGATAGGATTTGTGTAAAATGTGGCATAGAAAATATTGAAACAAAAGGAGAAACTGCTCAGCAGTTTCTTCTTTTGTTTCAATGTTTTCCCAAGCCTATTCTCTTATGGACGTCAAAACCAGGTCTTGTTTGGGAAAGGGTTAATGTGACAGGAATCAAATGCTGATACAAAGTTTTTCAGTGTTCCTTCTACATAATTTTGATTTAGTATCAAATGCTGATACAAAGTTTTTCAGTGTTCCTTCTACATAATTTTGATTTAGTATCAAATGCTGATACAAAGTTTTTCAGTGTTCCTTCTACATAATTTTGATTTAGTATCAAATGCTGATACAAAGTTTTTCAGTGTTCCTTCTACATAATTTTGATTTAGTATCAAATGCTGATACAAAGTTTTTCAGTGTTCCTTCTACATAATTTTGATTTAGTATCAAATGCTGATACAAAGTTTTTCAGTGTTCCTTCTACATAATTTTGATTTAGTATCAAATGCTGATACAAAGTTTTTCAGTGTTCCTTCTACATAATTTTGATTTAGTATCAAATGCTGATACAAAGTTTTTCAGTGTTCCTTCTACATAATTTTGATTTAGTATCAAATGCTGATACAAAGTTTTTCAGTGTTCCTTCTACATAATTTTGATTTAGTATCAAATGCTGATACAAAGTTTTTCAGTGTTCCTTCTACATAATTTTGATTTAGTATCAAATGCTGATACAAAGTTTTTCAGTGTTCCTTCAACATAATTTTGATTTAGTATCAAATGCTGATACAAAGTTTTTCAGTGTTCCTTCAACATAATTTTGATTTAGTATCAAATGCTGATACAAAGTTTTTCAGTGTTCCTTCTACATAATTTTGATTTAGTATCAAATGCTGATACAAAGTTTTTCAGTGTTCCTTCTACATAATTTTGATTTAGTATCAAATGCTGATACAAAGTTTTTCAGTGTTCCTTCTACATAATTTTGATTTAGTATCAAATGCTGATACAAAGTTTTTCAGTGTTCCTTCTACATAATTTTGATTTAGTATCAAATGCTGATACAAAGTTTTTCAGTGTTCCTTCTACATAATTTTGATTTAGTATCAAATGCTGATACAAAGTTTTTCAGTGTTCCTTCTACATAATTTTGATTTAGTATCAAATGCTGATACAAAGTTTTTCAGTGTTCCTTCTACATAATTTTGATTTAGTATCAAATGCTGATACAAAGTTTTTCAGTGTTCCTTCTACATAATTTTGATTTAGTATCAAATGCTGATACAAAGTTTTTCAGTGTTCCTTCTACATAATTTTGATTTAGTATCAAACATGTTGATTGTATGCACATTTTTTAACCATAGTAAATTTTGTACCTTCTGACAAAGAAAAAAGTATGTTTACTTCATACGCATAGATATTCCAATACAGGTGTTTTGAGGTGTGAAAATAAGGTGTGGCGGTAAACATTACATGTGGCCACTTTCACAAACAGTCTGAATGCTTCGACAACCAAACAAGAGGGTTTTTTTTCTTTAACCCTTTCCCAAACGGCAAAATTTTAGGGTAATCCTCTTCAAAAACTGCCACAAATGGCAAAATGGAAGTTCATTAAGATAGAATTTGCGTAAAATATTGCATGGAAAATATTGAGACAAAAGGAGAAACTGCTGGTTATCAGCAGTTTCTTCTTTTGTCTCAATGTTTTCCCAAGTCATTTCTATGATGGACGTCAAAACCAGGTCTTGTTTGGGAAAGGGTTAAACAATGTGATAAAAGAAGAAAAAGTTGGCAGCTTTATCAAGTTGGGCCACCCTACATTTTGCCATTTGGGAAAGGGTTAACTCATTACTGTGGGAAAAATATACTGAAAACAAGGGTCAGTGATTGAAATCTGTCAATTTTTAATCCTTTCCCTTGATAATGACCACTTGAAGATATTTAAACCCCTTTCCCAAACAAGACCTGGTTTTGACATCCCTGATTGAAAAGGCTTGGCAAAACATTGAGGCAAAAGCAGAAAATGCTGATAACCAGCATTTCTCCTTTTGCCTCAATATTTTCTTGGCTTTATTTTTCACAAATTTTAACCTTTTTATAGTCCATTTTGTCGTCTACAGGAGCTTTCAAATTAGACAGCCCTAAAATTTAGTTGTTTGAGAATGGGTTAAAACACTTTCCCTGTTCATGACATCAAGACATAGGAAAAGCTTTGAAAAGCATTGCCACCAAAGATGAAAATGCTTAAAACAGCCTTTTCTTTAATTTTCTGCAATTATTGTTTGAATATCCTATCCCTCAACCAAAATGTCAAAATGTTAACCTACTTAGTATTTCCAAACAGTGATGCCCTATAATACCCCTTGATGGCATGGGAAATTATTAATGTTAACCATCATTTTCTGCTATTGCCACAATTAGTTTTGGTCCTATATTCTACAAAAGTCATTTCTTTATCACAATCCATCTACTCTAGTCTATTATCTGCCCAAGCTTCATGATTAAAACAGTTTGTTGTTTGGGAAAGAGTTAAAGACCAATGACCTCTGCATAGTATATCTTGCTTTTCTTTGAAAACCAAGTAACTGGAGACTGAAACAAGCTGTGGATAGGAGGTTTTTGAAGAAAACTGACAATATACCATAAACTTTTGATGAATGACCATTCATAGTTGACCTGACAGAAAACCAGCTTATTGATTGACTTTGCCTTAACAATGTTCATAATTTTCATACAACCATTTTTCAGTCATAATATACAGGTGCTGGTACACATGACCATGTGTTCAGATCTATTCTCACACTGCAAGATATCATTTACAAGAAATTATATATTATGATGAATTCCCCTACGAAAAAAGTTCAAGAATGCATTTAAGTTCTAGAATTGTTCAAGAATGTCCATATCCCACCTCTTACTCCCTGCATGGACAAGTTCTTGAGAATGTGAGCAGCGCTCGTTATCTTGGCGTGGACATCTCCGGCAACTCCTCGTGGAACACCCATGTCAGTCGCATTACCTCCACAGCTAATCGCACCCTGGGTTTTCTGCGCCGAAATATCAGGACAAAATCGCCCAAGATCCGTGAGTGTGCCTTCAAAGCTCTCATTAGACCCCAAGTAGAGTATGCAAGTGCTGTCTGGGACCCCCACACCCAAAGTAATATATCAAAAATTGAAATGGTCCAGAGGCGTTCTGCCAGGTGGGTCCTAGACGACTACAGTCCACACTCGAGCGTTACCTCAATGTTGGAGAGGCTAGGATGGAGGTCACTTGAGCAGCGTAGGTTAGACGCGCGCCTGTGCCTATTCTACAAGATTATTCATGGCCTGGTGGCTGTCCCAATGCCAACCTATATTCAACACACAACCAGACTTTCCCGATACTGCCACTCAGTTACCTACAGACAGATACATACTGGAGCAAATTACTACAAATATTCCTTTTTAGGTCGGGAAATCTCTTTGAGATTTTCACGTCCTATAGCGATCCAACGCTTCTAACGCTTTTCTACGAAAATCTCGTATCTGCCGCTTGTTTTAATCTGCAGATACGAGGTTTTCGATATAATTTGGTCACCGCATAGTCGTTCAAAATGTCTGAGTCCGCCGAAAAAGTAGACCTACCTATGAACAATTCAAAATTACTCAAATTACATAATCATCGTAAAGACTTTCATTTCTTAATTGTTTTATCAAAACAATGCAGCAGTTTGCTCATAAGTGCGAAAACTATCAACTTCTCTTTTTGGCGGAAAGGTTGATTCGATCTATTCTAACTGGTGTGGCAGACTAGAGCAGACGAGAATTTCAACACCAAATTACTGCGCCACACAGTTCGTGTAATCGGACATTTCCGTGAAGCACTCGTAGATTCACGGAAAATCTATTTATATCCTGACTCTAGTCGAGTCCTTCTCCTTGTTCAATTGCTATGCGCACAATCGCACTTTACAACACATGCATTTTATCGGGTTATACGCTCACGTGTTAACACTTCGCGGTGTAAAGCTAGTCTCCTATGCTTTGACCAACTAAAGTGTTACCGTAACGGCGTTGACGGACTTTGAGCCGTCTTGAGTACATACAACGTAATTTTCGTAATTTATTCATCCTTATTAATCTAGGCTTAGGTTTAACAGGAATTTAATCATCTTTCTTCGACCTGGGCTTGAGATATATGCTATTTATGAGTTAATTGTAGGCCTCTGTCTCTGCAGATGATAGGGGTGATAGAGTTATCTCTTTCACAAACGACAGAAAGAACAATCCAAAGTGAAAGCTAATGCGAAAAGCAAAGAGGACAGCAAAAATAAAAAGAAAGCAAGATCTAGATTTGTGTGCAGAAAATATGAGCTCACTTTTTTCAAATTCTGAGTTTAACGCACATATTATTAGAATTGTTGATCAATGTTTGTGGTCTAACCTTTACCATTTTTTACAATGTGCTATATTGTAAATTTAATTATCTAAATCTGGTCAGTTCTCATGCCACTTTTGTGAACCATATTAAATTTAACTTCATTCCTGATTCTGAATTTTACTCAGAAATTTTCCCGTCATAATATTAATATTTTTCATCGTGCAAAGTTTAACCTTTCCTAAGCAGTAGAATGTAAAACTGCTCTCAGGCCCGTAGGAAGCAATTTGATAAGGGGAAGGGCTCAAAACTCTGTCCGGGTTAGTGTCTGAACATCTTAAGGGCTAATTGGCCTTTTCTTCAATTTTCTATGTAAAATGAGGAAAATTCGATATTTTTGGCCAACATTTGGGGCTTATCCCATCCCGTAGCCCAACCTGTGCCTACGGGCCTGCATAAAAAACGGAATACTGTTGCTACATGTAATGTCAAGTTTGTGTTGATAATTTAGATAAATATTAATGTAAAGTTTAGCTGAAGAATTGTTGAAAGACAGATTGGGACAAAGAAAAAATGTTGAATATCAAAATGTTTTCGTTTTGCCACAATGTATCCTCAAACCTTGTTATAATGGATATCAAAATGATATAATGTTTTACAAACTGTTAACCCAGACAATTCATTAAGGCAGTCCATCCGTAATGAGATTCATGCGACGTCGGATCTTTTCTGACGACGCCCTAAATATTTTTAACATACGGTTACCCGTTCAACACGGACACGTTACGGGTTAAAAGAAATCGACACTTTCCATCACCGAATGTTTACGACATCACCCGAAAAAATACGACATCGTGTAATGGATTTGGTTTATTGGGGTTTTACGCAGTTTTCAACTACTAGGGTCATATCGCGGCGGACCGTGTAATGGAGTAGATCTATATTGTTGAAAATTACCCTTTCGTCTCCTATGATTTCTTTTCTAGAAATATCAAATTTTTGCTTATGTTAACTCGGGAATAAGAGTATAAGGATTAATTTTAATGTGCAATCAGATAACAATATTGAGAATATTTTACGAATTCAATGTAAATTTAAGAAAATTGACCATTTACTGTATTTCGAATCCTCTGTTTCCCGACCTTCAGTACTATCAGTACTTTGATTTCCTTTGGCTATTGTACAGTGGAACGCATTACCTGAAGATGTCGCTCTGTCGCAAGACTTGGATTCATTCAAGCTTGCGGTCAGTCGCATCCACCACCCCAAACCTTAAACCCTGTAAGAAATGTTTTTAACCTTCTTTTATTCTTATTTCACATTCTTTTAACAAACTATCACTTTTTTCCCCTTGTCTTACTTTTAAACCTTTTCAGTCTATACTAATAGACACAGGCGCGCACCTGCTCGAAATTACCCGTAAGGGTGTGTAGCAGTATATAGAGAAAGAAAGAAAGAAAGAATGTTAAATAGCAGTTCTAGAACAACTGTTCTAGAACTGCCATTTAACGTTCTAGAATATTTCTTAAACTTAAATATGTTTTTGAACTTCTTTCGCAGAGGTATGACCACAGCCTTTAACCCCAGTCTTTCTACCACAATATGTACGGTAGTCATATTGTGGTAGCTAAAGCACTTACGATGACCTTGTACCAGTACTACTATACCATATCACTCGTGGTGAACTAGCGACGTTTTTCGCTACAACAAGGTATAGATATTTTGTGTTTAAATGTGAGTTATTATTTTTTCTAATGACAATGAGCTTGTTCTAAAAACAGACCGGGTTTACCGTTTTGTATTGACAAACTGTCCGTGTTGTTATAAAATCTCGTAACTACGGCTTCGACAAAGCCGTACTTACTATATTTTATAGCAACACCGACGGAATACATTGTTCACGAAAAAACTTCCCTTGCTTTGGCCGAGTTCACCATCAGTGCATATGATAATACCCAATCTGAGCCCCCCATCTGCTCTTTCACTTAACCCTTTCCCAATCCCAAACGACAAAATTTTAGATTCAAAATGTCCAAATAAAAAGCATACTGTTGCAAGTGGCAAGGTGAATGCTGATAGTGATAGGAATCTTGCACAATAGAGCACAGAAAATATTGAGACAAAAGGAGAAACTGCTGGTTATCAGCAGTTTCTTCTTTTGTTTCAATGTTTTCCCAAGTCTGTTCTATTAGGGACATCAAAACCCGGTCTAGTTTGGGAAAGGGTTAATTATAAGATAATTATATATGATTAGATGATTTACACATCCATTGGTGAGACAAATGAATGTTGTTGTTAAATGTCAAGATAGGATATTGACCGAGCCAGGGTTCCAACAGACAACCCCTGGATTGATAGACTCAGAAATGACGTACTAAATGGGTCAAAAGTCTATATAGAGCATGCACGCATAGAATATACGCGTCGACGCATATATCTTCAACTGCTCGCGTAAATTTTACACGTTGATGCATAAATATGTGCATCAACGCATAAAATTTAAGCAAGCAGTTGAAAATATATGCGTCGACACGTAAATTTTACGCGAGCAGGAGTAAACACTTAGAGCCGTCATAGACGGATTATGCTCCCCGAATAAGTGTTTGTCACAAAATAAAAATCATCATACATTAAGCCCCCTTTTCCCATGACAGATTTTTTGTACACACATTATCTATATAATATGGTCTAGAACATCTCATTTATCACAAAAGTACAAAATTTCATTAAATTCTACCCATTGGATGAAGAGAAATTGGAGAAAATCTAATTTATACATTAATTTAGGCCCCTTTTTCCATGAGGCAGTCTCAAATCAACAAACGGAGGAAAAGGTCCCTAGGGATTATCCCTGGAAGTTCACATGTGAAGTTTCGTTGAATTTGGTTCAAGGGTTGCTGAGATATGGCTGTGGACGGACAGACGGACAAATTATCATACATTAAGCCCCAATTTCCCATGACAGATTTTTTGTACACACATTATTTATATAATATGGTCTAGAACATCTGATTTATCACAAAAGTACAAAATTGCATTAAATTCTGCCCTTTGGATGAAGAAAAATTGGAGAATATCTAATTTTTACATTAAGGTCCCTTTTTCCATGACGCAGCCTCAAATCAACAAACTGAGAAAAATGTCCCTAGGAATTATCCCTGGGAGTTCACATGTGAAGTTTGGTTGAATTTGGTCCAAGGGTTGCTGAGATATGGCTGTGGACGGACGGACGGACACACAGACGGACACACGGACGGACAGCATGGCGACTATATGCTCCCCCGAAATTTTTTCGGGGAGCATAAAAATGTGAAACTGAGGCTAGCCAATGGGAGTGGAGGTTAGAAACCTTTCCCTATATACCATAAAATTGATGGAAGAAATTATGAAGGATCTGATTGGTTAATAGATAAAATACGGGTCAACGCGTATATTTACGGGAGCAGTTGAAAATTTATATGTCGACGAAAATTTACAAGGCAACGCATAAATTTTCAACTGCTCCCGTAAATTTTATGCGTCAACGCGAAAAAAATATACACGTCAATGCATAAAATTTACGCGTCGACGCGTATATTTTATGCGTGCATGCTCTGAATAGACTTTCGGCCCATTTGGTACTCCATACTCAGATGTAAAAATATCCATGCGCTGCTGACAGACAGACAGACACGGAATTCAGTTAGTAATTATCAATACTCACCAATTTACAGTTTATTTCCAACACTTTTTTCTACCAAATGAACACCTTCAGTTGCACTTCATGTAGTCCATTATCTAAATAAATAGAAAATATATCCTGAGTTTATAAAACACCACATGAATTGATCAAACAGTAATCTTATAATGAACATTCATTCAACATGTAGATCTACTGTACGAATGGTATGTACAGTAGCATACTACATTATCGACTAGTCACTACACTCCTATACTCTATCCCTTTCCCAAAATAGACCAACATGTAGTTTTCACGTCTATAATAGAAAAGGCTTGGGAAAATATTGAGACAAAAGAAGAAACTGCTGATTACCAGCAGTTTCTCCTTTTGTCTCTATATTTTCTATGCAATATTGTACACATATCCTCATGTCTTTAATAACATTAATTTTGTCATCTGTGGCAGTTTTTGAAGTGATCCACCTTAAGATTGTGCCGTTCGGGAAAGGGTTTAACCAATAACAAGATTTATTGCCCAATAATCTATTACCTTTTTGTTTCAACCCTTTTCCGAAAAAGAAAAAAATAACTCAACCAATATGAAAACTGCTGCACACAATAAAAAAGGAAAATTAAAATATCATTTGTACTAAAATAATTGAGGCTAAAAGGATATCAATAAGTAATTCCTTCTTTTGTCTAACTATTTTCAAAGGCCTTTTCTATAAGGGACATCAAAACTGAGTCTTGTTTGGGAAAGGGTCATTATTAATTGAATCACATCTACATAGCTAGCAAACATAATTCTTAGTTCAGCAATAGTTGATCATTTTTTATCTAGAAGCTTTAATAAATTAAGAACATCTTATATGAAAAATAATCAGAATCAGTCAATCTAGTGGATCTATTTCTCCTTTTTCTTGAATGAATTTATTTTCAATATCGAAAAGTGTAAAAATACACAAATTCTTTTGCACTTATTTTTAAAAATACAAATTACCAAGCATTAACAATTCTTTCTGTCAGAAACATCTACAATTTCGTACATTTATTCACATTTTTATCACACAAAAAATCCAGCCCACATTTTTTGTTTGCATTCGTTAACCTATTTGTTGTGTCTAGGTCGAGTTCCGCTTCACTGAACAAGCCTTTATTGACTGCTGGGTTTTAACCCTTTCCCTTACGACCAAATTTTACACCACTCCAATTTGAAAGAAACAATTAGAGCAGATGACTGATTGGACATTAAAACAACATGATTTGTGTACAATTTAGCACAGAAAATATTAAGACAAAAAAGAAAATGCTGGTAACCAGCATTTTCTTTTTTAATTGCCTGAATGTTTTCCTAAACATTTTCCATTACGAAAGTCAAATTCAAGTCTTGTTTGGGAAAGGGTTGACTGCTGGATTTTGAATTAGTTTTGTTCAATGGGGTGTGACAAGAATATTTCATTCATTTGTTCTTCTTTGTTTACATTTCATTCACTCATTACTTAACCCTTTCCCAAACAAACCAGCGATTTGGCCCCTGAAATTCCTCCCCCCCCCCCCATCAATTTAAAATTAATGTTTAATATAATAATGTTAATATTTAGCTCGCCAAAGTTGTTATCGCAGCTGACCTGTTTCTAGTGACACAATATACTAGTTATTTAGATTACCATCACCTATAAAAATGTCATTACTTTTAGCTAAGGTATTCAACCTAGCTGCGATATCATAGCCACAATCTTGATGATAGGAATTGGTTTGAAACCCAGATCAAAATTCAAAAAGGTCTCTGTTGCTTATACCAAACCAAATTGGAGAGTTTGTTTCAACTTCGTATTAAGAACCTATGAAGATTACAATTAACTTCGCACGACCTTGCATTAGGAAATAGAACTGCGAAGTAAATAAAATCACATTAGTTATAATATACGCTTATCGCGAGCTTGTCGCAAGCTTGTGGCAAATTTGTATTTTGGTTTGGGACTATTGCAACTACAGTCGACACTCGTTATGTCGACATCGGATGAGTCGAATTTTCGCTTAAGTCGAAGTAAAAGTCTAACCCCGTCCTCACCAATGGACATAAATCGTAATAAATATGACCATTGAAATTTAGTAGGAAAAGGATAGAAATTGCTCGTCTCGAGCAATTTCTTTCCTTTTCCTACTATATTTCAATAATGAACTCTCTTGATGAGCCACAAAAATGATCAAATGTCATTCAAGTCGAAACTGAACATAAACCGGATGAGTTGAACTCGGGATATGTCGAGGTATTTTGACGGTCCCTCTGACTTCGACACAACGAGTGTCGACTGTATATTCAACCCATCATTAGAAACAAAACCCCTCCGTACAAAGTAATACCGTGTCATCAGTGGCAAGAGATTGACAAGGGTGGCCCTGCGAAAAAAGTTCAAGAACACATTTTCAAGTGCTAGTACTGTTCAAGAATGTTCTAGAATGTTAAATGGCGCTTCTAGAACTGTCCTAGAACAGTTCTAGAAGTGCCATTTAACTTTCTAGAATGTTCAAGAACAGTTCTTGAATTTAAATGAACTTTTCGCAGTATCCATATCTTTAAAATATAAAGATGAGGCAGATGACAGGAGTAATTAGGATCTGCATGAGTCAACTAAATGTACAAAAATATATTTCATAATAAGTATCATTGAGAGAAAATGAGAAAATGCATACTACAAGGCTTCGTACATTCTTAGACATTTATTTATAAATATGTTCTTGTCTCCATCGTCTTCAAAATGGACCCAACACAAATTTTGTGTTTTGGAAAGGCATTTCACTTTGGACCATCCCTGATTGTTATCAAAAGGATAAGTTTTTTTTATGACAAAGTAGGAAAGAAGATGAAAATCTAGATAAACATAAAATCTATCTATATCATATCAACAGTTATCTATCATAAATACTGCAAAATGACTGGATGGGAAACATAGAGACATGCTTCCAGTTGATCTGACTTCCCGACCGGTTTCGTTCAATTGTTTGAACTCATCAGGGGATTTTTGTTGTTTTAATGCAAGAGAGATGTCTTGCAATGTTGGTGAAGCAGAACCCGCTGATTCTCTTATATACCCAAGTGCTGCCGGTGCTGCCGGTTGCTGCCGGCGCTGCCGGTGTAGCCGGTTTGCTGCCGGTACTATCCATGACGTCATGATCTCCCGTTTCTATTATAGAACAATGGGCGACGACGTCATTTGTTCTATTTTTAGAACAGAGCGTAGATAGTGCCATATTTTCTATCTTGTAGAACACAATGGCAAAGGATTGTTAAATTTCTAACAGAACACGAATGTCACTGCCTTGGTGTATGTAGTGACACAGCATTATGAATTAGGCTGGCTGCTTGGGTAATAGGGCTGAATTTGCTCATTTTGAACATGACAAGGGACAGCTTTATTTAGCTAGTAAAGAGCAGTTTCCCTTGAAATTTCTCTCTAACTCCATTGTTAGTATTCATTGCAGTTTGTTGCAAAATGTTTGCTGCAGTATATTTGCAGTGCAAAAGTGTAAATTTTGTACAGTCTTGTGTTCATCTATTGAGAAACAGTCTTTTCATGTATTGGTTTTTAAAAAAACATGATGTCATGTTGTCATTATCAAGCACTTTTGTACGTCTGCATCTCTGGACAACAAGAAAGGGGTGATAAAGCGACAAACTGTATGAAAATGACTGATCGCTTTCTTGTTGTTCGGAGAGGCTTATCACTATTAGGGGGAGAAGCTACTGTGAATGGATCTGATGACCATTTTGATGTAGAGACATTTTTATGTCTAAACTTCTCAAAAGTTTTTTTAGATTGGAGATAAAACATGTATTCCCTATAATATTCGCTGTATACTCGTTTGGGCATGCTTTTCCGTATTAGTATTCTTTACTGAGTGTAAGAAGCTTGCTGTGTAGAAAAAGAACTCTTGGTTGGACTTGCTTAGATATTTGAGTATCTTATATCGGTAGACTTTTTTTGTCCACTACTGGAGCAAGTCAGTGAGGAGCTCTTCTTACACTTGCTTCTGTGACAGATTGTCATATGGTAATTGGCTTAATTGCCTGTATGTGTAATATATTTATCGTATCAAATCTGGAGACTAGAAGACATGCTTCCCGAACACACACAACAGATAATCACAACTACATTACAAGACATCTCTCTTGCATTAAAACAACAAAAATCCCCTGATGAGTTCAAACAATTGAACGAAACCGGTCGGGAAGTCAGATCAACTGGAAGCATGTCTCTATGTTTCCCATCCAGTCATTTTGCAGTATTTATCGTATCAAATCTGGAGACTAGAAGACATGCTTCCCGAACACACACAACAGATAATCACAACTACATTAGGAGAACATCTAAGAGTTGCTTTCAGCAACTACAGATCGATTTGATGAGATGGATCCAGACATGCTTTACATACTCGCCAAGAAGCAAGAGTAGAAGAGATGCAACAAGCAGTTGTCTCAAAAGCAAGTCCAAGAAGACCTCTTCCCACACTTGCTCACAATGCTAGACAAGGAAATTCTAGCGAGTGAAAGATAAATTATCTAAGCAAGTCCAGAGAGAGGTTCATCTTTAAGTCTACATGCTATACCTAACCAAGGAGCGGATGTAGAAGATATGCAACAAGAGATTATCCAGAAGCAAGTCTAAGAGGGGCTCTTTTCACAGTTGCTCTACCTTGCCAAGAAGCGAGTGTAGAAGAGATGCAACCAGAGGCTATCCATAAGCAAGTTTGAGAAGAGCTCCTCCCACACTTGCTCACATTGTAAGACTAAGCAGGTCTAACAATTATAAGATGAATCATCTATCTCACAGCAAAGATGCTAAAATACAATTCTAAGGAAGCAAGTCCGAAAGAGATCCATCCTGAGAAAGATGTACTCCCTGCTCAAATAAGAAATTTGAGATCACTTAATCTAATTCTAGATTATTATCTGCACACTCGTAGGTATATTACACATACAGGCAATTAAGCCAATTACCATATGACAATCTGTCACAGAAGCAAGTGTAAGAAGAGCTCCTCCCTGACTTGCTCCAGTAGTGGACAAATAAGTCTACCGATATACGATACTCAAATATCTAAGCAAGTCCAACCAAGAGTTCTTTTTCTACACAGCAAGCTTCTTACACTCAGTAAAGAATACTAATACGGAAAAGCATGCCCAAACGAGTATACAGCGAATATTATAGGGAATACATGTTTTATCTCCAATCTAAAAAAACTTTTGAGAAGTTTAGACATAAAAATGTCTCTACATCAAAATGGTCATCAGATCCATTCACACCCTTAGCCCAGATTTCCGCAAAAAAGGCGGAAATCCGCATTTTCTCCGCAAAATATTTCCGCAAAAAATGCGTAAGAAATGCGGAGTATTCGGACGCGGAAGTCCGCATTCAACATGCAAAATTTTTATGGAAGCGGAACTTTTGCGGAAATCGGAGTATTCGGACAATTCCGCATGCAATACGGAATTTTTTTCCGCATTTACTCCGCATAGATGCGTAGATTTTCTCCGCATAGATGCGGAGGTTTTCTCCGCATAGATGCGGAGGTGTTCTCCGCATAGATGCGGAGATGTTCTTCGCATCCATGCGGAGGAATTTTCCGCATCAATGCAGAAATATTGTAGATTCAGGCATCAGATATGAAACCGGTCCTCTTGTCAAGAATAAGTGTGCCCCTGTGACTTATAAATCAGGCTCAGACCGGAAAGTCTGAACAAGAGCAACGCTGGGCGTGGCATATACGCAGGGTTTTCCATGACGCACAAATTAAGCGTCATTGTCGCAATTTCAAAACAAATGACCCCCTAGAAATTTACTTGAGGGACATAAATGACGCAATTTTAAGATCAAGATTTTCGTTTGATACTTGAGTACAAGGGCATTTGACCCACAAAATAGTAGAAATGACCCTTAACTTTGAAGGCAAGGGGGATCAGAATGACCCCCAAATACTCATGCTCAGGGAAAACCCTGTATACGCCTGAAGCCGCACACATTTTTTTGAAGTAAAGGGGAGATAATTTTAGAACCATCAAAGATATTCAAATTTTAAAGGCCACAGTCGCCTAACTACACATCATAGAGGTGAAGTGAATCTGTGTAAAACTGTAGGAGTTATAGCGTAAGCAGCACAAGAAAATCCAGACAGACAGACGGACGACCATGGCGATAACATAATATGTCCCTTCGGGCATATTGATTCGGTTGACTGGCACAATCCCTTGAAGTCAATTAAAAACGTCATCAGTCTGTCGAAAGTGCGGTCCTGCACTCATTCGGTGGAGGTGAAAGCTTCGGTCTTTACCAACTTTCTGTAGTTTTAGCATTAATATCTCGACAACTACGCCTGATTATTAAAAATGCGTTGGTAGTAAGAAAGTTTTAATCACATTCTTTAAAGAAAGAGTTTTGTTTATGAATTTTAACGATGGATTTTTGAAAATATTCTGCCTCAAAAATGGTATGCCGTAACAATAAAAACCGAAGAAGTACCCTCCATGAAAAAATGAAAGTGAGGCTATGACGTCATCATGCCGACTGATTCTATAAAAATGAGAGATCATTCCACGGTTTCATAAACTAGCCAGATTTTTCATATTGCCAAGTCTTAAATGGGTAGATCTACTAGCAATGGGACAAGAGTTCTCCTAATTATTTACCCTGAAAACGCTTTGTTTACCTCAAAGCACTCACATAAATTCTCCATGAAAACTGAAATCTGTCAAAAATTACGGCTAACAATCAATCAATGAATCATTCCTGTTTGCAACACAAAAGATTTACATGACACTTCCATGTGAGACTTAGAAAACACTCCATAAAATCCAGAATGAATAAAAAAACAAATTTGAAAATGGAAGCAAAATCAAACTGTTAGAGTGATCTCCCTTGAATTTTTTTTTGAAGTTGACAAGTTATTTCAATCAATTCGAATGTTCTGATAATTAGGTTCGGCACCGTCTTAAACAACCGTCTGAAACTAATACAGGGTGTCATTCTTTTATTTCGATTTCGCCGTTTCTGAAGCTTAGACGTCAAAAAACGGGAAATCTATTGTTGATTTTCTAAAAAATCCATGTCGTTTCTAAAGGATTTTACAGAAATAAACTCAAAACTTATTTAGCTTTCTTTGTTAGGATGATGGTTTACCTCTTTCGATCCTTTGCCTGTAGATCTAACATCTGTTATTGCCGTAAATCTTCAAAAACATAGCGATATTTGTTGATTATTTGACCATTATTTGAACAGCCCGCCTTCCGCTTCAAGTCTCGGTCAAGTCTCGCGAGATTTCAGTTAGTTTAATATACGGCACTTTTGCCAACGCATTCTTTACAAACGCAAAGTTCTGGTCTTTTAATTTTAAATAAAAGATAAATATCATTCACGAGATTCTATTCTTTGACCATTCAGTTCATTTGTTATCTTGCTATCGACCTTTTGTCGACCAAATGACATTAGTGCATTAGTAGCTATATTTTTTTGTATATGAGCCAGGATCTGGAAAAACGTCCCTTATAGCATTTTTAAAAATTGAGTTTGAAGATCAGTCTTTTGTCAAATGCAGTCCCATATGCATCCATGCTGCCCTCTTTAACTTACTACAGATCACGAAGAAGCTATTAGAGAACAACGTGGATCCTAATCAGACTGCGCGTATGCACAGGCTGATCTGGATCTATGTTGGGCTCAAAAGCTTTAAGGGACGTTTTTCCAGATCCTGGCTCATATATATCCTGATCCGCAAAATAAACTCATTCTTTTCGGCCCTAATTTAGTTCGAACCTTTGATTTTTGGGTTCTGTCAAATAACTTCGATTTCACTCAGAAAAGAGGGAGAACAAGAGTTGTATTTGGAAGTTTTCATTAAATGATACTCTGATGGAGATCTACAATGTTTGTACTTCGACAGCCGAGGATCTGTATATGATTGGATTAACCCACTCGGGCAAATTTTGAACTTTTCCAAATTGAAGAATTGTTAAAAATTGCTTCTGGTTTTCTGACGAGGTAGAAAACATTATGAGTAAAGGAGAAATTGCACATTCTGTGGAATTTCTCCTTTTACCACAATATTTTCAAAAGCTGTCTGCTCATAATATACCCGTAAAAACAAGGGATTGAGTGGGAAAGGGTTAATCAAATTAAAAATTGTCAGTGCAATTTTCATTTTGCTTCCATTAAAAAAATTTTGTCTCAGATTCAAACAGAATGAGTGCCATATTTTAGTGCCCTGTCTTTCACAGTGATCACTATCATGTTTTAGCTCATTGTCTGGCGTGGGTTGTCCGTGACGTCAACTTTAAAAGTTAAATGACATCTCCTCCTATTAACCCCTGGTCAGATTTTCATGAAACTTCACAGGAATGTTTCCCTCACTGCCCTCTACCAAAATAGCTAAATTGTTCTGCTCCATTGAACAAGATGGCCGCCAGAGCTAAAAATAGAAAACTCTTTAAACTACATCTCCTAAGCCAATTGGCCAAATTAAAAAATAATTTCACAGGAATCATTGGCCTATACCAAAATAGCAAAAAATCGTTTTGCTCTGTTGAACAAGATGGCTGCCAGAACTAAAAATAGAAATATCCTTTAAACAACATTTCCTCTGAAGCCAATTGGCCAAATCAATAATTATTTCACAAGAATGTTTGTCTCATTGACCTTTACCAAAATAGCTAAAATCGTTCTGCTCCGTTGAACAAGATGGCCGCCAGAACAAAAAATAGAAATAAACTTTAAACGACATTTCCTCCTAAAGCCGATGGGCCTTATTCAAAATAATTTGTTTAGCATTGGTTTATGAATTGTAAATAACTGTTATTTAATATTAGTGAACAAAGTTTCATTTCATGTGTGTTCATATTTTATTTTTTAAAATGAATCAAAAGTTAAAGTATGAATTTTCTGCATTCAGAAATATTTTAAGTACAATTTTCAGCAGAAAACAAATCGAAGTACCATTTTTCCGCATTTTCTCCATGTAAAAAAATCAAAGTCAGGAATTCCGCAAACTTTCAGTTTCAAAGTGACATTATTCCGCATTTTCTCCACATATTTTTTTTCTTCCGCATAATGCGGAAGCTACTTTTCGGAGAATTTGCGTAAAATCTGCGGACTTCCGCAGAATCTCCGATTTTGTTCCGCAAATCAAAGCGGAAGTCGGAAATCTGGGCTAAGGGTAGTAGCTTCTCCCCCTAATAGTGATAAGCCTCTACGAACAACAAGAAAGCAATCAGTCATTTTCATACAGTTATCTATCATAAGATAATTCAAGCAGCTTTTTATAATGTGATAACCTTTTCACAAACTACCCCTAAAGTTTTTAGCTTTTAAAAATAAAAAAAAAATATTGTTGAAATTCATGAGTCTACAGAAGAAAATGTTAATGTCCAGCTAGATTCCATTTCTCCTTTCCTTTCAATGTTAATCAAGATCTTGTAACATTAATATTGATGGCAATTCTTAATATTCCACCACAGTTTCTAAGCCTTTATCTTGTGGTGCGTCAAAAGGTGTTACTGTATGGCAATGGATTAATCCTTAAATTTCCCTTCAACATTTTGGAAACCTTCACCTTGAGCACCATGTTGTATATACACGGCCACCAATCCCTCTCATTCATTGCAAAATGCTATGAGCGAAATCTCAGAAGAGGGACTTCCGGCTATGAAGAAACGGGACCCATTTTGAGTAAGTAAACACACGTTGTTACTTTAAATCGGTTATTTTGCTAGTTATGGGTTGAATCTCAAAAATCGCGGAATGCTATTCGATGGGGTAATGAATGATGTGTTATATTGCCAAAGCCCTTTGTTCTAGCTTACAGAGTAAACTTGCAATTACTTTCGAAGTGAGTGCACACACTTATGTTTACAAACCAAACGACACATAAACGACACATAAACGACTCCTACGGCGCTATCATATGCATTTTTCGAATAAGACATGTTCAGTTTACTATTTTATGGTCTCTTTTAGTATTCCGCACGTATGATTTTGAAAACATTTGTTTATTTATGAGAAAAACAAGTACGCAATGAAGAAGAGCAGTAAGCTATGAAGAAGCGAGAGTAGCTATGAATAAGAGGGAGCAAGCTATGAAGAAGCGCGGACTTCATAATTCTTTCTTGGCACTCACATATCGTCGGTGAAATGCAAAACCTTGTATGTCGGTTCTAGCGATTTTCAAAGTACAAACTTGTGTGTCCAATTTAGACAATTCTTGCAGGTTTTGAGATATTTTTACCGATCAGTATCAATGATACATTATTTATGAACAATATTTCCAAATTTAAGTAAAACATTTCAGTTTGGGAAAAGTTATTACACTTTATTCCCTCCCCTTTAAAAATTTCCGAAAACGAGATACGAGGTTTTGCATTTACAACGACTATATACTGAATGGTTATGCGTTTAGGAAGAATTGAAGACAGAAATTCCAATATTTATTTTCACAAATTTCCATTTGAAAAATCAAATTCTAGACGATAGAGCGATATTTATTTTTATGCAGCTTAAACATGTATTTAATGCCGACCGATAACTTACAGGCGCGTAGGACTGGAAACATTTTTAAAGGGGGAGGGGGGGGGGGGGGGCTAAAGCCCCTGTTCTGGCTATTGTTGGAATTTTGGAGGAACTGAATTGGATTTCCCCAAAAATTTTCAGTGCAAAATAATGACAATTCACCATTTTGGGCAGACCTTTTTGGGGTGGGGGTCTTAGCCCCTCCATGCACCCACTTGTTACTACGGGCCTGACTTATCATCACGTGGAAATGCATTTTTAGAACATACATGAGAATTGTTACTATAAATAGTAACAAATCGACATTATCAAAACGAGGCTCCCCAAACATGCGGAGAAAACAATGACGTCGCACGTGCATTCAATCAATATACAGCGATAAAGCGCACGTGCATTCAATATACAGTAATAAAGCGAAGTTTTAAGTGGAACAAAATGATAAAATTGAATGAATTCGTTAATAGTCGGTAAGATGGTTATTTTATTGGATATACGGTCAACCGTTCTCCGTTTAAAAATTTCGACTTTTGACTCTAAGGACGACTTCCGGAGGCTGTCGTGTGTGTGTGTGGGGGGGGGGTCTTAAAGGAAATAACCTAATTCTGACCAACTTTCAGATTGATCGGACAAAAATGTGGCCTCTAGAGTGCATACAAGAAAAAAATAACCGACGGACGCATGACGGACACAACGCAATGACAAAAGCTCGACTGGCCGCTAAAAACATATAAATAAGACCTGTTTTCATTCAAAATACATGCAATGTATCTTGCGTAGGCTTAGAGTTATTAAAATGTTAGGGTTCTTATACGGTTTGCCAAGTTTTGCCTAAATATTTTACAATGACATTGGCGTCCGCATGTGCAGGCCTATGTTATTTGCATAATTATATCATCATTCCAAATATAACCACATTGTATACTGAAAAGTCTTGAAGTAGGCTAATTTGGAAATTAGATTGATCTTAGAATCCCAAATGTGAAATAGTATTAACAATAAATTCATATCACTTTCCGAGCGAAAATTATAGCGAAAAGGCAAAATTAAGTCAAAACCTGACGCTTTGAATATCCGAGCTCTTATTCATAGCGTATTATATCTTCTTCATATCTAGTCCCTTTTATTCATAGCTGATCTCTCTTCTTCATAGCGAATTAATTTTTTAGCTTTTTCTCTCTATCAGAAAATCAGTCATTGGATTTTAATGGATATATATATAAGATAAAGCATTCGAAGCTTATGGGACCTGTATAGAAGGGAATTATAGTAGTATTTAAACCATATTTTTTCGATCAATTTTGACATGTCTTCAAAACACAGCACTGTGATCGCATGACAAAGCAGTTTGAAGCAAACACGGTGAGACCATGCCGAGGAGACATACTCCAAAAGAAGTTTAAATATACTCACCATCGAATAGCATTCCCCGATTTTTGAGAATCAGCCAAAAAACTGGCAAAATCACCGATTTAAAGTAACAACGTGTGTTTACATTCACAAAATGGGTCCCGTTTCTTCATAGCCGGAAGTCCCTCTTCTGAGATTTCGCTCATAGCATTTTGCAATGAATGAGAGGGATTGGTGGCCGTGATATATATAGCCACAGGCAGACTTGAATTTATACAGAAGAGTTAAATTTAAACATTTCCAAAACAAATCTAGGCTTTGATGCACATAGATCTAATATAAATACTTTGTGAAGACATTGAAGAAGAGAAAAAAATGCTGATAATCAGCAATTTCTCCATTTCTATCAATATTTTCTATGCTATAGTTTACACCTATTCTTATAATAAATTTACATTACCGTAATAAATTTGTCATCAGCATCAGCTTTCAAATTCTAGTAGTCTAAAAGTTTGAAAAAGGGTTAAGCAAGGGTTGAGAGCTAGGTGTTAAAAGTGACATAAAGAAATTAAAATGAAGTTTTATCTTTCTAGATCATCTCTGGTGTTAACAACTTAATTAAAGTAAGAGGTTGTCTTGCCAATAACCCTTCAATTTTTGTAAAGTATATGAGCTTTGTCTTTGTATAATCTACAACATTAAATAGATCTTATTTTAAATCAAAAACTTGAAAAAAAAATTTAGCGCAAAGGAGTATAAGCTGAATATCAGCATTTTCACTTTACCCTTAATGTTTTTATCAACTTTTTATTGCCTAGCTCTCTTTGCCAAATTGTGGAATTTCTTTAGCAAGGAAAGGGTTTGAAGTGTTACATGAAACAAAAGAATGCAGATAAAAGATACTGAATTTATCAATCTAGATCATCTTATTTGTTAACAAGTTAGTTAAAGTAAGAACTTTATAACCATTATATGATTTTAACATACCTAGTAGAAAAGGCCTGGAAAATCATTCAATAACAAGAGCTTCGCAGAGCGGCGCATATACGCCCGAGAGGGTTTGAGTTTGAGTTTATTGGGGTTTTACGCTGTTTTCAACTACCAGGGTCATATCGCGGCGGCTGGAGCACCTACCCATGGATTCCTGTTGTTTCTCAAACCAGTACTACCACAACACCCTTACCGAGCCTCCAGCTGCTCGCCCACTTAGGTTACGATTTCAAATCCATTGGTGGGTGACAATTTTGTCAGAAAGGGTATTAGCCGCGGCCGGGTATCGAACCCGGGACCTCTCGAATGAGGGTCAGATGCGCTACCAACTGCGCTAAGGCCGCGGCCTACGCCCAAGAGGGGCTTGTCAGTAAAAATTGGCCATTTTTTTAATTCAAGGGCAGATAATTCAAACGTGAAAAGTTATCAAAATTTTGTTTGCACAACAAGACACCATAGAGATTCATTGTGGCTAGTTTGATTAAATTCTGGTTGAAACTGTAGAAGTAGCGCACAGGAGAAAATGGTCATTTTTGAGAAAATGGGAATTTTTACTTAAATTCAAGGGCAGATAATTCAAGAACGGAAGCAGTTATCTAAATTCCGTAAGCGGTGTGCACAACTAGACACCATGGAGATTCATTGTGGCAAGTTTGATCAAATTCTGATCAAAACTGTAGGAGTTGCGCACACAAGAAAATGGGCATTTTTTTAATTCAAGAACAGATAATTCAAGAAAGAAAAGAATTATCTGAATTCCATAAGCGAAGTGCACAACTAAACACCATGGAGTTTTATTGTGGCAAGTTTGATCAAATTCCGATCAAAACTGTAGGAGGAGTTGCGCACACAAGAAATTGCTAACGGACGGATGGATGGATGGACAGACGGACATTCATAACATAATATGACCCTTCGGGCGTATAATAATAATAACAAGAGCTTCGCAGAGCGGCGCATATACGCCCAAGAGGGGCTTGTCAGTAAAATTGGCCATTTTTTCTATTCCAGGGCAGATAATTCAAACATGAAAAGTTATCAAAATTTTGTTTGCACAACAAGACACCAGAGAGATTCATTGTGGCTAATTTGATTAAATTCTGGTAGAAACTGTAGGAGTTGCGCACAGAAGAAAATGGGCATTTTTGAGAAAATGGACATTTTTTCTTAAATTCATGGGCAGATAATTCAAGAATGAAAACAGTTATCTAAATTCCGTAAGCGGTGTGCACAACTAGACACCATGGAAATTCATTGTGGCAAGTTTGATCAAATTCTGATTCCGTAAGCGGTATGCACAACTACACACCATGGAGATTAATTGTGGTAAGTTTGATTGAATTCCGATGAAAACTGTAGGAGGAGTTGCGCACACAAGAAATTGCTAACGGACGGACAGACGGACGGACAGACGGACGAGCGGGGCCATAACATAATACGACCCTTCGGGCGTATAAAAAGGAGAAATTTAAAATAATGTTCGGCAAGACTGTCTCTACCACAGAAACAAGGAATTGTATGCTAATTAACCCTTTCCCAAACAAGACCTGGTTTTGAGGTCCCTATATAAAAAGGCATGGGAAAACATTAAAACAAAAGAAGAAACTGCTGATAACCAGCAGTTTCTCCTTTTGTCTAAATATTTTCTATGGCATATTTTACAAAAATCCTACCTTTTCTAACATCTATTTTGTCATTTGTGGCAGATTTTGATGTGGATAGCCTTAAAATTTTGTTGTTTGGGAAAGGATTAATTAAAGATGAATTTTCCTATAAAGCTCATATCCAACCTAATCCGAGTCTTCTCTGATGTAAATACGCTCTTTGATATTTTGATTTTTCGCTATTTACATCAGAGAGCGTTGCTCTTTGAAAACAGCGGAAAGTTCGTTAACGTTACAAGTAACTTGAAGCTTTTTTTGTGTATCATATCGAATCATTCGGTAAAACACTGTAGGGTATAGATCAATAAATCATTTTTTGTCATACCTGACCAAAAATTTCATTTCAAATCGGCCTGCTGGATGAGTATAACCTTTGGTTTTGAATGGAAAGTCAAGGTAAACAAAGGCTGCTGAGGTGAGGGTTGTTGCAAAACATTGCCTACTATTAACCTTTTAGAAAAACTTTTTGGTCGTAATTTTTTCAGCAGCCATAACAATAAATGGTTCATTTATCGATATCATCAGGAGTTTTAACGATAGCGTTTAAGATCGGACGGTGAACGATGCGCAACAATTTGTTGCGAACTTCTTGATTTTTTCAAAGAGCAACGCTCTCTGATGTAAATAGCGAAAAATCAAAATATCAAAGAGCGTATTTACATCAGAGAAGACTCGGATTAACCCTTTCCCAAACGCAAAATTGTAGGGTGGTCTAATTTGAAAGCTGCTGCAGACCACAAAATGGATGTTACTTGGTGTAAAATGTTTGAATACTATAGCACAGAAAACATTGAGGCAAGAGGAGAAAATGCTGATTATCAGCATTTTCTTCGTTTGTCTCAATGTTTTCCCAAGCCTTTTCTAATAGGGACGTCAAAACCCGGTCTTGTTTGGGAAAGGGTTCATATCCAACCAAGACCTAGCTGTAGAGTAGCTGATTTTAACATCCTTAATGGAACACAATAGGCTTCGGAAAATATTGAGTGAAAACAAGAGATTGCTGATAATCAGCCATTTCTCCTATTCTCTCAATATTTTCCATATCATAACATGGTCTTTTTCTTCATTTTCATATCAATTATCATGTTGTTTGCAACTCATTTTAACCTAGGGCTGTCTAAAATTTTGCTGTTTCGGATAGGAATAGAGTAATCTGAGTAAAGCCCTTTATCAAATGACATTGCAAAATCCTATTTTAAAGGGACATTACATTCCAATTTCACTTTTTTTAAAGTAAGTCTTGGTGCAAAGATTGGTTATTCTAATGCATAGAAATGCTACCAGTTTTTTGAAGTTGCTATTTGTAAGCGAAAAATATGCCTTTAAAGTTGAGACTGAAATGACAATTTCCATATAAATCTCAACTGTTGTCCACAACAATTTGTTTAATTTTAGCACAGAAATATACATTTCTCGTAAACGGTACAATATTTTGGCTTGAAATTTTCAGAATTTCCATAAGAAAATATGCTCTTTCAGATAAGATAAAAGTAAAATTATGAAAAAAGTAAATGTGAAATGTCACTTTAAACCTCTCCCAAACAAGACCTGGTATTAACGCCCTTGAGAGTTAAAGCTTGCAAAAACATTTTGACAAAAGAAGAAAATGTTGATAATCTGCAGTTTCTCCTTTAACCCCAATACTTTCCTGACTTTTTACAAATACAAACTCAATGTTCATCAACATTCAATTTGTCGTCTCCACCCCCTTTGAAAATGGGAAAAAACCCTAATATTTTGTCATTTGGGAAAGGGTTAACCAAAACAAGATCTGGTTTTGACGTCCAAGGCTTGGGAAAACATTGAAACAAAAGAAGAAACTGCTGATAACCAGCAGTTTCTTCTTTTGTCTCAATATTTTCTATGCCATATTTTACACAAATCCTATCTTTAATAACATCCATTTTGTCATTTGTGGCAGTTTTTTAAGTGGATCATTCTAAATTTTGTTGTTTGGAAAAGTGTTAAGCAGGGTAGGTTTGTTGTAGATTATGCAATGTTGATTTTATCTGCCTCACCTAACAATAAACTGTGTAAATAAAGGAGAAAAACACCAAAGTAAATAATCTGCATTTATCCTTTACAAAACATTCAGACTTGAAAGTGGCATTAAACCTGTCTCTTTTCAAAAGAAAACATTGATGAAAAAGTGGAAAATGCTAATGATAAGCCTTTCCTTCTTTTCCTTCAAAGTTCAATTCTTGTTGAGCCAAAATAGCAAATTTTTGCTCCCATTATTTTTTCTCCATAACTTTGAATTTGGACTTGTTGATTATTTCAATGTTGAGAAAAAGAATAAATATCAATAAGAAAAACACCAAAGCAAATAATCTGCCTCAAAGTTAAATAAAATAAATAATATTTATATAGAGTGAATAAAGGAGTGAAATAGAAACGTAATTACATTGTTAAATGAAGGTTGGCCGATACAAAAACTGTGAAATTTCTCAGTTGTTTGTGATTCAGCTAGACCCTGCATTTACCTTATGGTAGAAAATAGCCATGAATTTTGTGCATTATTGTAGGCTACACTAACGTTACGGAAGCATAGTAGACAAAATGCAACAAATTCTATTTGTTCACTTTCTTTGCTTTAGTGAAGAAATACTAAGATATTCATAGACTTCAATAGGGTTATAATAATTATATTAAGCCATTCTCGAACAAAAATTATTACTAAGTACGAAAGTCGACAAGTTGAGAGAAAAGTTGGCTTTCTTTCATGTCATTGAAAGTTTGTTACGGTCACATAGGCACACCCAGTTATAATCGGAAATCGATTGTTCGGGTTACAATTAGTTAACGTAGATGTAGATATCTGCATGGCAACATACAAACAGACATGTTTAAATTCTAGTACTTGATGGAATCATACTTAGTTTATTCGTTTAAGTAAGGTTTGGAGAAAATAATATCCAAGAGAACTATGGCTATGTCAAGAAACAGCTGATTTGGACGGTAGTTTATAGCAAAACTTTGTGTGGCGACATCAACATTGTGACGTTTTTGCAATTTTCAACACAACCAAGCACATTCCCAAAATCATATGAATCACTTAACAATCATAATTCTATTGCAAATTGTGCCTCGTGATAAAAAATATCTTGCTTTTTATATTAATTTTTTTTTCTAAATGTCAGTTACAAGAAGAATGAGCATAAAATAGTATTTACTTACCATTCAAACTTCAATTAACTGCCTGTATGAGAGTCAGGGATTTTCAAATTCAAATCAATCACATCATTCCAACTTTCAGCGATAATTTTAACCTAGAAAAGACAATACGGAATCAGCAAGCTGGCTGTATAAAGTCACTGTGTCCGTTTGTCCAATGACCAGTTATATTGTCCAAATTAACCCTTTCCCAAACAAGACCGGGTTTTGACGTCTATAATAGACAAGAGGACCATGATGGTCCTATATCGCTCACCTGAACCATATATGAGCCACAAATTTGTTCAATTAAATTAATATTTACGACTGAAAACAAACTTATGGTCAATAACGTTGTGAAAATCGAACTCATCCGAGATCTAATGGTGCCCAACATTGTGTCCAAGTTGTGTGTTGATTGATTAATAATTGTAAATTTTAGAGTGTAAACAAGGTCGAAAACAGCCGAAAAAGGCAATTTTGTCAAATTCAAGGGCAAGTAACTCTCAACTTTCTGATCAGATCAGACTGAAAATCGAAATGATCAAAGATCTTATAATCTCCAACATTGTGTCTAAGTTTTGTCTTGATTGATTCATAGTTGTAGATTCTAAAGGGTAAACAAGGTTGAAAACGGCCGAAAATGGCAATTTTGTCAAATTCAAGGGCACATAACTCTTTACTTTCTATACCAATCAGACTGAAAATCGAAGTCATGTAAGGTCTTAGGGTCCCAAACATTGTGTCTAAGTTTTGTCTTGATTGATTCATAGTTGTAGATTCTAGAGGGTAAACAAGGTCGAAAACAGCCTAAAATGGCAATTTTGTTGAATTCAAGGGCACATAACTCTTGTCTTTCTGATCCGATCAGACTGAAAATCGAATTCATACAAGATCTTATGGTCTCCAACATTATGCCCAAGTTTTGTCTTGATTGATCAATATTTGTAGATGCTAGAGTGTTAACAACTTAAAAAGTAGCTATTTTTGACGTTCAAGGGCACATAACTCCTGACCTCCTGGTCCGATCTCACCCAAAATCAAACTCATCCGAGAACTAACTGTCTCAAACATTATGTCCAAGTTTTGTCTTGATTGATCAATATTTGTAGATGCTAGAGTGTTAACAACTTAAAAGTAGTTATTTTTGACGTTCAAGGGCACACAACTCCTGACTTCCTGGTCCGATCTGACCCAAAATCAAACTCATCCGAGAACTTATGGTCATACATGTTTTGACCAAGTTTGGTTAAGATTGGTCAATATTTGTGGATGCTAGAGTGTTAACAACAAATTGTGGACAGACGGACGGACGGACAGACGGACGGACGGACGGACGGACGCCGACGGACAAAAAGCGACCACAATAGCTCACCTTGAGCACTTCGTGCTCAGGTGAGCTAAAAAGGCTTGGGAAAACATTGAGACAAAAGAAGAAACTGCTGATAACCAGCAGTTTCTCCTTTAGTCTCAATATTTTCTGTGCTATATTGCACACAAATCCCTTTCTTTTTAACATCATTTGTTTTTGCTAAATTAAATAGCTTTTAAATATGATTGCCCTAAAATTTTGTCGTTTGGGAAAGGGTTAAGACTGACCTAAATTGTCCACTCGGCCATAAAGTTCTCTTGACCTAACTACTACAGTGTGAAATGGGTCATTAACC
Source organism: Fragum sueziense (assembly GCA_963680895.1). Lineage (NCBI taxonomy): Eukaryota > Metazoa > Mollusca > Bivalvia > Cardiida > Cardiidae > Fragum > Fragum sueziense. Next base: position 4,508,624 of record OY804606.1, on the reverse strand, counting down.
TCATACACCCTTTCCCAAACGAGAATTTATTTCATTTTCCCTTACAGAAAATGTGTTGGAAAACATTAAGTCAAAAGAAGAAAATGCTGATGATCAGCATTTTCTTCTTTTGTCTCAGAGTTTTCTGTGTGTTATTGTTCATAAATTGTAGCTATATTAACATCCATCAGTTGCATAAGTCATCTGCAGCAGCTTTCAAATTGGACCAGTCCCTTAAGGGTTTGGTTGTTTTGGAAAGAGTTGATAGAGATGGAAATCAGCTTCATTTTAAACTCTTTCCTGAACAGTCAAAAACAAGGTTGGTTCAATTTGAAAACTACTGAAGATTACAGAATTGATGTTGATTATGTTGGAAGGATAAATGTATAATATAGCATTGAAAATATTGAGACAAAAGGAGAAAATGCTGTTTACCAGTATTTCCTTCTTTTGTCTCAATGTTTTCAAAGAGAAAGGCTAAATCTTTCAAGAAAAAGTACCGGTAGCCTTTTTTTATTAACCTTTAGTCCTGTTTATAACATACAAGGCTTAATAATTACTGACTTTTCCAATTTGTGAAATGTTACAGACAACAATTAATTTGATTAACATAATTTTGTGTACAACATAGCACAGAAATTATTGAAACAAAAGGAGTAAATGCTGCATGGTTATCAGCATTTTCTTCCTAAGCTTTAACACTAAAATTCCAAAAGTATTTCTACTCTAACGTACATCAAAAGAATGATGTCAATTAATCCAGTGGCGGATCCAGAGGGAGTTCGAGGGTTTCAAACGAACCCCCTTCTGTAGCCAGATTATTTCATTTTCATGCAGGAATTCAGTCACAATTGTGTAATACTAGGAAAATGACCCCCCCCCCCCCCCATTTGTATATTCGAACCCCCTCATAGAAATCCTGGATCCGCTGCTGAATCTTTGGGAAAGGTTTATTCCAGCTGTAAACATGCACTTTAAAAAATTCTGTAGTCATTGCAGAGAATTGCACGAATTTTAATTTTATTTTAATCTTTCAGCACCTAATACATTTACACTTGATCCAAGCAACTATTATTGCACAAAAGGATGCATACCCCATCACTTATAAAAGTCGTAATTTCTAACTTTCAACACATAAATTCTGCAATCCCCGCAGAAAATCCTGACCTATATTCTAAAGACGAACATGACTATATTTGGATCCGCAGACAGAACTTGTTCCAAATCCTGCAAACTATTGATTTTCAGAGCTTTAAATTTCTCTCAAACAGCACAAGTTTACACTGATCTTTTTTGAAAGGAGTAGCAAACGATGAAATAATTGAAGTTAAAGATAGAAAATGTGTATGCCAAAGGCAAGAAAATAATGAGAGAAAAGAAGAAATTGCTGATTATCTGCAATTTCTTCTTTTCTCTAAATATTCTGCGATAAAATTTCTACTATGGACTTCAAAACCTGAGGTCTTTTGGGGGGAAGGATTAAAATTTCTCTCAAACCAGACAACAAAGACATGCTCATCAAATATTACCCTTTACTAAATTACAAAGTATTAGACTGGTCCAAATTCAATGACTAGATTCATTTTACAACATTTTCAACTTCTATGGTAATATTGCAGCGACTGGAGCACCTAACAATAGATTCCTGGTATTTTTATAACCAGTACTACCACAATATCAAAACTGAGCCTCCAGCTGCTCTCTCACATAGATGATTCACAATCATTCATGGTAAGATGGAGACATTAATGACATTTGTCAAAATTAATGTCAGAATGGATACTTGCGGTATTCAAACTCTCGACCCCTGGTAGGGTGGTCACACTTTTTTCCAAAAGTATTCCAGCCCCTACAAAATATATACCAGCTTACAGAGAATAATGAGAGAAAGATAAAACTGGTTGAATTGTGAAAATCGGACATTGCGTTATCGAATAATGCTTATTTAAATTTTTACAAAGGGGAGATAATTCTGCCGATTCACGTTATTGTTTATTTTTCAAAGAACTTCAACACATTATATATCATTTTCAAGGTCTGAATGAGAGGAACTCAAAAGTGCTTATGTTTTTAAAATCGGACATTTGATAAAATAAGTCACGCCCCTTTAAAGTTTTACATAGGATGAAATTATTCTACCAAACAATTTAGTTCTTCAATTTCTACCCAACAACAATTGTTATATTATTTCAACCCTTCCCTGAACAAGACATATATGAAAAGGTTTTGGAAAACATTGAGACAAAAGAAGAACATGCCGATAACCAACATTTGCTCCCTTTGCGTAAATATTTTCTGCGCTTCGTTGTGCGCATATCATTTCCGATCATTGCCTCCGATAAAACAATACTTTACGACACACAAAATAGGAATTTCAAACAAAAAATTAATTTATTCGACAACGGGGGTAAAGAAAGACAATATGATAAGGTTTAAATGAAATATAATTTGGCGCAACTGGCCATGGCTGGTATATTACATAATATTACATTAAGAATGTAATAATGAATTAAATTAAATATCTAATAATTAAATTATAGAAAGCATTATCCTTATCAATTAATCATAATCTCCTGCTCCGCCATCGGCCGCAGAACTGAGCTTGATTAGTGTCCATTTATTGATTCAAATTTAGCGAGTTTGTTTGTCCAACCACGGTTCCAAACACAGTGCTTGATGGTTTACGCCGAAGTGACCTCCATCGATTATCATCATTTCATCCTGTACCATACCATTTTCGACCAGCCATGACAGTGGTTTTTTGTTGACAACAACGAGTCTGAAATGAGCAATAGAAGCGAGAGCAAAAAGGGATGGGAAACGGGCGGGAAACAAAGCCACGTGGTTTCTAATTTTTTCGACTGTACTTCACCATGTGAACTGTGTCCTGGCTGTATCTGAAAAGGGCCCGCATGGGTTTTACCCTGCTTTTATATGGATCTGGACTTGACCACGTGACTTTATCCCGCCGCTAGCCAATCAAACGATAGCAACGTCATCAATTCCAGGAACTAGTATTAATAGATTCGGCCCTGTGTCGAATAAACCGGCCCAATCTTTAAATGATTGATCCGAAATATTATTCGACAACGGGGGTAAAGAAAGACAATATGATAAGGTTTAAATGAAATATAATTTGGCGCAACTGGCCATGGCTGGTATATTACATAATATTACATTAAGAATGTAATAATGAATTAAATTAAATATCTAATAATTAAATTATAGAAAGCATTATCCTTATCAATTAATCATAATCTCCTGCTCCGCCATCGGCCGCAGAACTGAGCTTGATTAGTGTCCATTTATTGATTCTAATTTAGCGAGTTTGTTTGTCCAACCACGGTTCCAAACACAGTGCTTGATGGTTTACGCCAAAAGGTTCCCGAAGGAAGCACAGCGTACTGGTGGAACCTACCGCCAAAAAAGCGGCCCATCATGCACCGTCTCCTATACCAGCCATGGTCAGTTAGGGGAAACAAGTGTTGAAATAATTATACATTATTGCTTCAGAGAGAGTATTCAGCATCAAATCATAACCTCAATTGGACGGAAATGCGTCGTCTAATTCAAATCATCTTGGAAATTCTTTTATCTTCGGGTAATTGATCGCGTGCTTATCATGCTTACTGGAATAAGATTTTGTATAACTTTTCCTGCGTTTTAGTCTTAATTGCTGTAGCGTTTATGTTTTGTGTAACACCAGATATTATAGTGGAAAACATTATCTGTTAATCCGGCTATGGGACATTTTACCAGATTTCCGAAATTGTTCTCTAATTTTGCAGATAATTAGTTGCATAAATTTGTCCAAATAGCGTCTCATAGCAACGAATTAAAAAGAGCTCAGGCGCCTTGTTGAATACCCCTAAATCAAGGACATGCTTAAACCTCATTTGTTTCAATTCTCCTTTCATCAATATTAGAGTTCTGCAACCAAATATGAGGTCTGTCCGACTTAAAACACATTAATTCGACTAAACAGGAAACTATGATTCTTACTTGCATCTGAAATGTGCAACAAGCGAAATTTGTACTTCCCCCAGCTTTATAGAAATAATTCCCTCTCCGACGACCTTTGGCATTAGAAATATTCAAAACAATTTGCTGAATGCATCCTTTCTCATACTATATTTATGTAGGTCTATGAATACATTTTAAATGTTTTTTATCGTAGACCAGCGTCTTCATTCATATAGCAAATAAACATTTATTACTTGACCTCACTTGATTATGGTACACAGGTTTACAAACAGAGTAGTTAGTATAAATGTGGAATGATCCGACAGCGGTCTCAGTTCCCCTACGCTTAACATAATTTTGAAACCCAACGTTGGATCGCACGGCCACAACCTTAGACCTTTTTGGCAGATCCCCTTATACATTATCGATTAGAAAGCCAAATAGATTATCACCTTCCTACAAAGAAGACTCCAATTTATAAATCTCATTCATTATAAAAGAGCATTATCAACCTTATACATTATTAACCTTATACATTATCATTATAACAACCATTATCAGCCTTATACATTATCATTATAACAAACATTATCAACCTTATTCATTATCAACCTTATACATTATCAACCTTATACATTATCCTTATATATCATAACAACATGTCACATTATTCAATTATATATAATTATCACATTATCATTTTCACGTGTCATATACGAGAAAGAGAGAGAAAAAACGGTGTCACCAACATTTCTCCAATGAAATTGCCAAATAAGAATGCATTTGGAAAAAAAAAGACACGTGAGGTGATAATCTTTAGATGTATATAAGTTTGTCCTGTGTACCTTCTTCGTGTATTACATAACTTTCAAATATCTATGCATTTATCCAAAAGCTAGCAAATTGAGCCCTTATCCTTCATATTGCTGCAGCTTACTCCCTTAGCAATGCTATATAAAACAAAATATGCCTTACACAATTGTAATGAGAACTGCTAATTAAAGCTGTTACCCCTTTTTGTTGGTTTGTTGTTGTTGTTGTTGTTTTAGTTACCGTTATCTTAATATGATTTAGACATACGAAGACCTCCCTTTAGAGTTTTTAAGATCAATTATTTTGTGTTATTTATTCTGCCTTCTATCCTATTCTTAGAGCTATTTGCAGTAAAGTGACTTCTCTTGGTGGAGAAGCCTGAAGGGCTATTTTTTTTCATAGAAGTGAATAACATTTTTTACAATGTAGTGAAATTTAAGGATTAATTGTGTAGTTAGTTATAGATGCAATTGAATGACCTAAAACTTAAGTTGAATTATCCTTTTTCCATTACCTAGTATGAATAGCTCTAACAAAGGATGTTATTGCAAATCAATTTTGCACAAATTGTTTGATCCAATGCATTTCCTTGATATTTAACCATTTTTTAAAATAAAACCAACGTTATATATGTTATATAGTACAACGGTTGTCTTTTTGTTTTTCATTTACTCGCTCTTAAAGTGACATTTCACAATTATTTTTACATAAATTTTACTTTAATTCTATCTGAAAGAGCATCTTTTCTTATGGAAATTCTGAAAATTTCAAGTCAAAATATTGAACCGTTTACGAGAAATATGTATTTTTGTGCTGAAATTAGACAAATTATTGTGGACAACAGTTCAGATTTATATAGAATTTATCATTTCTGTCTCATTTTCGCCCATAAATAACAACCTTAAACAACTGACAGCATTTCTACGCATTAGAATAAACAATCTTTGCATCAAGACATACTTTTAAAAAATGAAATAAATGTGAAATATCGCTTTGACTGGGAAAGCCAAAGAAATATCTCTAAGATGGTAATATTGGTACCAAATCTTGAGCCGAATTAGCGACCCAGAACTGCAAAAAAATTCATGGTTCGTTTTAACTCGAAAGAAGGATTCTGATCATATGGTATGGCGCATCCAAATCTACATATACATATTTAATGCAAGCGGTTGGACATAATATTTTTCTGTACACTGATACCCTCAATTTGCACAAACAGTTCAAAGTATTCGTCATTAAAGGCATATAACGAAATCCAATAATATCTGCCATAGGCTTTATTTAATCTATTTCTTAATTTTGATATAAGAGGAAGGAATATTGTCATGTACACCACGCATAATGAAAAATTATGAGCAGATTGTCCAGTCACAGTGCAAAGTGGTCAGATCATGTAGATATTGGAATAGTTGATAATTTTGCTTTGCCTACAAATTACTAACAATGTTCCATTTTACCCTACCTGTAAGGGCGATGGAAATACTATAATGATAATAAAATGAACTTCAGAAAGGTTACATATAAGATTTAAACATGACAGTTTTAGAATTACTATATGCATGATAAGTCTTTTTCGATTTATCTAAACATTTGAAAAGATGATTTAAGTTCTGAGAAGTTTAGCAAACGCATATCGAATCTTTATTTCCGAGTCTTTATAGTCCTATAAGCTTTGGACGGAATGCTGTAAAATGTTAGTATAAAAAACTAACCCAATGTGATTCGTTTGATTTACTTACTACTTACTAGTTAGTTTACAAGCACCTTGTAATTTCAGGATATTTAAAGTATATGATGCAGCTACATCACAGAATTAGATACGAAATTGTGGAGGTACCGATTTGCCAATAATTCACCATTCTTCCAATAATTTCATTGGAAATATCACAAGGTTGAGAATTGACTTTGATGCCTGGACTGAATTTCTAAACGTAGGCCTATGTCATTGTAATGCGGGTTGATTCCGAGATAACAAAAACGGCCAAATGAACTTTCGCACTTTAAGTAAGAGAAATTTACCAGTAGCTTATTTAATGGACCTAATTCATATGAATCAATGTTCGTTTTCAACTTTTGTTCCGAAAGTAGGTGGTTTCAATGCATATCTCGGACATTGAATTCTGAAGCACTTCGACATTTTTGATTTGTACAACTCTTACGAATTAGTTTTCTTTTGTAATTCCGTTGCTAATTATAGAAATCTTTTGAATTTCAATCAGGTCCTAAAGGAGACAATTTGATGCTGAATAATTCCCCTTGTGCATAAGACATTTATGAATTACAGAATATAGATAATAATTTTCGAAACGGGTCTCTGTTGTTGAAATACATATTTACCCTGGGCAGGTACCGTATACCTCGAGGAAACAAGAACAACTTCCACTATATGAGCATGTGCTTCATTCAACAAAGGCTATTTTAAATGAATTCTAGTTATTCTAACCATATTATCGCTCTGTAGACAAGTTTATGTTGTCACTGCAATATACTTCGTTTATATTCTACAGGTAGTCTTTAATCTTACCATTTATCAGTCTCCCTTAATCAAATGGGTTTGAATAGTAAAACTTTAGTGCATGTAACAACACATTCGCCATTGCTAAGCTTAACTTTTTTCTTCTTCTTCTTCTTCTTCTTCTTCTTCTTCTTCTTCTTCTTCTTCTTTTTTTTTTTTTTTTTTTTTTTTTACCCTGTCATCTTTCAGGTTAAAGAGTGATTAGTGAAGATATTTCAATGTAGATTTACTCGTTTTAAAATGAATTTTGATTTCACACCCTTGTACATGTATCCTACTGTTTATTAATTTGCTGCCAAAATAAGCAACAATATCATTACCCATGTCCACCGGGGACTTCCTCTACTGTGTGGGTTGTGGCACCAATACTCTCGTCAGTTAAAGTAGATCTAGATCCGCCACGGCTTCCATACCAATGTCGTGCCAGTTTTCACATACATGTACTCCTTTTCCAACTTTTTGGGTATCGTCTGTGTTGTGCCTTCTCGGAGCCATTCTTGTAACTAGTTGATCAAATTTCTGAAAGACATCATAAATCATGAGAATACCATCAAATTGCAAAATTTAGGTTGAGGCAAGAAGTACGCGAATTTCACATTTTGAATGGACAATTGATATTTCGGTTATGACGTCCTATAACTTACTAATTTCTACACACACACACCTAACATTTCGTAATATGATCACCTTTTATTCTAACCTCAACCGTCAATAATGCCATTACAACAGCATGCTCAACATTAGATCTACATTTGTATTATCAAGTCTAATAAGGGAGGTTGGTTTAAAAGACCGAAATTCATATTCAAAGTAGGACAGTATCATCCTCATCCTCCTCATCAACATCATCATAATCATCATCATTTTAGTGCATCTTTTATTAACATTATTATGATCAATTATTACACCATCATTATAATTATTGTTTTGATCATCATCATCATCATCATCATCATCATCATCATCATCATCATCATCATCATCATCATTTTTATATTAGATTCATTACAACTTTTAATGTTATTGTAGTTGTTGTCATCATCATCATCCTCATCTTACCTTCTTAATAATTCTTATCATCTCTTCCCTATGGTTATCATCACTAGATCTATATAGATCTAGTTTCTTTTTCTTTTTCAATGATTATTGAAATACAAACCTTACCTTAATGTATGCTTATTGACAGTCTTATTTACCTGCGAATGAATCTAATGTGGACCATTAGTGGTAGCAGCCTTGTAATTAAGTAAAGAATAAATACAGCACATAAATTATGAAACATCGTATAAAAACCCAAATGATTCAATTCTCTACATTAGTAATTTACTAAATGATCTAGGCAGCCATCATTATTGTCTCACAAAGAGATTTAGCTAAAGAACTACTTTAAACATTTATCTGAATTGTATCGCTAAGCCTACCTAATATCCAATCCTGGTGATGGATAGCCTATACAAAATTTTTAATAATTAAAGCAGCCTAACATTTAAAATTTCATAACGGTGATGGCGAATGAATGACATAACTCATCAGTGACAATTTTGCATCCCAGTTTCAGTAAATAACTCCCGAGTTTATCATTGGACTGATCAGGATCGACACTCAATCACGGATCGGCTCATCTTTTTCTTTTTTCTTTTTTTTTTTTTTTTTTTTTAGGCAATTAGATCATTAAAAAGTTGTAAAATAATAGAAGAATCTGATGGCTGAAACTTAACTTACATGGTTTAGAATCTAGAGCAGTAACCGCACGTTACATTTAACCTCCTCCTTTTCCAGCACTGATCGACCAGACAATCCACGGACTACGATCATCCACTTTTCAGACCATCCACAGACAGCAATAAACCACTCTTTCCGTCGATGTACCACTAATTCTGGTCCAAGTTTCAACTGATCGACACCATCTCTCCCTCATTTTGGCATTTACAAGCTAAAACTAAACTGATTATTTACTTAACATAACATATCGACAGAGGCGTGTGTACCAGGAATACACATCTATAGATTTACTATGACCGACATGTATCGAGATCTATTTTTAGGAGCAATACACAAACATGAAGTTTAAAGGCGGTTTTAAACCGTTTCTTGATTTTATGTTTTATCGTAGATCTATCATAATTAATCAGACCCGGTTTGATCAAGATCGAGAGTCTATACATGGATCTTCAAGTCATATTCTTTTAATTTGTTTCGTCGGGATTTTATTGTTGAACTTGCTGAAAACTAAAGTCAACCTAAAAAATTAATCCAATGTTTTGTTGATTTTTCAAACAATAACCAGATGTGGTTGAATCTATATTAGATCTCTATATGTAGATCTATTTTAAAAGATCTATTTTGAATTTGCTATTAAGATACAAAGCCACGTGGTTTCTAATTTTTTCGACTGTACTTCACCATGTGAACTGTGTCCTGGCTGTATCTGAAAAGGGCCCGCATGGGTTTTACCCTGCTTTTATATGGATCTGGACTTGACCACGTGACTTTATCCCGCCGCTAGCCAATCAAACGATAGCAACGTCATCAATTCCAGGAACTAGTATTAATAGATTCGGCCCTGTGTCGAATAAACCGGCCCAATCTTTAAATGATTGATCCGAAATATTAAATTTTCAAGTGATCGATTATTATCATTACATCTCTGGTTAATGAAGAAACAGCCTTTCAAAACATTGATCCAAAAGAGCACCACATATTTGAACATGTCCATTTTGCAATCTGTAAATTCAATCTAATTTTTGGCTGCCTCACCCTTTCCCGAACAAGACCTGGTTAGACCTGGTTTTGACGTCCTGAACGGATTTTATTGAAGGTGAAAAGATGGAGGCGAAAAAATCTTATTTTCTTTTACACTCATTCTGTCGCCTGTCACAGCTTTGGAGTTGGATGACCATAAAGTTTTACTGATTGGAAAAAGGGTTAAATGGATGTTTAGGAAGCCCATGAGAAACGCCAATTTTGTAAATCCCTTTGGAATAAGCACGAAGTGCTCAAGATGAGCTATTGTGGCCACTCACCGTCCGTCCGTCCGTCTGTTCGCCCATAATTCCTTGAAACACCTCCTACTCCTTAACCATTGGGCCGATTTCGACAAAACTTTACAGGAATGTTCCTTGGATGACCATATTAAAAAAGTGTTCGCGATTTTTTGATTCGTCAAAAAATATGGGCGTGGCAGGACGAGGCTTATCGAACTTTGAGGAATCATTATATCATTCTTTACAAATCAACCATTCGGCCAATTTCAACCAAACTTTGCAAGAATTGTCTTTGAGCCACTATCGTCAACATTTATGAATAAATTTAGGATGAATGGAGTTTAGACAGAAATTACCGATTAATCATGGGGAATTGAAAAACACTTCCCATTGTTAAAGCCTTTGCGCTTGAATGCGCTAAACTTAAAGCACAAGATGTTTTATTATTTGAATAGATCGGATGTTGAAGAAGACATATAGGCTTTTCTAGGCTTTTCTACCGCTTAGTTCTTGCCATTTGAAGCCGAGTAAAATGACCTATTTTGAATACCTATTCATCGACTCATAATTCATCGGTTCATCGTATTAACGATACGGATGAATAGATCTATTTTCCCTCTTTAATTTGATATGCGATTTATGAAAATCCGTTAAGAAATGGCAGTGCCAAAGCAATTTAATCACACATACCCACGCATCGTTCTAAGGTAACGACCGAGTTCAAAAAAAGAAACGCAGAGTTGACCCACTTTTTAAAATAGAGATTTAACACGATAAGCACATGTATAAGGTAAAAGTATTTTATCATAATAAAATATAACTATTTAACTTTAAGACATTACACACTTTTTGGCAATTTAATGTGTTATTTAGGCTGAAAATGCCGTTTGAAAATTACTCGTTTTTACATAGAATCAGATAGAGGCAGTATTTTCAAAACGAGACTGTGACCACACTACCCCTGGATTAAGGTTACTGACTGAGCAATCAGGGCTATGAAGTTGCAGACAACAAAAGGAAAGCGTTTTTTTTTACATGATAGCATAGAAAGTTTTGTGGGAAAAGGAGAAAATTCTGGTCTCCTTTTCCCTGATTAATTTGTTTTCATAATTTAAAATATTTTGTATTGATGATTTTGAAAAATGAGTTGCCTTGGAAAAACATTACCCTTTCTAAAAGCTGCAGAATTATCAATCAGTCCCAACCCAAATTCCAGATTTTATTTACCAGCAACGGAACAATTGATTTAACCTTTTCCAACCCATGGACACTTTTTGATGTCCCTACAAGATAAAGGCTTTGGAAAACATTTTTGTAAATGAAGAAATTATTTGTGGAAAGCAATTTCTTCATAATATTTTTACCACAAAACGATGTTTAAAATCCATTCAAATGAAATTGTGTTCTGCATCATCCTTGAATTTAGATAAGTCTAAAAGTTTGCTGTCTGGTATGACTTATTGGTGTAAGAATTAATCTAATACTTAAGAATGTTTAATTGCCATAGAAATTTATTGTACCAGTATGGGTGTAAAAGGAGGAACTGTTGGTTTCCATCATTTTCTTCTCCTGCCTCAAAATTTTCCAGATTTAGATAAAGAAGTGGAAAAACAAGGTAATTTGGGAAAAGGGTCAATCATTTTGGCAACACATGACACCAACATAATAATTCTGTTTGTTTGTCTGTTTCAGAGTTTTTCCTTGATTTTTTCTACAGGGGTGCCCCTAGTCTTCAAATTAGGGGTCATGCATACCTATTGTAACATTATGAGTTTCTGCATGCACTAAGCTAGTAATTTTTAGAGGGTCATTGGAATTAACCCTTTCCCAAACAAGACCTGGTTTTGACGTCCGTAATTAAAGGCTTGGGAAAACATTGAAACAAAAGAAGAAACTGCTGATAACCAGCAGCTTCTCCTTTTGTCTCAATATTTTCTATGCCATATTTTACACAAATCCTATCTTTAATAACATCCATTTTGCCATTTGTGACAGTTTTTTAAAGTGGATCACCCAAAAATATTGTCGTTTGGGAAAGGGTTAAAACTGTGCTGAAACGCACACTTTTGTGCGCCAGGGAAAACCCTGCTGTTTGTCCATTGTCAGTTTTCTAAACATGGAGAGTCCTCAGGCAAAAACATTTTTAGTGAATCAAAATATTTAACCCTTTCCCAAACGGCAAAATTTTAAGGGGATCCACTTCAAAAACTGCTACAAATGACAAAATGGATGTTATTAAAGATAGGATCTGTGTAAAATATGGCACAGAAAATATTGAGACAAAAGGAGAAACTGCTTGTTATCAGCAGTTTCTTCTTTTGTTTCAATGTTTTCCCAAGCCATTTCTATAAGATACGTCAAAACCAGGTCTTGTTTGGGAAAGGGTTAAAAACTTAATTCAAATTTCAAGTCTTTTTTATAATAGAAAGCGATAAATTTATGTGATTATATCTTAATGTATAATCATAAATAAATTTACATGAATAAATCAACCTTAGGAGACTATTAAAGTCGTTTTGGCTCATATACCGGTGTAACAGGGTAACGTGTCCCCCTGGGTAACGTGTCCCCGGGGACACGTTACCCAGGGGTAACGTGTCCCACCCCCTGGGTAACGTGTCCCCCCCATTGGAATTTTTTTTTTTAATCGTATTGTGTATTTTCAATGCATATTTTGTTTCATAAGTATTAAATCTTTTAAAATAAGTTATTTTAAACATGAAATTTAAATATCTAATTTTTTTTTATTCTTTCACATTTCCAAAGAAGGAAAATATCTAATTGCATTGTAATTTTTTATTAAATCACTTTCTCCAAATATTTATCAACTATTATTATTACCATTATTAATATTTTATGATAATACCAAAGTAAATTGCGCAGAAATAATGTGAAAAAATTTTAAGAGGAGAGAGAGGGGGGGGGGGGGGACACGTTACCCCTGGGTAACCTGTCCCCGGGGACACGTTACCCAGGCCTGGGCAACGTGTCCCCTCCTTTGATTTTTTTCCTTTTTAATTGTAATGTATATTTTAATGCCTATTTAGTTTTATAATTATTGAATCTTTTAAAATAAGCTATTTTTAACAAAAAATAAAAGAATTTAATTTTTTTCATTCTTTCGTTTTTCAATGAGAGGTGGGACAGGCTACCCAGGCCTGAGTAACGTGTACCCCCCTTGGATTTTTTTCCTTTATAATCATAATGTGTATTTTCACATCATTATTAATATTTCGTGATAACACCAAAGGAAATTGCGCAGAAATAATGTGAAAAAAATTTAAGAGGGGGAGGGGGGACATGTTACCCCTGGGCAACCTGTCCCCGGGGACACGTTACCCAGGCCTGGGTAACATGTCCCCCCCTTTGATGTTTTTCCTTTTTAAATATAATGTGTATTTTTAATGCTTATTTATTTTTCTAACTATTGAATCTTTTAAAATAAGCTATTTTTACCAAAAAATAAAAGAATTTATTTTTTTTCATTCTTTCACTTTTCAATGAGAGGTGGGACAGGCTACCCAGGCCTGAGTAACGTGTACCCCCCTTGGATTTTTTTCCTTTTTAATCATAATGTGTATTTTTATATCATTATTAATATTTCGTGATAACACCAAAGGAAAAGCTAAAATTGCACAGAAATAATGTGAAAAAATGGGTAACCTGTCCCCGGGGACACGTTACCCAGGCCTGGGTAGCCTGTCCCACCTCTCATTGAAAAGTGAAAGAATGAAAAAAAGAAATAAATTCTTTTATTTATTGGTAAAAATAGCTTATTCAAAAAGATTCAATGATTATAAAACTAAATAGGTATTAAAAATATACATTATAATTAACAAGAGGACCATGATGGTCCTTGATCGCTCACCTGCACCTAGATAGAATGAAAGTCGTAAGGTTGTCAAGTTCAAGAGCACATAATTTAAGATGCAAGATGTTTATCAAGCTGAAAACTGCTTTCATAATCTTGAATGATCAATATTTGTAGCTGTTACAGTAAAAACAAAGTGGAAGAAAACAACAATTTTGTCACAGTCAAGGGCACATAACTCATGTCCAAGTTTTTTTATTGGTTAATATTTATTGCTGTTTGAGAGAAAACAAAGTCAAAAGTGGCAATTTTGTAGCCATCAAGGGCGCACAACTCTGGGTTTTTTTTAGTCCGATCAATCGAACAAATTAAAACAATCAAGATCTTATGGTCACCAACATTGTGACCAAGTTGTGTCTTGATTGTTCCATATTTGTGTTTGCTAGAAAGAAAATAAAGTCGAAAACAGTAATTTTGTTAAATTCAAGGGCCAATAACTCTTGCTTTTCTAATCTAAGCAAGCTGAAAATTTAATTCATCAAGGACCTTATGGTCACCAACATTGTGGCCAAGTTTTGCCTTGATTAGTCAATAAATGTAGATGCTACAGTGTAAACAAAGTCGAAAACAGCAATTTTGTCAAATTCAAGGGCACATAATTCCAGACTTCCTGCTCCTATCACACTGAAAATCAAATTCATTCAAGATCTTATAGTTACCAACATTGTGGCAAAGTTTTGTCTTCATCGGTAAATATTTGTAGATGCTAGAGCGGTAACAAAGTCAAAACTAGCCATTTTTTATGTTCAAGGGCACATAACTCCGGACTTCCAAGTCCGATCTGACTCAAAATCGAACTCATACGAGAACTTAGGGTCATACATGATTTGACCAAGTTTGGCTAATATTGGTCAATATTTGTAGATACAAGAGTGGTAACAAAGTCAAAACTAGCCTTTTTTGACGTTCAAGGGCACATAACTCCGGACTTCCAAGTCCGATCTGACTCAAAATCGAACTCATCCAAGAACTTATGGTCATACATGTTTTCACCAGGTTTGATTAAGATTGGTCAATATTTGTAGATACTAGAGTGGTAACAAAGTCAAAACTAGCCATTTTATGACGTTCAAGGGCACATAACTCCAGACTTCCTTGTCTGATCTGACTCAAAATGGAACTCATCCGAGAACTTATAGTCATACATGTTTTGACCAAGTTTGGTCAAGATTGGTCAATATTTGTAGATACTAGAGTGGTAACAAAGTCAAAACTAGCCATTTTTGACGTTCAAGGGCACATAACTCTGGACTTCCTGGTCCGATCTGACTCAAAATCGAACTCATCCGAGAACTTATAGTCATACATGTTTTGACCAAGTTTGGTCAAGATTGGTCAATATTTGTGGATGCTAGAGTGGTAACAACAAATTGTGGACAGACGGACGGACGGACGGACAGACGGACGGACAGACGGATGGACAGACGGACGACGGACAAAAAGCGACCACAATAGCTCACCTTGAGCACTTCGTGCTCAGGTGAGCTAAAAAGGAAAAAAAATCAAAGGGGGGGACACGTTACCCAGGCCTGGGTAACGTGTCCCCGGGGACAGGTTACCCAGGGGTAACGTGTCCCCCCCTCCCCCTCTTAAAATTTTTTCACATTATTTCTGCACAATTTCCTTTGGTGTTATCACAAAATATTAATAATGATATAAAAATACACATTATGATTAAAAAGGAACAAGAGGGCCATTGGCCCTGAAGCGCTCACCTGATATAATATAACTTTTTGTATACCAATTTTCAGGTTGATTGGACAAAAAATGTGACCTCTAGAGTGCACACAAGGTTTTACAAAGATTTTACCTCATGACCTAGTTTATGACCCCAGATGACCCAATTTCGATCTTGTCCGAGAATTGATCAAGACAATCATTCTGATCAATTTTCAGGTTGATTGGGCAAAAAATGTGGCCTCTAGAGTGCACACAAGGTTTTTCTAAGATTTGACCCTGTGACCTAGTTTTTGACCCCAGATGACCCAATTTCAAAGTTGTCCTAGATTTCAACAAAACAATCATTCTGAGCAAATTCCAGGTTGATTGGGCAAAAAATGTGGCCTCTAGAGTGCACACAAGGTTTTTCTAAGATTTGACCCTGTGACCTAGTTTTTGACCCCAGATAACCCAATTTCAAAGTTGTCCGAGATTTTATCAAGACCATTATTCTGATCAATTTTCAGGTTGATTGGGCAAAAAATGTGGCCTCTAGAGTGCACACAAGGTTTTTCTAAGATTTGACCCCGTTACCTAGTTTTTGACCCCAGATGACCCAATTTCAAACTTGTCCAAAATTTTATCAAGACAATCATTCTGAGCAAATTTCAGGTTGATTGGTAAAAAAATGTGGCCTCTAGAGTGCACACAAGGTTTTTCTAAGATTTGACCCCGTGACCTAGTTTTTGACCCCAGATGACCCAATTTCAAACTTGTCCGAGATTTTATCAAGACAATCATTCTGAGCAAATTTCAGATTGATTGGGCAAAAAATGTGGCCTCTAGAGTGCACACAAGGTTTTTCTAAGATTTGACCCCGTGACCTAGTTTTTGACCCCAGATGACCCAATTTCAAAGTTGTCCGAGATTTTATCAAGACAATCATTCTGAGCAAATTTCAGATTGATTGGGCAAAAAATGTGGCCTCTAGAGTGCACACAAGGTTTTTCTAAGATTTGACCCCGTGACCTAGTTTTTGACCCCATATGACCCAATTTCGAACTTATCCAAGATTTTATCAAGACAATCATTCTGAGCAAATTTCAGGTTGATTGGGCAAAAAATGTGGCCTCTAGAGTGCACACAAGGTTTTTCTAAGATTTGACCCTGTGACCTAGTTTTTGACCCCAGATGACCCAATTTGAAACTTGTCCGAGATTTTATCAAGACAATCATTCTGAGCAAATTTCAGATTGATTGGGCAAAAAATATGGCCTCTAGAGTGCACACAAGGTTTTTCTAAGATTTGACCCTGTGACCTAGTTTTTGACCCCAGATGACCCAATTTCAAACTTGTCCGAGATTTCATCAAGACAATCATTCTAAGCAAATTTCAGGTTGATTGGGCAAAAAATGTGGCCTCTAGAGTGCACACAAGGTTTTTCTAAGATTTGACCCTGTGACCTAGTTTTTGGCCCGGGATAACCCAATTTCAAAGTTGTCCGAGATTTTATCAAGACCATTATTCTGATCAAAAAAAATGTGGCCTCTAGAGTGCACACAAGGTTTTTCTAAGATTTGACCCCGTTACCTAGTTTTTGACCCCAGATGACCCAATTTCAAACTTGTTCGAAATTTTATCAAGACAATCATTCTGAGCAAATTTCAGGTTGATTGGTAAAAAAATGTGGCCTCTAGAGTGCACACAAGGTTTTTTCTAAGATTTGACCCCGTGACCTAGTTTTTGACCCCAGATGACCCAATTTCAAAATTGTCCGAGATTTTATCAAGACAATCATTCTGAGCAAATTTCAGATTGATTGGGCAAAAAATGTGGCCTCTAGAGTGCACACAAGGTTTTTCTAAGATTTGACCCCTTGACCTAGTTTTTGACCCCAGATGACCCAATTTCAAAGTTGTCCGAGATTTTATCAAGACAATCATTCTGAGCAAATTTCAGATTGATTGGGCAAAAAATGTGGCCTCTAGAGTGCACACAAGGTTTTTCTAAGATTTGACCCTGTGACCTAGTTTTTGACCCCAGATGACCCAATTTCAAACTTGTCCGAGATTTTATCAAGACAATCATTCTGAGCAAATTTCAGATTGATTGGGCAAAAAATATGGCCTCTAGAGTGCACACAAGGTTTTTCTAAGATTTGACCCCGTGACCTAGTTTTTGACCCCAGATGACCCAATTTCGAACTTGTCCGAGATTTCATCAAGACAATCATTCTGAGCAAATTTCAGGTTGATTGGGCAAAAAATGTGGCCTCTAGAGTGCACACAAGGTTTTTCTAAGATTTGACCCCGTGACCTAGTTTTTGACCCAGATGACCCAATTTCAAACTTGTCCGAGATTTTATCAAGACAATCATTCTGAGCAAATTTCAGATTGATTGGGCTAAAAATATGGCCTCTAGAGTGCACACAAGGTTTTTCTAAGATTTGACCCCGTGACCTAGTTTTTGACCCCAGATGACCCAATTTCGAACTTGTCCGAGATTTCATCAAGACAATCATTCTGAGCAAATTTCAGGTTGATTGGGCAAAAAATGTGGCCTCTAGAGTGCACACAAGCCAAAGGTTGACGGACGACGGACGACGGACGACGGACACAGCGGTATCACAATACCTCACCATGAGCACTATCGTGCTCAGGTGAGCTAAAAAATCTAAGGGGGGTACACGTTACTCTGGCCTGGGTAGCCTGTCCCACCATTCATTGAAAAGTGAAATAATGAAAAAAATTAAGTTTTTTTTTTTTAGAAATAGCTAATTTTAAAAGATTCAATAATTATAAAACTAAATAGGCATTAAAGGGCGACGGTAACAGATGGTCTAATTGCAAAAAATGAAATTTTTTGAAAAAATATGCAAAACTTTTGTGTTGACCACCTCGGGATGGTTAATAATATGCGATTCAGACAGAGAATGAGCCGAAATTACAAGACAGATAGCTGAAGTTAGGGAGAATCCAAGCCTAAATTCAACCCCATCACTGATGGGGTTAGAATTATTTTTAAATTGTTGCGCATGCGCATAGAGCGCGGACCATGATTCAAACGAGATTCATACTTAAATTTCAATATGACGTCATCATGTATGTTGAGACGTCATTTAAGAAAGTCGCATGTCCTACTGTTTTGACCTACTTTCGACATCGCTTCATGAATTTGGTATCAAATTGCGAAAAAATGAGTCGTTGCTTCAATAGTTTCTCGTAATCATTTAATCAGGTCATATAAAGCTTAAAAAGTGTACATTTCGTTTGTATTTGACAATTTTTGGGTCCAAATCTGGGAAATAGTAGCTTTAAAATATACATTATAATTAAAAAGGAAAAAAATCAAAGGGGGGGGACACGTTACCCAGGCCTGGGTAACATGTCCCCGGGGACAGGTTACCCAGGGGTAAAGTGTCCCCCCCCCCCTCCCTCCTCTTAAAATTTTT
The DNA here is from genome assembly GCA_963680895.1 of Fragum sueziense. Classification (NCBI taxonomy): domain Eukaryota; kingdom Metazoa; phylum Mollusca; class Bivalvia; order Cardiida; family Cardiidae; genus Fragum; species Fragum sueziense. The sequence continues at coordinate 4,489,387 of OY804606.1, read as the reverse complement.
TCAAATTATTTCTGCGCAATTTCCTTTGGTGTTATCACAAAATATTAATAATTATATAAAAATACACATTATGATTAAAAAGGAAAAAATCCAAGGGGGGTACACGTTACTCAGGCCTGGGTAGCCTGTCCCACCTCTCATTGAAAAGTGAAATAATGAAAAAAATTAAGTTCTTTTATTTTTTGTTAGAAATAGCTTATTTTAAAAGATTCAATAATCATAAAACTAAATAGGCATTAAAATATACATTATAACTAAAAAGGAAAAAAATCAAAGGGGGGGACACGTTACCCAGGCCTGGGTAACATGTCCCCGGGGACAGGTTACCCAGGGGTAACGTGTCCCCCCCCCCCTCCCTCCTCTTAAAATTTCTTCACATTATTTCTGCGCAATTTCCTTTGGTACTATCACAAAATATTAATAATGGTAATAATAAGAGTTGAAAATATTTGGAGAAAGTGATTTAATAAAAAATTACAATGCAATTAGATATTTTCCTTCTTTGGAAATGTGAAAGAATAAAAAAAAATAAATATTTGAATTTCATGTTTAAAATAACTTTTTTTAAAAGAATAAATAATTATGAAACAAAATATGCATTAAAAATACACAATAATGTTAAAAAAAAAAATTTCCAATGGGGGGGACACGTTACCCAGGGGGTGGGACAAGTTACCCAGGGTCATTACCCTGGGTAACGTGTCCCCGGGGACACGTTACCCCTGGGTAACGTGTCCCCGGGGACACGTTACCCAGGGGACACATTACCCTGGGACACCGGTAAGTGGAAAAAGATTTTAAGAGTGATATGATATTATAGTACATACAACTATCATTCAAATTACTGTAAAATAACTGCTTTTTTAAAATAGAGTTTGGTAACAATTATCATTCAAATTACTGTAAAATAACTGATTTTTAAAATAGAGTTTGGTAACAGTGTTTTATAGATAGATTGGTTTAACTAACTCTTTCAAAAATTAAATGACCAGATTTTGACATTGCCTCTTCAAAACAGCAGAATTTTAGACTATGGAAGTCTAAGTTAAAAGATGTCGAAAACAGTATCATGTAAATGAAAATTTAGTTTTTGACTTTTCTGGGTAATAGCTAGGCCTCATACAGAAACAAGAGCCATCACAGACGGATTATGCTCCCCGAATAAGTGTTTGTCACAAAATAAAAACTATCATACATTAAGCCCCCTTTTCCCACGACAGCCTTTTTGTACACACATTATTTATGTAATATGGGGCCTGTTTCATCAAAACATTTAAGACGTATTTTTGACTTACCGACGACTTACGTAAAGTTTATGGCAAGAAACGCGTATCCCCATTCTATCAAAACCTGCGTTATGCGATTGTTGTATTAAGCGATATTCAAGGCATTGGTAAGTCAAAAATACGACTTAAATGTTTTGATGAAACAGGCCCATGGTCTAGAACATCCTATTTAATACATAGGTACAAAATTTCATTAAATTCTGCCCATTAGATGAAGAGAAATTAGAGAAAAACTAATTTTTATACTAAGGCCCCTTTTTCCATGACACAGCCTCAAATTAAGAAACGGAGAAAAAGGTCACTAGGTATTATCCCAGGGAATTCACATGTGAAGTTTCATTGAATTTGGTCCAAGGGTTGCTGAGATCTGGCTGTGGACGGACACACGGATGGACGGACAGCCGGACAGACGAACGGATGGACGGACAGCATGGCGACTCTATGCTCCCCCGAAATTTTTTCGGGGAGCATAAAAATATTGTGACAATGAAGAAATTAATAGTCGAAAGCAATTTCTATCACTAATACTTTTTATATTTTCCACAATGTTTTCCAAAGTATTTATCTTGTGATAAAATCATTAAGGTAGAATAATGCATGGTATAATGTGGGCATTTTGAGATTCGTAATACATTAGCTTTTTTCCATGTCATCATTACACATTCAAACCTATTCGGGCGCAGTTGTAAATATTCACAGTGGAACGTTCCACCGCCAAATGTTTTCGACAATCGCCCAAAGAATCCCAGTATTGTGCAAATCTCATTAGGGATGGACCATCTCAAGTGAGAATATATCCAATCAAGGTTAAAACTTTGTAGTCCTTGTAAAACTTTTTCCATCAAATTCTTTGAAACAGAACATTTTGTGAAGTTTTTACTGTTGTCTGGTAAAGTAGGTTAATGTAACGCTTTGAGTCACATTTCATCGGTGGAAGACCAAAAACCTTGTAACTCCAGCTTCATCAATCTGTAGTTACCAGGTTTTCACCTCCAACTTACAATTTATTACATATATTGTGGCCCATCAAGCTAAAAGGGACCTTATGGGAAGTGCGAAAAGTATCAATCCTAGTCAGTCTGCGCAGACTGACTAGGTTCGAAACTTTTGACTCTAATATAATTATTTGAATGAAGAATGTTTCTTTCCCATATCGTCGGTGAAAATGCAAAACCTCATATGTAGATTCTTGCGATTTCCAAAGTACAAACTTGTGTGCCCAGATTAGACAATTCTCGCAGGTTTTGAGATATTTTTACTGATGAGTATTAATGACACATTATTTGTCAAAATTTCAAATAAAACATTTCAGTTTGGGAAAAGTTATTACACTTTTTTCCCTCCCCTTTGAAATTTTCCAAAAACAAGATACGAGGTTTTGCATTTACAACAATATCTCGCTTTGTGTTGAGTTTCCAAATACGACACCAGGGTGCCCTCTGCAAAGTTTTAAACCATTCCTTCAAGTTTAGTTTTATGGGCTTCCCAAAGGGTCCCTTTTAGCATGATGGGTCACGAGATATATCAGATGTTACCATAATCCTATAAATTCCAGAATATTTCCTCATTGTTTATATATCTGACTTGTAACAATGTCACAGATGGTTATATAATTCAGTGTTTTTTCTCCTTCTTTGCAAATTTCTCCTGCTTTTGACTCATTCCCAATGCCAAAAATCGGTCATTTTTTCCCAAAATATGAAAAGAAAATTCCAAATACCAGAGTTATTCTTTCTTTTGGAAAGAAAATTCAATCAATCACTTTCATATACTGAGAAAAAATATCCAGAGGCAAACTAGAAGCCCTGTCAGTTGATTTCCTTTAGTTAACTATGAGTCCTGTGCAATTTTTGTTGTATTTTCCCAATTTTTGACAAAACAACACATTTTCCCCAATTTACTTGGTTTTGGACTCCTTTCACAAAACTATGATAAACAAGAGCTGTCATAGACAAGTTATGCTCCCCTACTAAGTGTTTGTCACAAAAAAATGCCATCATACATTAAGACCCCTTTTCCCATGACATCTTTCTGGTATACATATTGAAGAGAAATTAGAGAAAAACTAATTTCTACATTAAGACACCTTTTTCCATGACACAGCCTCAAATTAAGAAGCAGAGGAAAAGGTCTCTAGGGATTGACCAAGGGAGTTCACATGTGAAGTTTCATTGAATTTGGCTTAGGATTGCCGAGATCTGGCTGTGGACGGAAGGACTGACGGAAGGACAGCGTGGTGACTATATACTCCCCAAAAAAATTTTCGGGAAGCATAAAAACGCTGTACATAGTGTTATGCCTTACAGCTTAAAAACTACCCAACAGCTTACTTTCTTCAAAATAGTCATCAAGTAGAGCGATTTTGGGGCATTTCATGTAAAAAAAACTGATAATAAATGCATCTTTATAACCCCCCCCCCCAGTCCCACAGGTCCCGATTTAATCCAGATTTCAAAAATTTCTAAATCAGACGGAAATCGGGTTACTTAGGGAGAATCAATTATTTAGTCCATCCTGAATCAAATCGGCACTAAATCGCTGGATCAATAATAAATCCAGACAAAATTTGATCATGCACAAATTGTTGTCCCGATTTGAAAATCATGGTAAAATGGCTGCACCTTGTACTAAGTCATACCGGTAGTTGTCCAGGTTAATAAATCAGGGTTATTCAGAAACAGATTTGACCTATTTGGTTGTACTACAGTGATTTTTTTTCCTAAAAAAACGGTCGTTATTGGGCCCCTTTCCCCTCTTTGGAGAATATACTTTTTTCCCCTATTTCAGAAAAATTTTCCCCTCCTAGAACTAGAATTTTAGTTGCAAAGAAAAATCCAAATCACATTTAGATTCTAGGCATCTCTAACAGTTCTAATAGTTGCTTGAATGTCCCATTATGATATACAAGCAAATTAAATGCATTTATAACACTGTACTCAGGGATAAAGACTGACAATTTTAACTTAGGGGCCCAGAAAAGCAAAATTTGATTCTTAACATTAAGGGTATGGGCATTTTCTCTAAATATTCAGGGGCCCAGCCCAATTTCTAGGGGCCATGGGCGACTGGGCCCCTGCTAATCTTTATCTCTGGTACTTGAGAATTTAAGTATGTATTGAAATTTCCCCCTTTTGGGGCGTTCACGCGCAAATTTTCCCCCACCTATGGGCCCTGACCACCTTCCCCCAAAATCAAAAATAAACACTGTACTACTTCGGCGATAACAAGGGGTAACAGGGATGCACTATCAAATTCTCGCTGATGAAATAAGGCGACAGATCAAAATTGTCTTATAAGAAAATACGCCCCTACCCTGAATGAACGAAAAAAATTGGCTCAAATTCATAGTATTTTAAATCGTCACACTGCGTTCTCCCCAGGAACTACGGTAACGGATATTTGGAAAATCAGGCTCAGTTGGACTGGGGGGTAAATGTAAATGTACTATTTGATTATAAAAACATGATGGAAAAGAAGAAATTGTTAAATATGAACAATTTCTTTTATTTTCCATTATTTTTTTATTCACAATCATTTGTAAAATCCATTGGATTTTCTTATTCCGATATAATTTGCCACTATACAGCTTCAAATTATTCTTCGAAGAACACTTTACTGAGTATACAATATTCAGTATTCCAGTGCTTTTCAACAAAAGCCTATAGCTCAGTCTGTAATGTCAGTGTCTGTCAATCCAATGGTCATGAGTTTGAACCCCGGCTCAACCAATATCCATTCTGACATTTGACAAAAAGGGTTGTCCTGATTAACCCTTTCCTAAACAACAAAATCTTAGGGTGATCCACTTTAAAATCTGCCACAAATGACAAAATGGAAGTTATTAATGATATGATTTGTGTAAAATATGGCACAGAAAATAATGAGACAAAAGGAGAAACTGCTGGTTATCAGCAGTTTCTTCTTTTGTTTCAATATTTTCCCAAGCCTTTTCTATCAGGGACGTCAAATTCAGGTCTTGTTTGGGAAAGGGTTAAGAAGGATGAGGATTTAACCCATTACAACATAGGGATGCTTTCTTGCACCCAGTGTAAAATTAGATAAAGGTTTTGGAACACATTGTTGAAAAAAAATTGTTGTCTGGCTGCTATATCTTCGAATTTGGAGAAGTAAAAAATGTTGCCTTTTGGTGATGGTGAAAGATAACACATTAGTTTTAAACAAAAAACACTTAGATCTAACTATACTTTCAGATAAGTTCATTGCCCTCAAGATAATTGATGATTTTAGATAGAGCCTCAAGCCAAGTTAACACTCGATCCTTTCTAAAACTGTAAAACTTTGGTGTGAAAAAAAAAGTCAAACCATTTCATGTGAAAAAATTAATCCAAAGAATAGAATGAAACTTCTATTTAGTAGAGTACAAATTGTTTGTTTTTTCACAAAGAAAGTTAGAAAATGCTGGTAATACTTTCCAAAGCTTTACTTCTTACTCATATTAATTAGGCGCCTCCAAACTTGTCAAAAGGCATCTCCGATTTCTCAAACCACAAAATTTTCGGCTAAAATAAGTCCAAAGGAGTTGAAAACTCATATACAACAAAAAACATTAATTCTTATACAGAATTTAATAAAGATGACTCGGTACTTGATAACAGGAAACATTGGGGGAAAAGAGAAAGTGCTAGTTATGATAAATTTTCTTCTTTTCCCTCAATGATTATTTACTTAATAGCTCTGTCTAATAGGGGCATGATCCAGCAGCCATTTAACACTTTCCCAAACATCTGTAATAAATTGAGACAAAAGAAGAAAATGCTGATGTTCTTTTGCCACAGTATTTTCTGAGCTATAATATACAAATTCCAAGTGAATTTACATTAAGTTTATGCTTTGTTGCAGCTTTTAAATAGGCAGACTCAGAAATTTCACTGTTTGTAAAAAAAGGATAAGAAAGGCTTACTCAGGCCTGTAGGGACAGGGGGGCTAGGGGGGCTATGCCCACCCCCACCCCCAAAGTTGGCCAAAAATGCCGAATTTTCTTAATTTTACTCTGAAATTTTGGGAAAATCCAAATTAGCCCCCCATGCAGGACAAGGGCTTTACCCCCCCCCCCCCCCCCCCCCATATGAAATTACTTCCTACAGGCCTGTTGCTAGAAACCTCAAATTGAATGATTTTATCTCTAACCAAAAGCCCTTTTTAATCTTCTTTAGATTAATCATATTTTCATTATGATTCCTATGCCCATCATTATGAAGATGGAAATAAACTGGGAAAAAAACCAACAATGTAGATATCCCTAGGCTTAATTATGTGCATGTGAAACTGAAATTTTATGCCGAAACATATTACACTTTTATGGGCATCTTTGAAATTGTGGAAAAAGGAACTTAATTATTTTTTTTTTTATAATTGCTAGCTGTCACAAGGAATTTCTTCAATTCCTAAATACTTTTGCAAAATTTCATTCTCTTAGAATTGTCATCTGATACATCAGATCTGTGAATTTGGAACAGTATTTTTATGGCTTGTGACAGGATTCACCCGTTCCCATACAAAACTTGATATTGACGTCCCTATATAGGCCCTAATAGATTTAAGGCTTGGAAAAAATTCAGGCAAAAGAAGAAAATGTTGGTAACCAGCATTTTCTCCTTTTACCTCAATATTTTTTTTATATCATATGTTACACAAATTCGATCTTTATCATTATATTGATAATTTTTTGTCTGCAGCAGCCGTTAAATTCGATCACCCTAAAATTTTGTCATTTGTGAAAGGGTTAAGTAATGAGTCATGCTCATCTGCAGTCATCAATATAAGGAAATAACACTTCAAATTGGCCGAGAGGACTGTTGTACTCTGCACATACTTAACCACTTCCCAAATGGCAAAAATATAGACAACTTCCCAGGCCCGTAGGAAGCAATTTCATATTGGGTAGGCTTAAGCCCCTGTGTCTGAATATGGGGGCAGGCTAAATTGGATTTTCCCTAAATTTTCAGTGAAAATAAGGAAAATTCAGGATTTTTGGCCAACCATGGGGGGAGGGGGAAGGCTTGGGCCCCCCTCAGCCCCTCCTGTTCCTACGGGCCTGCTTCCGTTGTAGACCATTCCAATTTAAAGGAATGCAGATGAATAAATAAGGTAATCAATACCGAAAGTATTAATTGAGTATGTTAAATCAGAATATAATTACATTGAGAAAATCTTTTGCTCCATGCTTTCTCAATTTTTTTTGTGCTATGTCACATCCATGTTTGGGAAAAGCCCAGAAAGGATAGGGTTAGAAAAAATTATAGTCTGAAAATGTTCACACTTGTTAGTATTTAAAGGTCATGGGAACTAATAAAGTACCTTTTCCAGACTGCTCAAATTCTAAAGGAAAATCAGATGGATGCTCATGGTAACTATTATTAAAAGAGACAGTGTGTATTTCTATAGCATAGAAACTAGATCTATTGGGGGAAAATAAAATACTGGTTTATCTTGTCAACATTAAATGTCATTGTCTTCTTTTGCCTGATAATAAAAAACATGAGTGCCATGGTCACAATATACGCCGCCCCTGAGACTAAGTTTTAAGGGGGCATAACTCAGGCAAAAATCTATGAACCATAAAATCCTCCCTTCATGCATATAGATCTACCAATTGAGGTGATAACATTGACCAAGTTTCAAAAAGATCCAACCAGAAACATGGGTCTTGTTTACCAAAATTTGGGGCCGTTATTGGGCCCCATTCCCAGTGGCAAAAATTATCTTTTTGTCACAATTCTCTGGTGAAAATTCCCAATGAGGACCCAAAATGTCCCATGTTAAAACCTCATCTTCATTTACAAACATTTTGAAGACAGTTTTAGGATAGATTCTTAACCCTTTCGATGCCCCAGGACGGGTATACCCGTCCTGCGAAAATGTCGCCCAAGTGCAGTTGGACGGGTTTACCCGTCCTGTGGAAAACCCCTTATGTATTTTGTTCTATTTTTAGAATATGTCATGATGTGTAATGCATTTCGACCAATCAACATCTTAGCTTTCCAAATCATATCTTAAAATAGAAAATATATATCTAGATCACCTAAAAATAGTATCAAATAGTTACCCGGTCAAAGCATTTTTTTGTTTTGAAACATAAAAAACAACATGGCGGACGTGATGAGTGTACTCGTTAAATTACGATAAAATGTACTTAGAACATATAAATTCTATACAGATGAGGAGGTTTTAGCAAGATTATATAATGATACACCATCGGAAATATGTGCTGACTTCGAAAGTGACGATTCTTTTTATTTAGACAGCAAAAATGACGACATGTACGAGTTGGTGACGTTGACATTTTTCGTGATTTTTCGCTGCACACGTTTTTAGCAAAAATATCTGAAAATGAGCTTTAAATGGTGGATAAAAAGATTTAAAACAGAACTTTGGTAAGTTTTAAATGTTTTTTATAAAGAATTTTATATATTTAAAGCTGATATTTAACGAAAACACCATTTTTCAAATTTCCTGAAAATGGCCTGGCAAATACGGAGCCATTTTGAAATAAATCTCTGGCATCGAAGGGGTTAAACAAAAGTTAATATACAAATGCATTTTACATCACTACAGTCTAATTTGCAGCTGAAACTGAGTGACAGTATGAATACAAACTTGTTTTAGTTTTTCCCTAGTTGCAATAATGTAACCAAAACCTTTTGGAATTTTGATCTGGGTTTCGCTTACAATTCCTTCCTATTCGTTGCAATGGAGCAGGTGCTGGAATGATTTATTCCAGCAAGTTTAGTATAGTCAAACTTCAAAATAAAGCTATGGAATGTAGTAAGAATGTAACCTGACAACAAGTTAACTATTTTTTGTCAATCCAGCGTAGTTTTATGTTGAAATCACTTTCAAATAAAGTTCAATTGAATTTTGAAGGGATTATCCACCCATTTTATTCTACGGAGACTTGAATTTTCCGTTGGAAGAAATAATTGACAACAATTCTTGTTGATACTTTTTAACTGAATTTGTGCCATGGAATATCTTTTTATGGGATACACATCTGATTAGATATGCTAGTATTCAAAAATTTATGCAAGAAAATGTGATTTCCACTCTCTTGTCTTGCTCCACAAGAAGGAATAGGGTGGACTCGTAGCCACAAACCAATACCCATCATTGATACGGTCGGCACAATTCTTTCAGCCAATCAAAAACGTCGTCAGCGGACCTGCACTCATTCGGTGGAGGTGAAAGCTTCGGTCTTTTTCGTTGAAGCATAACCAACTTTCAGCATTAATATCTCGACGAGTACGCCTGATTATTAAAAATGCGTTGGTAGTTAGAAAGTTTAAATCACATTCTTTAAAGAAAGAGTTTTGTTTATGAATTTTAACGAAGGATTTTTGAAATAATCTGCCTCAAAGTTGGTATCCCGTAACGATAAAGACCGAGGTTGTACCCTCGATGAAAAAATGAAAGTGAGGCTATGACGTCATCCCGACTGATTCTATCAAGTTTGCGGCTACGATATCACAGCTAGTTTTTCCCAATTTAGGTAAAAACGTGTTACGTCGCTATTTTTCCCAAATTCACTGGCCCCTGGCCCCAAACAAAAATTCGTAGCAAGACCCCTGAGAAACCTAGCAGTTGCGCTCATAAGAAAAGTGGACGGACGGACAGACAGACAAGCGGATGTGACGTCAATATCCGACCGCCTACGGCGGCGTATAAAAATGGTCTCAATTTTCTATAACGGCTTAGGTAAACATTGTAGAAAATGACTAAAATTGCAGTTTCTTCATTTTCAGCAATTTTTTTTTAAACAGGAAGACAAAAAAATGTTAAGTCATACACTCGAAATTGTCGTCTGCAAATCTTATTTGAATTTTGAACAGTCGCAAATTTTGACATTTACCATTTGGGGAAAGCATTAACCAAAATGAGATTAAATCATTAACCTATACTTACCATGATCCGGCTCGTCTTTCTAGAAAATAAAAGATTTCTTCATCGGACTAAATATCTGGGTAACGCTCAGCTTCCTTTTCTAGACATTTCCCGCCTTTAGACTGGCAAGTTTGTAGTATGGGTGGTCTACCTTGTGCTTGCAGTCCAATACTGGTTATCTCCCTTAGACCATCCAATTTTTACCGAATTTGCAAAAGCCGTGAAACCTTTTTCCAAACATAAACAGGTGATCAGCATTTTCCCCATTTTGTCAGAATATTTTTTCATCGTGAATGTACATATGATTCTCTGTAATCGGCATTTATTTTGTCGTTTACAGCATCTTTCAAATTGCAACAGTCTAATTTTTGATATCGTTAGTGAAAGCGCCTTTAAAACCGTTTCCCAAACGGCAGAAATAATGACCGTGTTCCACTTGGAAGCTGCTGCATGCAAACCACAAAATTGATGTTGATATAGATATGATTGGTGTACAACATAGCGTAGAAATATTGAGGCAAAAGGAGAAAATGCTGGTTATCAGCATTTTCTTTTCTTGCCTCAATGTTTTCCCACGCCTTTGCTATGAGGGACGTCAAAAGTAGGCTATGTATATTTACAAATGTATTGTTTGGGAAAGGGTTGATTTATGTGTCATGAGTAGATGCAAACAAAATGGAAAATGCTACTAGTGCCAAAGTGGGTATATTGCTCTATTTTCTCTGTAGGCCTACTTCCCGAAGCAGTTTTAAGAGACGTCATAATTTGCGTAGTACTTTTTGCACAGAGGCTTGGTGGGTTCAAGAAATTAAATCACAAGAAATATTATATAATGTCTATATAGAAAGAAAATTGGCTTCCCGACCAGAAATATATTTTCACGGATTGAAGAATATACATGTATGTTTAACCATTTCCCAAACAATATCAGATTTTACGTTACTAGTCTAAGTAGACCTAAAAAGCTTGAAGTTACTTTTTTTGAAAAAAAAAAAAAAAAAAAAAGCTTGAGACAAAAGAAGAAAAGGGGCAATCTGGAAAGGGGAGAAAGTAAGGTTATCAAATCCCTGAAACACGATGTATGACTATTTTTGACTCCCTACAAGATAATGACAGGAAAACATTGTGGAAAATGAAGAAATTGCTTGTGACAAGCAATTTCTCCATTTCCCACAGCGTTTTCTATCTCAAGGGACCAATTTTGTTTTAATTTTATTCACTTTAAATTGTCGACTACAGCATCTTTAAATTTGGACACGTCTAAAAAATTGTCGTCTGGGTTAAGAATTGTTGAAAGCGACATTAACCTTTTCCAAAACACTGAAAGTTTGGACTGTTCTCTTTTGAAAGTTACCGAAGATTGCAAAATTGTTAATGAAAAAAAGACACAGAGGTTCCAGAACATAATCAGACAATGGGATATTAAAATGCCGATTGGCATTTTCTGTTTGTCTCGATGTTTTCATTTGTATCAGCAACGGAGAAGGCAGGTCTTGTTTGGAAAGGTAATCGATGCAATTTGTATATGAAAATTTTGAACATTGGACTTGATAAGATATGACGTAAACTTACTTAGCCTAAGTCACACGACCGGACGGGGGCGTATTTCGTTGATAGGAATAAAACGAAGACTTTAATGCGCAAATTAAAGTGAAATTAAATAACTATGTGACGATTAAAACATTTGTGTGAAGTTATGGCTAGTTCTTTTTCACAATCTTTATTCTCGGATGAGGCAGACCGGTCACTGCTGGTACCTGACAATCTGAATCTGTTATGTAGTCCATGTGAGGTAGATCATAAGGCTGTGCCTGCGGTGGGATACTGTGTGGATTGTTCAGAACATTTATGTGCAAGATGTTATAGTTACCACCGTACACTGAGTGTGTGTAGGAAACACAAGTTGTTGGACAAACATCACATGCCTCGCACCAAAACATACAAAGATGAGTGCACCGATGAATGCGAGATCCATGTTGGTGAGGTTTTGAAATTTTTCTGTGAAGATCATCAACAGTTTATTTGTTCCGCGTGTGTCATCGCAGAGTCTCGTCTGCATAAAAGATGTAAAGTTGGATATATTCCCAAACTGTCTAAAGATTTGTTTGATAATCAAGAATTCAGGGATTTTGAAAATAATCTAAAGCTTCTAAAGAAACAAACATGTGATATCGAAACGAGTGCAAAGAAAAACCTTGTATATGTAGATACATATGCTAACAGGTCTATTGAAAGTTTTAGACAATATCGCAAAGAAATAAATCAGTTCTTGGATAAACAGGAAAAGCACGTTATTGACCAATGTTCACGAAGCAAAAAATATAACGAAGAGAAAATATCGCCGTTAGTAAACCAAAGTAAACATCTTGGAGACAAAATTGAAGAAATAGAAAAGAGGATAAAGGAGAAGAAAGAGAAGAATCAGAAATGCAGTCTGTACTTTGACATGAAGAACTTCATGACACAGCTGAAGGAATATTCCGCAGAAATAACGACACTTGAACAGAATAATCAAATTCGAGAGTTTTCAGTTTCTCCCACAAAATTAATCCGAATCTTTTTATCCGAATTTTCTCAACGGTCGGGAATATTTGTCGATGTTTCTCGATTGTTCGGAATGGTTGATGGCGTAAGCGTCCTCCCTGCAATGCAACTGACAGACGAAGGAGGGTGCTGTTTTGACGATATAGCATTGTTAAGCGATGAAAGAATCGCACTCGTGACTCGAAAAACCGAAAAGTGAAGGTCGTCAACACGCTTTTAGAAGAGGTTTTAATGTCAAAATCTCTTCCGTATGCTGTAAAAGCCATAACATCGGTGTCAGACAATGAATTTGCTGTTATCCATAACGGAAACATAGAAATATACACCATAACAAATGCAACAAATGACATAAAATCAAAGAGAACAATTGAGGACACTGGACTTTGTAACAAAGCTCTAGCTTACTCCAACAGCATGTTTGTAGGAGTTGTCGATACATCTCCTCCCACAGTCAACATTGTGGACATGAGTGGTGTCCATATTAGAGGATCTAAAACGTTTGAATCAACAGTAGGCCTACCGTTAGGCATTTGGAGAAAGGGCGCTCTGTTTAAAAATCCTAACTATATGGGTCATTTTCAAAAGATATGCACTTTTCAGTGGCGGTAAAGATAAAAATGAACAAGTTAATTTTATCTTTCTCTATACTTTATTTGTTGCCTATAACCTTTAAGAATATGTTCCAAATAATAAGCAGATGATATTCCAGCAATTTCTTTGAAAAAATAGAAAAAATGATAACTTTCACATGTCAGTGGTGTAACGTATAAAAAAAGGCATCATAGAAAGATCAAAACGACCATACTGTGCACATTGATGATATGTATTCATACCAAGAACTTGAATTTTAGTTATAGAATATTTTTTTGTTAATATTGAAATTCCCGGATGACAAAATTTCCAAAATTAACCTCTTATTAAAAAATAGTTTTCAACAGTAACACCAGTTACACCACTGACATCTTTAAACTATGTCAGTGGTGTAACGGTTTTAACTAAACCCTTGTTTTGTAATGATTTTGTACAACTTTATCTTGCAAAAGTATTATATCATTTCTTCAGAATGGCATAGAGATAAATTGCCATCACAAAGGAAGTACCTTCTAATAATGCTTTCGTAAAATACTGTTGTGAGCAATAATGTCAATGGTGTAACGAAATATAGTCAATGGTGTAACAAAAATAGCTATTTATGTTATATTCACGCTGCAATTCGTATATTTTCCAAATGTTTTTTGTTGCCTGTATTCATTAGATAGTTACCTTTAAATATCACATACAAATTCTTTACTCCCCACGTATCAAATGCCCCAAAATACCATTTGTGTTACATGTTTATCGTTACTCCACTGACTGTTACACCACTGACGTATTCTTATTTTATCTAGTGATACTCAAAGTAATGAAAAATATCTCTTAATTTGATGACTTCATAGACCAGGAGTTTACATGACTTTCAAAACCTCCAAATCTCATTCAAATTCAACGTTCATGTATTATGTAAAACGGCGTTACAACAATGACATGATAAAAAAGTACGGCGTCAATCTCATCTACTGTTTTGCTCCTAGAGACAGCATTTAACTACTAGCATTAGATCCGCTGCTGTCGCATGTTTTTATAAAAGTGTTGTTTTAGGAAGCAGTAGTTATTTTTCAAATTCGTCTGTTCAGTTGAATAAGATCTGGCAAAACATGTTACCGTTACGCCACTGACGCGGCGAAATATACAACATATTTTCAGCTCATAAATCTTATATTACTTCCTATCTAGTCTCGTTGGATACTGCTTTTACTAATTTTTGGCTCATTTAATTCAATCATGTAATTTTCATATGAGAAAGTTTAGTAGTTTTTCTGTATTTGCTTGTGAAAGTCAAAGGTACGGCGAAGTCACAGGCAATTTTGGTGATTTTTTCAGACATATGAGCACCAATTTCACTTTATCTGAAAAAATATGCTATTTTGCTATGGATAAATATTCTAAGACTAACAGTAACTATGTATACGAAAAAAGGCGAATCACAAAACTCAAAAGTAACATTTTCATGTAGAAATCACAGAAAAGTGCACACTTTTTGAAATTGACCCATATAGCAATAAATGCTGACCATACGGCGATATACGTGTCAGACTGTGGTATGCACACCGTGACCTGCCTGGCCTTTGATGGAGGAGTCAGAGATGTATATACACCAGGTGAATATTGGTACCCACGTGGTGTGGCGGTGCCACGTGATGGTACAGTCTATGTGGCTGACTCAAACAGCAACATTCACATTCTGAGCTCTGGTTTAAAGAGAAAGCTTGTGTTCAATGTTCGGAAATACGGTATAACAGAGCCACTAGCACTTGCATATTGTGATAGAGAACACAAACTTTTTGTTGGTACATATCGGAGTACATATCGGAGGTCTAACAGTGGAATTGCAGTCGTTGACATGCAAAAAATTGTTAAAAGCCCTTGATGAGATCAAACCATTTCCAAAACAAAATCTGGTTTTCACGCCCTTTACAGAAATAGTTTCGTAAAACATTTTAGTAGCCTATAAAGAAAATGTTGACAACCAGGATATCCCCCTTTTGCCTCAATATGTTCTGTGCTACGTTTCATAACATTTAGTTATCGACAATTACTGTGTTATCTGCGACAACTCTTAGAATGGACAAGAGTTAGTATTAAAATGCGTCTTTTAGGAAATCAAATTTCATTTATCAAAAATGCCGTCTCCACCAATATTCTCTGGTATAGGCTATAGAATACACTTTTCAAAACACAAAAGGAAAAGAAGAAAATGATGATAACCAGCCTTTTCTTTTTTCAGTCAATGTTTCTTACCATATTGAATTAAAAATGATCGAACCGAATTATAATCTCCATATCATGTCGCAGTTAAAGAACATAACATTCTCATTTCATGTTTTAAAAAATATGTCTTGATGCCAAAATCGGTTATTCTAATGCGTTTAAATGTTATCATTTTTCGAAACTGTTGCTGATAAGCAGAAGAAACGCATTGAGTCGAAAATAATAATAACAAATTCCATTTACTTTTGAATTTCTATATACATTAGCTAGTTTAAATTTTTAAGAAAAAAATCTCGTAAACGGCGCAATACTTTGGTTTCAAATTTTCAGAATTTTCGTAAGGAAATATGATCGTTCAGCTAAAACGAAACCTAAAATATATGAGAAAATTTATGTAAAATGTCTCATAATGGGTCTTTCTTAAATTCTAAAATAGATAATATGATTCTGACTTCTCATAATTACTTATGCTAAAACTCGAAAACAGCGTGTGCATTAATGTACATCGGTTCTGATCCTTGTTGCTCTTTGAAAAATTCTTCATCACATGTGGAACATATTACAGAACAACCTTGATCTGGATGAGTAACTCGAAGTTTACTTTTTATCCGCCAAATGATTTTTTTATTTGAACGCATGTTGTAAAGTAACATTTCTGGAACAAAATACAAAAAAAAAAAAAAAAAAAAAAAAAAATCAGGATAAGTTTCCACACTCGTTTTCGTGCCCTTGACCATTTTTTGCAAAATTATCACTATGTTTTAAAGTCATATAGCAAGTTATATTCTGAATGGGTAATTTCAAATGTTATATCAAGGTAGATACTTAACATAATGTGCAAAAGTGATGATATGATTGAAAGAAGTATTTCAAAATTAATTTCTGGAAAAAAGTATGGGAAAAGTTGAAAAATCACATTTTTGAGAAATTTTTGCAACTTTTTTCGGCAGAAAATTATTCAATGAATATATGTTTTTTTAGATATATTTTGAAATTAATACCAAAAGCTATTTTTAAACAAAAATCAGCAAAGAAATTTGACTTTTTCTTACCCCACCCACCCTGGTTTAGCCTAATTATAACAAAAATATCTATATTTTCAAAAAATCTAAAATTTTCCGGCAGATGTTTACATTTAGGACAACAAAATACTTCATTTGACATTCACCATCACAAGAAGGGGAATTTTTCGCTTTAAAAAATTGATGAAAATTGTAGCATAGGCATTTGTTGATGCAGAATAAATACACTATTTTTAGGCCTAAGTCACATGACTGCTCCCGAAACTTACCTTGACAAAAACGGTGACGGAGAGGAGTCATTGCTTATGCAGATGTCCCGAGTAATCTTTGAGCAGTAAAGTTGAATTTTTGTTATATTTGTTATTTATATGTAATCTTTGTATTATTTCATGTTATTTTCACTTGTATTTTCAGTTAAACGTTTTCGCCATCAGTGAGAGAAAATTGACTTTAAATTTGTCAAATGTCAGAAAATGTATTAGCTAAGCCACAATTGATTGATAATCACTGAGCTGATGACTATTCTAAACACTTCAAACACAAATGCACAATGGTATAGCCCAGCAACATCAACCCGGGACATGACATTGTACATTATATAATGACCCCACTTCGGCAATGTTTTCTTAACACGCCCAACAAACGGACAGTGCAGACAAAAACAAAGTTGTCCCGAGGAGTTAATTTGGGTCAACTAGGCTATATAAAGAAAGACGCTTAACTTTTGGCATTCGATACCAACATCGATCTGGATCAGTACAATCTGGCCTGGATCTATGTTATTCTCTTATGCGTATGAGCATGTGGAGCACGGTGGATGTGGAAAAGGGGCATTTGAGACCCCCATGGGTTCAGATCAGCTTATACCAAAGTAATTTGATCGTGATCTTTGTTATTAAAATAATTATGACACTATTGAACATCTTCGATCCTGATCAGACTGTACTTATGTACAGGCTGATCTTGGTCCATGTTAATCTCAAACACCATAACGTCGCCTTTTTACAAAAACCTCGTAACTACAACTTAAAACAAGCTGCACTTACCAGGTACTTGTTGAAAAGCACCCATAACTTAATTTATGAACATTTTTCCAGACCCCGGGTCATACCTAAACGATAGGCCGAGACTATCATAGACCATGATGAGACGGTTTCGTTCTGGATACACGTATGCATCAATGTGATGCTTTTGAACAAAAACCTCGTAACTGCAGCTTGTTTCAAGCTGCAGTTACGAGGTTTTCGTTGAAAAGCGATGAAATGCAACAAGGTTCTTTCTTCCAGACCAAAGCTCAAATAAGACTGCTGCATGAATCTTGTATCATAAACAGGGTTTCGTCGAAGCAATCAGAACAATTTGGAAAACATTGGGGAAAAGAAGAATATGAGTCATTCTGTCCGCCAACTCGTTTGATTTTCTACTAAACTGACACGAATGCTCAAAGGAAGAAGATTCCACTGCACATATTTGTGAACATGTTCCTTCAAATGTTATTGTGTATAACAATGAAAGAATAAAAAAAAATGTCATGATTATAATCATAATAATTTTCTTGTTTTGAGACGTTTTCATTGAAGATTCTCTCCTTTAATTGTTGTTGTTGTTGTTGTTGCTGTATCACGCAATTCCCAGCCGTAGAAGTAGCCGTAATAAGTAAATATTAATTTTGAATGGAACATAGCTGGGCAGCGCCAAAGGTGTGTTTCACGTTCAACTTAGGACGTCAAAACCAGGGATTGTCTAGGACCCGTATTATGGACGATCAGCATTTTATCCTTTTGCCTCAATGTTTCGTGTACTAAATTATTCATATATTTTGGCATTCATTTTGTCGTCTGAAGCCGCTTTTAAATTGGGCAAGCCCGAGAGTTTGTCGTTTTGGAAAGGATTGAAGATTTTTCGGAAAATGAATTTAATAGAAATATTGTAGAAAAAAGGAACGTAATTTCTCGAATCGAGCACGTTCACTCCTTTATCTACAATGTTTCAACTAGGTCAATGCGTGCATAGATATTACTGCAGATAACTTAATTTAACCATTTCCCAAACAAAACCTGCTTTTGACGTCCCCAAAAGAATAGGCTTGGGAAAACATTGAGGCAAAAGAAGAAAATGCTGATGATCAGCATTTTCTCCTTTTGCCTCAATGTTTTATGTACTATATTTTTCACAAATTTAACATTTATTTAGTAACATTCATTTTCTCGTCTGCAACCGCTTTCAAATTGGACAAACTTGAGAATTTATCGTTTTTGAAAGGGTTAAAGATTGTTCGGTAAATGAATTCCATACAATTATTGTAGAAAAAAGGAACGAAATTGCTTGAATCTAGCGCGTTCATTCCTTTATATACAATGTTTCAACTAGATCTATGCATGCATAGATATGACTGCAGATAACCTACTTTAACCCATTCCCACACAGTGACTCTTTTTGACTCCCCATAAGATAATGGATTTGTGAAAAATGGTGGTCAAAAACTATTTCTTCTTTTTCAATAATGTTTTTATATGAAAGACGGAAATATGTAAAATTCCATTCATGCAGAATTGTTGTCGGCAATATCTTTGAATATGGAACAATATAAAATTCTGCCGAACAATATAAATTCTGCCGTTTGTTAATGGGTCAAAATATACAATGTACAATTCTCACACAATTGAGTGAAAATCGTATACGTCCTAATTCGGATATTCCGAGGTAGGACGAACCCTTTCTTTTCGACATACCCAACTGTATCATGCTGTTTTGTAACGACCAAACATTCGTTAGAGACATTGTCGTCCTGAGCTAGCATCGTTTATGCTCGATGTCGCTATTTAAAGGATAACAACCCATCATTAACTAGTCTACAAAGCATTTCATGAATCTTCGGGCGTCATTCAAAGCAACGGCAATTGACCAAAGTATCCATGGTCAATTTCCATTGCCACGGATGACGCCTGGAAGTGGACGAGGGTATTCCATTTCCACGTACGACGCTAGAAGTTGTACGAAATGTTTGGTATCTCATGTTAAATATAATACATTTACGTCCCTGCAGTCCAAGACTTTCGGAAACAGGGAAATGATTCCAAACATGTCTCCTTTTCCACACTGCTAGTTTTCTATGCTAAACAACAAACATTCGATAAATAGACGATGTTATTAGAACAAAGTACTAATGATTCTCATTTATCATTTACAATACTTTTACAAAACGCATACAATAAGAAAAAATAAGATGATACATTTGTAATGTAGGTAGAGTAGCCTTTTAAAATACTGTGACCCGTCACGCTAAAGAGGACCTTCTGTGAAGTTCATAAAACCAAATACCGAAACACGGACCAGACTTAGCGACATCAACAAGATGTCGCATTTGGAAAACGAATTGTAAGGTTGTAAGATTATTGTAAGATATAAAAACAATCTAAATCCAGTATATTGCATTATAGTGAAAAGTGTCAACCCTAGTCAGTCTGCGCAGTCCGCCAGACTATCTAGGGTCGATTCTTTTTATACATCCCAGACGATACCTTTTAGTGTGACGGGCCAGAAATTTACTTGCCAGTCCTCACCTAGTGAGATTCAGTCGACATCAGAATTATTCGTGCGACTTCGTTAACATTCGACAAGTACCCGAACCTGTTCGGGCGACGTCGTACACATTCGGCGGTGGAAGGAAACCTTCCACCGCTGAATTTTTACGACGTCGTCCGAATAATTCCTAGGTCACGTGAATCTCATTAGAGGTGGATTGCCTTAATCTAATTATATAAAATCTTATAAGAAAGTTTCTCAAACCCTCATCAACAAACAGTGAACCAGAATTACAATTAGATGACACCAAACTAAGTGCTGACACCAGCTAAACTTTGTCGCAGATGAAAATGCTGGCTGTTTAGTTGACGACTCCCTTCTTGTACCCACGGTGATAAATGCTTTTTGATTTCTATATAAAATGGCTGCTTGTCCATTTATGTCCCTTGAGTGATCAGGGGAATCATGTTCTAGTCTAATAGAAACTTGACTTCCATCCGCTGTGCTTACATCAAGTGACACTGTATCATTATGGCCATTATAGTGGATGTTCAAGATGGCCGACTTGTAGTGTATGCCGACTAATGAATATTCGGTAGTGTTCGGTAAGTGACTCGGGTGGATGACGAGTCTCTTCGGCTCTAGTCGGATACCTCCGTAACCAAACAGTATACTCTGAAGTAACCCTCCAGCAGCGGTTATAAAGTTGACACAACCACCGGTAGATGTGTTAGTGACAGGCTTCTCTGAAAACACCTGTAATGAATAATTACAAATAACATAACAAAACACCGATGCTTTTTCCATAAAAACCTCGTAACTGCAGCTTATCTTAAGCTGCAGTTATGAGGTTTTCGTGGAAAAGCATCGATGTGGTAAATAAGTACATAGTTTCTTATGATCATGGACTTTCAGGTTTGATTTCAAACTGACACACCACAACTCTTAATATAATGTTACTTATTCTTTGAAAAAGAAAACGAAGACGACGACGACGAGGACAACAACAACAACAACAACAACAACAGCAAATTATGGGTACTGTGCAGAGTATTGAAAATTTAAAAAGAGAAGTTAATTAGAATCACCTTTATATAAATTCGATTAGAAAAATAGCGTGATTCTGAAGTCGAATACTATACATTGAAACTCATATATTAACTTATTTGTATTTCTTATCAGCAGTGATGGACACAAAAAAATGTCGCATCACCTCAAAGGGCTCATTGATATTACGCCTCATCATTTTAAAGCTGTTGTATGCCCTGTCCTGCTCTCCTAGTTCTAGCCAGCCTACAGTATGCATGGACCAGGTGCCAGTGTCCGGACCTTCTGGGTTAGTTATCTGAAATACAGACAAGAGGGCCAGGATGGCTTTACGTCGCTCATCCGAGAGAGAATTGAGACATACGTACTACATATGCACGCTTTCAAAGCTCTTACGATTATCAAAGTGGCTCATTAGATCCTTGTAAAATAATTGAAATCTCCACAATTCTACGGCCTATCTTAAATCTATAAACAAACAACAAATACCTAGATTTGAGACGATACTTCACACAAAATTGAAATGACTAGACTATATTATTTTGCAGAAGAAGATTTTCAAGAAGATTCCTCAATTATCTCTGAGTCTCTATAGTGTACATGTAAAATCAGCAAATCATTTTTTTTAATTCTCAATGCATGGCGGCTGTTTGGACTATTTTGATATATTCACGAGACTATACTTCACAAAAAAATATCAAATCTCTAGGCTAAATCTTTTCATAACAGACATATAAACCACTTCTTTATATACATTCTATTCAGTAAACAACTATTCCTAAATCGACTAATCGACATGCATTTTTTTCTTAAATGACTTCAAAATCAAACTGTTCAGTCAGCAAATTCACAAGTTCATACGTTCAGGATATCATTCGTTTTAGAATCAATTGATAGATCTAGACAACTACAAGAGAAATAATTTATTATTTAACCCTTTCCCAAAACAAGACCTTGTTTTGACGTCCCTAATAAAAAAGGTTTGGGAAAACATTGAAACAAAAGAAGAAACTGCTGATGACCAGCAGTTTCTCCTTTTGTCTCAATATTTTCTATGCCATATTTTACACAAATCCTATCTTTAATAACATCCATTTTGTTGTTTGTGACAGTTTTTGAAGTGGATCACCCTAAAATTTTGCCGTTTGGGAAAGGGTTAATGGGCATGATAATTGAAGAAATATCCCACTTGTTCATAAAGTTCGAGGTCATTACGTCTGATATCACGTGACATTGGAATCATGAGAGGATACCCGAGTAACACAACGTCTGACTGTTTGATCTGATCTGAAACATAATTATAAAACATGTCTAACCGTTTCTCAAACAAGACCCTCTTTTGTCACCCGTAATAGAAGAGGTTTGTGAAACATTGAGACAAAGGAACAACGTTTTCTCCTTTTGTCTAGATATTTTATACACTATAACAAATGCATTGTTTACTTTTCACATCTTTGATTATATTGTCTGAAGTACCATTCAATTTGGATGATAAAATCAATAAGGCCGAGAACTGAAAGCTGTTCCTCACCTTTTCAAATGCACCGTGTATTCCTTTTATGCCAGCAATTCACCATTTCTCACAATGCGTTTCTGGTATAAGAATCATAAAGACGCCAATAATACTTACTGGATAAGTTGAACCCTTCATACTGTGGATGGAATTGTAGTTCCTCATCAAACAAGATCAGAATGTCGTCAGCTGTAGTGTCAAACTCGCTTATCTCGGACCGGATAGAGTCGTTTACAGGGCTAAATGAACAAATAAGTAGCTGATATACACCCCGAAAACCAAACAACATATAAAAAGTTGATACATGTCGTCACTGAATTTTTTGAGAAAGAAAAGAATAATATTTCCTTTTACTTTTTTTCACGGTAAAGCACACTATTCAACGCTCAGATGGACTCAACAATGCTTTAGGCACTGTATTGGTTTATTCTGTTGTACAAATTTAAAGGAAAGCCAAAACCGCCACCTCCAAACAGTTATAATCTAGAATTAAGTAACAAAAACGTTTCTTATGATTTTCTGTTTTTGGTTTTTAGTCGTACTTACAAGCTATATTTGTCGACTATATACCCGGGTAACTGTAGACTCAGTTTAGCGTTAAAGTTCGTGTACACAGAGTTGTCAATGTTATAATGATACTCATCAGGACCCATCACACCTGTGAAACATTGGATGAAAATGTCATAGTCACTTATACTATACATTTAAACAGAACATTTATACGATTTTTCTTAATTCGTTCTCTTCACTTGCAGCAGCAAAATTCTTCTCCGCAAATTCAGAATATTAAATTTTGATCAAATTTAAGATTATGTACTAGAACAACAAGAAGTACGTCTGTAAAAGCAGAGGGTAAAATAGGCTCTAAAATTAAAAAAAAGTCAAAGTTTGTACTGTCTTACTGTCTAGCCCTTTTAATTACACGGCGGATAACCCACGTGACGTTTGGGAAAAATGATTTCGCCTGAATATTTGGACACCATGGAATTCGGTGCAGAGTGAGTTAGAATCGGGAATAGCTGTATCAAAGGCGCATACCGTGCACGTTATCTCGTCAAAATCCATAAAGTATACGCTGAGAAGTTACACAAAATTACCCTGACGCGGTGCACATGTATACGGTTAAAACATACCGAGAATTTCGACCGTATTGGTATCCGTCCTGTTAGATCGACTTTGCCAGAATCGAGCAAGTTCGAGAGCCAGCTCAAATCCACGTTGTGACGTCAACATCTCTACGTCATCAGTTGCGTATAAATATTGACGGATGCTGTAGGAGATGTCTGCGTTAATGTGAATCTCAAACCGAGACATCTGTCCAGCCCACTTTGGTGTAGCCTCGATACCTACAAACAGAAAATGTTACCATTTTAACCCTTTCCCAAACAGCAAAATTTTAGGGTGGTCCAATTCAAAAGCAACAGCAGACGACAAATTATATGTGAATAAAGATCGGATTTGTATACAAAATAGCCAAGAAAATATTGAGGCAAAAGGAGAAACTGTTGGTTATCAGCAGTTTCTTCTTTTGCCTCAATGTTTTCCCAAGCCTTTCCTAATGGGGACGTCAAAACCAGGCCTTGTTTGGGAACGGGTTAAAGGGATTACAACCAATCACTAACTACATAACACTTTCTGCATTCTTGGGCGCCATCCATAGCTACGGAAATTGACGAGTTTATCCCTCGTCAACTCCCGTTATCATGGATGACGCTCGGAGATTGACGAATATTTTCCGTTGTCAAGGATAACGCTCAAAGTTGTACGACGTTTTTGGTATCTTATGATGAGTCGTAATCTTCTTCCTCTTCAACAACAACAAAAACAACAAAACAACAACAAAAAATACCATCATCATCATCATCATCATCATCATCATCATCATCATCATCATCATCATCATCATCATCATCATCATCATCGTCATCGTCATCGTCATCGTCATCATCATCATCATCATCATCATCGTCATCGTCATCGTCATCGTCATCGTCATCGTCATCATCATCATCATCATCATCATCATCATCATCATCATCATCATCATCATCATCATCATCATCATCATCATCATCATCGTCGTCATCATCATCATCATCATCATCATCGTCGTCATCGTCATCGTCATCGCCATCGTCATCGTCATCGTCATCATCATCATCATCATCATCATCATCATCATCATCATCATCATCATCATCATCATCATCATCATCATCATCATCATCATCATCATCATCATCATCATCATCATCAACAACAACAACAACAACAACAACAACAACAACAACAACAACAAAACAACAACACCATCAACAACAACAACAACAACAACAACAACAACAGGAGCACCACCACCACTACATATCTCTTTCATGCAACTTCATTACAGTACATCCAAATGCGATTGAGGGGTGATCACTCTGATAGATATTGCACCACAACCATCGATACCGACGACAACAAAAACAATAACAAATCACCACCACCTTCTAGAACGTAATGTATCACTACTTGACTTCGAAAACCTAGGAACTGCAATTTGTTTAAGGTTGTAGTTACATGTACGAGGTTCTTAAAGAAAATCGATGAAATCCTATTGAATTCTCCTTTAATGTTTTAAAAGGGGCTACATGGATATATAATTTACTTAAAAATAAGGAAAATTGCATTAATGGAAATTTCAAATAATTTCATTTTGCACTCGTTAAATTTTTTCCGACTTTCAAGAACCACGAGCCCTAACAAAAAAACAGGCACTGACCTGTGGTGGCTTGTTCCCATGGAAACTTGGCTCCTTGATAGCCCGCTTCTTGTGCGTTATTCTTCACTTGGCCCAGCACCCTAGACCGGGAACCAATCATTCTCCGCCCCATGTCTGGATGCAGCAACATGATTGGTGGCATCATCCACGTGTCCATATCCCAGAACACGTGACCAGCGTAATCATTATGGCCGCCTCCCGGCTTGCTGGGTACCAGTAAGCCACCGCGAGATAAACCACCTGAATGTAAAGAAAAGAGACCGACATCGAATATATGACAACAACAATATTTTCTTTTCTTCAGAAGCAGCGTCTTTTCCTTAAATAATTTTGAACGGATTTCTCCGGTTATATACAAATAAAAGAAGTTTTATGAATAGCTACACATGTGCACACTAAATCACGATCATTTTAGGCTGTATTTGATATTTGTGGTTCCATATGCTAGCTATGGTACTTAATATAATCATAGGATATACGAAACAATATGCGCAGTAGCTGGCGCAACAAATCTCTTGGTTCCTTTCCAAATAAAAAATCAAGCATTTTATAGAAGACACAGCCAACGAAAGTCTTATTCCAAATCGCGTCGTAGGACAGCACACATATTACCCAGTCCAAAAGTTACAAAGGCCTTAGCCTTCCTTTTCTAATATTTTCTAATATTTTAGTTGATTGTCCTGATTGTGAGAGATATAATTTACCTGGAGAGAGGCCGTAGAAAGGCTGGAGTGCATCATCATGCGAGGGGAGAGAACACAGTATATTGTAGGTGGCGGCTATAATGTCACATGACAAATCTTGGTTCCCAGATATATCAATACGGCCTTCCTGCCAGACTGACTCCCAGCCCTGCGGTATTACACAAATAATTCGAATTAAATGGCAAATGGTGAGCATGTCTGTCAATGTTTTTTTTAATCAATACACATCTACAGGTAAATTTTAAAACATAATTAGAATAAAACTATAGACAAAACATTTTAGCGTTTATTTTTCCAATAATTGAGATTTTTCGGTTATTTTGATTAGCAGGTATCTTGCTTTACATATTTTTCAAAAGATGATACTAGCGTATATATGTTCTTACTTTCAACTTTCAAGACGACAATCGGTTAACAGTAAAATGTGCACTATGCTCATCAATGATTACAAGATTACTTTTATTAACCGAATTAAATGAGCCAAGATCTGGAAAAACGTCCCCTAAGGCTTTTGAGCCCAACATAGATCCAGATCAGCCTGTGCATACGCACAGTCTGATCAGGATCCACGTTGTTCTCTAATAGCTTCTTCGTGACCTGTAGTAACTTTAAGAGAGCAGCATGGATGCATATTCGACTGCATTTGACAACAGGCTGATCTCGAAACTCACTATTTGAAAATGCTTTAAGGGGCGTTTTTTCAGATCCCGGCTCAAATAAAAGACTTACAGTTTTATGGGTTTGCAGCAAAGTATCCCTCTGTGCTAGACCCTCATTGAACCTGTCCAGTGCATCTGTTTCTGTAACACTATGTGAAGCCAGAAATACTTGCACGCGCGAATTTTCGTAGGACGATAAAAGAAGCTCTTCCGGAAGTGACGTATAGTACACGTGTAACGGTGAAAGTCGAGTGTCGTTCAGTTCCGGTTCTTTTGTTGCTCCGTGAAAATACCTGAAATATGAGTACATGTTTATCATTTCTCAAGCGGCAAGTTTCAAAATTGAAAGCTGCTGAATATAACACGATAGGTTTGATCTAGGTTTTGTGTATGTTAAAACAAAACAATTGAAGCCAATGAAGAAAAGAATGGTATCAGGTATCAAGTACAAGTATCAAAATAAAAAAAAAATCATTGTAATCATGCATATGTACTTACATATTTCCATTCCCATCAGCTCGATTTGACAGTGATGTGAAGTCATTAGAAGGGTCGCCTGATGTATTGGTAAGCCTGACAGTTATATTAGTCCCTTCCAAGTTTCTCTCCAACAACACTAACGTGACCAGCAAACGTGTGTTCACGCGGTGGGCCAGATACGTAATTGTCACGTTACAATCCGGCCTCATGATATGTTGTGTGAATAGTCCTAGAAAAGAAGACCTCACATGTAAACAGCCACAATTGTTTAAATATCCGATTGTCGATGTACAAATTCATTTAGGCCTAAGTTAGGGTTTTGTTGTGAACAGAATGGAGGATTGGGTCGGATGTAAATCTCTCCTTCGTTTCTCTCAAGTAACACTGACGTGACCAACAAACGTGTGTACACGCGGTGGGCCGGCCAGGTACGTGATCGTCACGTTAACGTCCGACGTCAAGATATGTTGTACGAATAGTCCTAAAATGAGTCCTAAGACCTCTCGTACGAAAACAGTCACGATATTTTAGACAACCGGGTGCCAATGTAAAAATACTTTAAGTTACGATATTATTGCGAACAGAAGGAGGAATGGGGTGGATGCATGCCCCTAAATACTTGAAGGTGGGGCCTATTCTTTGGCGTCTAGTTTTGAAAAAAATAGATGAAAGTGTTTATCGACATCTGGTCGGAGTGGGTTGATTAGAGTATACCGTTGCACTCATGTAATTCAAACCCACATATGCCTATGCAAGATATTATGTTTCTATCTGTGATTGTTTACTACGTTTTTCTACGAAACAATCAATTAATATGAGGGTTATATACCCTGGAAAAGAGTAATGAAAGACTTATGAAAGAATGCATTTAAAACATTGCGTGATAGTGAAAAGTATGCGTTCATTGAGATCCAAGACAATAAAAAATAATTCTCGTAAAACATAAAACTGCAGACATAAATGTATGAGAATACCATGGTACATATCCAGACTGTATGTTCTGTCGATGACGTCATCATTATCCGCGACGTCAACACTGACGTAGGCGGGAATCCTCGCGCGACTACTCCTGTCCTCATATCCGTTATATAGACCGTTCATATAGACGGTGTCGGACAGAACGTTAGTAGCCACGTGGCCATTACCGATCGGTGGACGAAATCTGACGTCACCAGGAAAACTGAAAAGTAGGAATCGTGGATATATTTCAAAGCAAATGTTTATTATATACACGGGCGGATCCAGGATTTTTCCAGGGAAGTCGAAGCCCAAATGATGGCTTAAAATGTGATAAATGTAGTTGTTTTTCAACGAAAACCTCGTAACTGCAGCTTGTTTAAGCTACAGTTACGATGTGTGTCTTCGTTGAAAAGCAGCGATATGTAACATTAAAATAAAGTTATATGGTCAAAATTTAATTTTTCAGCCAATGCTTTTCGGGACCCGCTGACACCCCCCTCTAGACCCGCCCTTGCTATATTTACAAGAACATAATTTTACTAGATCTATCTTGAAATAATTGTATTCATGGGTAGAGTTTCTAAATCTATATATTCACGGTGGGGATTGTGCATGATGGGATGGATAACGACTACCGACAATAGGGAACGATTTTATCAAGTAAACCGTGAAGTAATTTCGGACAAATAAATAGTAGGCTATTTCGTTGGTGTTGTTATAAAATCTCGTAACTACGGCTTGAACCAAACCGTAGTTACGAGATGTTATAACAACACCGACGGTTTATCAAAACATAACGGCTTAACTCAGTCTATTTTTTGCACAAAATTTGATGCCAACTCGCCTCGCTTCAGGTAAGACATTTTGCAATAACTCTGTTATTTCTGTATCAATTTTCAAGCGGTTTGCTGCATGTACCCCGCCTTATCGAGCTCTTTCATCGGATGTATGACATATTAGATAACTCATGATACTTTTTCCGAAATATTGTCCCAACCGACCAGAAAGCGAAATGGTAACGACTACGGCCAAATTAACCACGCTTCAGGTAAGAATTTGTGCAATAACTTTCTTATTTCTGCGTCAATTTTCATGCGGTTTGTTGCATGTACTCCGTCTTACTGTGCCCTTTTCTCAGATGTATTATATATCTGGAACTTCCTTGTACCTTTCTCAAAAACCGATCCCAACTGACTAGAAAAAGGGCCTGAATTTTTTGTCGTTTTTCTGGTCGGTTGGGATCAATTTTTGGACAAAGTACAAAGATTCTACAAACAAGTCATATATCAGAGGAAAGAGCTCACTAATGCGTGGTACATGCAACAAACCGCTTGAAAATTGGAGCAGAAATAAGAAAATTATTGCACAATTTCTTACCTGAAGCGAGGCAAAATTTGTCCGTATACTCCATATTCGTTATCCATCCCATCATGCACAATCCCCACCGTGATATTTATTATACGTGTTGCCGCGCTACCGAAGTATTTAGGTTGAGCCTTCACTTATAGCACTTTACCAGACTGACGAACGGTTTCTAATTATTATAAGCTGTTCAAAATGTTGAATGCAACCTCTATCTTTTGTTTAGAAAATAGTGATTGAAAATGCTCGATATGGAGGCATTTTCAATGGACAAAAATGCTTTGACAATTCTTTAAAGGGAGGTAACGCACGATCCACACTTTAAGTTACTTCACACGAATTGTCTTCCTTATTTACGACGAAGAAACGGCGTTGTCCATTCGTTTAAGTATCAAAACTGATACACGTGTGGTAAACAGAGAGTTTGAGTTTATTGGGGTTTTACGCCGTTTTCAACTACCAGGGTCATATCGCGGCGGCTGGAGCACCTACCCATGGATTCCTGTTGTTTCTCAAACCAGTACTACCACAACACCCTTACCGAGCCTCCAGCTGCTCGCCCACTTAGGCTAACGATTTCAAACCCATTGGTGGGTGACAATTTTGTCAGAAAGGGTATTAGCCGCGGCCGGGTATCGAACCCGGGACCTCTCGTATGAGGGTCAGATGCGCTACCAACTGCGCTAAGGCCGCGGCCTCGGTAAACAGAGAAACAAGCTCCAAAAAGAGTCAACGGTATTTTGTTTCCTCGTGATATCCGGCCTTTACCGAGGTAGTTGCATAGAGCGAAAATCTGTAAACAAAGGCAAGTCACGAACACATTTTTCTACAATTATTTCTTTTACAACAAGTTATTGAAAAATCCGGCGATGCTGTAATATGAAGAAATGGTCTAAGTTTGTTGTGCACGAAAATACAGTGTTAGTAAGCAGAGTGTGAATACAATCGTTGAAAAACATTTCAAAACCGAAAATTCAGAAGTTTTTACTTTCGATTTTGAAATGTTTTTTCAACGATTGTATTCAAACCCTGCTACTAATACCGTATTTTCTCGTGCACAACAAACTTCGACCATTTCTCCATATTATAGCATCGCCAGATTTCTAAAAAACTCGCTTTAAAAGAAATAACTTTAGAAAATGTGTTTGTGACCTACAAATTTTCGCTCTATGCAACTACCTCTTTTTGGAGCTAGTTTCTCTGTTTACCACCCGTGTGATAGAAGTGAACAAATATTGAAAATGCGAAGAACCCCTCGATGTCGAGTAGCCAAGATTTGGACGTAAATGTATAATTATGTGCCGGTTGGGTTAGAATTCTCGCCATACCTTCCCACAGATATTGAAGAAAATATATACGAAACGTTAAATAAATATACACCATTCTTAGGCATTTAGCTCCGATGAAAAGAGCCCTTTCGTATTTATTGATACACGGTAGAAACGCACTGTCTTTGTGGCCAATGTTGGATAGAAATTCTTCATTCCTAAAATTAGGGAAACCATTTAAATGCCACGTGTGAAAACTAAGGAGATAGATATAATATACATGTATGCACTAAAGAAAGTCACAATTAAACTGCGTTCAATGTAAAACAAAAGTGAAACTTTGACACGTATTAATGCAATGCCATTCAATATTATTTTTACCATTTCCCAAACAATACTTGGTTTTGATGTTCTTAGTAGAAAAGGCTTGGGAAAGATGAGACAAAAGAAGAAAGTGCCGATGATCATCATTCTGTTGTCTTAATATTTTCTGAGCTGTCTTGCACAGAGATTCTACATTGACAATCATCCATTTTGCCATCTGCAACGAGTTTCTAACTGGATTTTATTGTGATACATTCAGCGTATAAAATTTCACTTACGTTTTCGTCCGTATAACGTAGTCCTCACGATTGAATGCTGAACTACAAACTTTTGGTTGACAAAATATACAAATAACCAGTAAGATGTTAGACATTTGACCAGCCATCGTTTTCTGCATTAACGTGTTAGTCCACTAGCAAGCATCACGACAATATCTCAGCCGTTTCACTATTCAAAACTGTGTTACAGAAGATGTGATAAATCAAATTAGACGTTTTCCCAAAACAGACGACATAATTGCACTGTTTAAAGTTACATTTCAGAATTATTTTTACATAAATTTTACATTTATTCTATCTGAAAGAGCATGTTTTCTCATGAAAATACTGAAAATTTCAAGCCAAAATATTGAACCGTTTACGAGAAATTTATATTTTTGTGCTAATATTAAAAAGGTCAAAGGTCGTGAATGGGTGAACACCGTGTTATTTTGGGCTCCGCTTGAAATTTTGGAAAATCAACGAAATTGGACTTAATTTGGATATGAAAAGTCGTCTAAATGTGTGTGAATGTTCTCTGATGGTTTCTAATGGAGAAAAATAAAGAAAATAAACCAGCAAAACGGAAAAATAGCAGCCAAAGTAAGGAATCAAAAACAACAAAAGGAAACAAAGAGGCGAAAAAAGCGGGAAAATCATCGGAGGCTCAGACGGACAAAGATTCACGGTCAGTAACACAACAAAACACAACAAACAATAACGAACAATCATTTATAACAAGTGTATTAGACAATTCAAACGTATTTCATTCGTTCAACGATTCTGCAATGAACGGTCAAAATATGCAGATGCCAGTTCCTAACTATACCGGGAGCCCACCTCAGTTTGTAAACATGGCCAATATGGGTCACCCAACAACCCAGATGTACAATAATATGAACAATTCGTTTAACGGTCAATCAATGAATGGTCATCCCCAACAAAATCCTTGTTATTCAACACCGATCAGGCCCATGGCGAGTAACATACAACCAACGGGAAATCCAGGCTCATCAGCAAATTCAGAATTAATGAAATTTCTAACAGTAAAATTCGAGGAAATTGGAAAGCGCTTAGATAAGATAGACTCTTTAGAGAAAAGAATGGATGCTTTTGATTCTAAAATAGGGAAAATGTGGACTGAATTAGAGAAAAGTGTCAACAAAAACACAGAAAAAATTATGTTTATAGCGGACAGGGTTGATACGAATGATTTTGAGATTGAAAAGGCCCGGGAGGAGGTCCGTAAATTGAGCCAGGAAAACGACAAACTAAAAGAGTCACTTAATGACATCCAATCTAAATCGATGATAAATAATCTTATCATTGGTGGTATCAAGGAGGCTGAGATCGAGTCCGAAGTACAATTAGAAGATAAAATTAGAACATTTTTTAAAGATGATTTGAAAATGCCAAACGAAAAGGTCGATACCATAGAATTTGAAAGGGTTCACAGAACCGGAGTTAAACGAGCAAATAAGTCGAGAAACATTGTGGCTGTGTTTAAGGCTAAGCGAGATAAGGACTATGTGAAAACGTTGAAGCCCGCCCTGAAAGATACCGATTTTTACTTACAAGATCAATATCCAATAGAAATAGTGGAACAAAGAAAAAGATTACTTCCTATTTTGAAAAAGGCTAAAGCTGACAAGAAGGATGCGTATATCCGGTACAATAAGCTGATAGTGGAAGGGGAGGTGTACACTGACGGGCCTTATGGTAAGGTATAGGAAATATACGAGAGTATAGTAAAAGTTGGAGTATGGAATTGCAATGGACTGAGTAATCATAAACTGTCTACAAGTGGTTTCTGTGAAATTCTCGATAAATATGATATTGTTTGCCTGTTAGAATCGTGGACTTGCAAAAAGAGCAAAATCAACATTTCTGGTTTTCAAACATTGAATTTCTATCGAAAGTTTGAGCACCGAAATGCACGCGGAGGAATTGTCGTTTATATCAAAGACAATATTTTCCCGGGTATTAAAGTCGTTAGAAATCATCACGATACGATAATATGGCTGAAATTAGACTGTGAGTACTTTGCATTAGAACAAGATTTATATATTGGCCTGGTCTATATGTGGGGGGCTACCTCCCCCGCTTATGATGTGATTAACTGTGATTTGTTCAATATTTTAGAAAATGATATAACATATTTTGATAGAATGGGATCCGTGTTAGTAGCAGGAGATTTTAATGGTCGGGTAGGTCTAGTTCCGGACTATATAGAAAGTGACAATTATGTAGAAGATATTGATAGTACCGACTATGTAATTGACAGAACCCCTAGAAGAACCTCAGTGGATAGACAATCAAATATGCAAGGTATGCAGTTAATTGATCTGTGCAAAATGACGTCACTCAGACTATGTAACGGTAGATTCCCACAGTCAGACGGGTTTACATACTACGGTCACGGGGCTAATACGGTAATTGACTATTTATTGTGCAAGGGAGATAACTTTGACATGATTAAATCCTTTTCCGTCAATGATTTCAATGAATTTTCTGATCATGCGATGTTACAATTTGATATACCGATATTGAAAAATGTGTACATTGAAAGTGAAGCAGATAGTCATTATAGTAAAATAATATGGGAAGAGGAGAAAAGTCACTTATTCAAAAGAAGTATTATATCAGATTTACCTACGTTAAATGATATTTTGAACTCAGTACGGCCAGAATCTATGGACAGAGATAGCATTGACCATCTTGTGAACAAATTTACAGATATTATAAATAAATCGGCACACCCGTTATTCAAAAAGGACAAATGTGCGAGAAAACAGACTATTTACAACAATAAAGGAGCTTTTATACAGTCAGAATGGTTCGATGAGGAGTGTAAAACTAAAAAGGCTGAATACTTAGACTGTTTGAAATGTTCTAACTTGTGCAAAAATGTAGAAAATAGAATTAAACTATGCGATAAAAAGAAGGAATATAAACGTCTTATTAATCGCAAGAAAAAACATTACAAGGTTAAAAAGAGTAAGGAAATTGAAAGCCTTAAAACAAAAAGCCCGCGAGAGTTCTGGAAATATTTCGCCAAAAGGAAAGAAAAATCCGGAGACCGAATAGAAATTGAACAATTTTATAACTATTTCAAAGAAGTGGCAGATGAAATAAATTTGGCGCCAAATCAGAGTGCAGACGAATTTTGTGCGCGTGACGGGTCACATGATTTACCCGTTTTCGATGAACTTGACGAGCCTATTCGATCTCAAGAAGTTCGCGATATTATTAACAGTCTGAAAAGGGGCAAAGCGTATTCAGCCGACGAAATAATATACGAATATTTCATATCAACCAGTGATATTCTAGTAGGCCATCTAACCGACCTGTTTAACATTATTCTACAATCAGGTATATTTCCTTCTACATGGATGGAGGGAGTAGTAGTGCCATTGTTTAAAAAAGGAGATAAAGACAATGTGAACAATTATCGCGGAATTACCCTGACTAGCTGTCTATCAAAGATTTACACGGGAATTCTAAATAAACGACTTAGTGTTTGGTGTGAAAAAAATGACGTCATTTCAGACGCCCAGTTTGGGTTCCGGAAAGGGGTTTCCACAACGGACGCGATATTTAGTCTGCATGGTTTAGTAGAGCATATGCTTAACAATGGAAAGCGTTTGTACTGCGCGTTTATAGACATGAAGAAATGTTTTGATAGTGTGAATCGCAATGCGTTATGGTACAAACTATTTCATTTAGGCGTTAGAGGGAAAATGTTACGAACGCTAAGGTCCATTTATGAACAAGTAAAATGTAGAATTAAACATTGCAATAAATATTCAGATTACTATGATATAGCCGTAGGTTTGAAACAAGGAGAATTGTGTTCACCGATTTTATACTCATTATTCGTTGAAGACCTAGAGTTATTTCTTTCTACAAAGGGAGGTAATGGAATAAACGTTTACGAGTTATCTCTCTTACTGTTCCTTTACGCAGACGACATGGTAATATTTGGTGAAAGTGTGGAAGATTTGCAGATGAACTTAGACAATTTGAAAGAGTATTGCGATACATGGAGCTTACGAGTCAACACGGAAAAAACTAAAGCTATGGTGTTTCGAAAAAGAGGGGGTATAAGACGTAATGAACAATGGACGTACAACGGTGAAACGATTGAAGTCGTCGATGAATTTAATTACCTTGGTGTATTATTAAGATACAATGGTTCTTTTAAAAACCATAATCAATTTATTTGTGGAAAGGCACTTAAAGCAATGGGTACACTGTTAAGTAACACAAACGAATTTCATTTTTCGCCTAAAGTAATGTGCCAATTGTTTGATGCTTTTGTTGGGTCGATTTTGAATTATGGTTGTGAATTATCAGGATTTTGTGCCCAAAAAGAGGTTGAACGTTTACATCTTAAATTCTGTAAAAGAATTTTGGGTGTAAAACTTTCAACCAGTAATTCTGCTGTGTACGGTGAACTGGGTCGATTCCCACTCAGGATTGCAAGTCTTGTTAGAATATTGAAATATTGGTTTAAAGTAATTAGTACTAAAAACTGTATTATTACATGTATTTATAATTGTTTGTTAGATGATCTGAGTAAAGGACACATGAACTGGGCTGGTCAGGTACGATCGATGCTGTGTGAGAACGGTTTTAGCCACGTCTGGGATGAGCCATCATCGGTGAACGCAAAACATTTCGTATCTATATTTAAGCAGAGGCTTATAGACAATTATATACAAACATGGTTCGGTGAAATTAGGGACAACAGGGTGTTAACAATATATAAAGAAATAAAAACAATATATAATTATGAGCAATATCTAGATATTATTGAAAATAAATGTGACAGGCGTGTTTATACGCAATTTAGGCTTTCAGCCCACACACTGCATATACAAACTGGACGCTATAGTGCTAACCGAATTGCCAGGAATTTACGAGTGTGCAATATTTGCCAAAGTGGGGATATAGAGGATGAATATCACTTCATCTTCGTGTGTAATAAATACAAATTTATTAGAAAAAGATACATTGATAAATTCTATCTAAATCGACCAAGTATGTTTAAACTTTGTATGTTGCTTTCTACAACAGACAAGAATACATTGTATAATCTGATAAACTTTCTAAAATGTGCATATGTGATGAGAAGAAATGAGATTTTCGATTAAAGTATTAAGTTATATACTCTCAATGTGTGTGTTGGATAACACATACATTTTTGTATAAAATGTTAATATCGATGATTGTTCTCTTTTCTGTTGTTTTCATTTGTTCTATTGTTTGTTTATTTATTCATGCCTTTGACTATTGTATTTGATATTCATGTATGGATGAGAAACATATTTGTTTAAATCCGAAAATAAATATATGTCTATGTCTATGTCTATTAAACAAATTGTTGTGGACAACAGTTCAGATTTATATAGAATTTGTCATTTCTGTCTCATCTTTGAAGGCGTATTTTTCGCTTATAAATAACAACTTAGAAAATTTAATATCATTTCTACGCATTAGAATAAGCAATCTTTGCATCAAGACATACTTTTGAAAAATGAAATAACTGTGAAATGTCACTTTAAATTTGAACGATGCTGAACACGATGAAAATAATGGATGTTTATAAAGACAAGTTATTGAACAATACAATTGTTGTATTTTTGTGTACTGTTGTGTTGTATCATACAACAGGCGAAATATTGAAGCAGAAGGAGAAAATTATTTTTCCTCGATATACTCTGAGCATTTCATAGGTGCTGTTATAAAATTTCGTAACTACGACTTGATTCAAGCCGTAGTTGCGAAGTTTTATAACGACACTGTCGATACAATCAATGTGATCAATACACAACAGTAAACCTAAACAGTATTAGATACAATCACTTTTTTTTCTCGTTTGGAAAATAGTCTAACCAGATACATCGTTTGGGAAATGGCTAGATGTTGCGTGAGACATCAGACATGTGTCTACATTACTTTGTTGATGTCTTGAAACTGGTTGTCGCTTTCCCAAGAATACCTTTATTTCAACCCGTTTCCTAACAATGACTCTCTTAGATGCCACAAGAAATAAAGTTTAGATGAATAAAGTTACGGAAAATTAAGAAATTGCTTCTTGAAAAGCATCTTTTTTATCTCCAACAATGTTTTCTTATCAGAAAGACAATGCAATACAAACTATCATTCACTTGAAATTGTCATCTATAACATCTTTGAGTTTGTGCCAGTCTAAAATTTTGCAGGTTTGTGATGTATTGACGTTTCTATCAAAGAAAACTATGGTCAATATGGTTCAAATAGGACAAACAAGAGCCAAATTTAGGCCATACTGGTTTTTAACCTAATTATCGTGACTTTTCAACAAAATTCTCGTAGCTGCAGCTTTAAACTTACGAGGTTTTTGTTGACAAGCGGCGATATGTTGCCATACTAGAGACATATAATACACGTTTATTATAATGTACAAAACTAGCTGCAATTACGAGTTTTTTGTTGAAAATGCATGTGCTGATCGTCTATTAGGCATACAACAACATTCGGAAAATTGTTGGGTCGTCATAGTTTACAGAGTGAACTGAGTACAGAACGTATGTGAAATAGTAGTGTCCCTATGTCTGTTGGCATGAAGATATCACTTTACTAGATAACTAATGTATAGTACAGTCACGATATTTTAGTACATGTTTACACATTTTATCTATGTGAAAAACACAATATCAACTCCATACTACTGTGATCTTGCATGCATACCTCCAAGAGGATCACTAGTCCACATGCAAAATTGTAATGAAAATTCAGTACATTTTACCATTGTTTATATGTGCAAAATTTGTAAACGTGTGTCATATTATCTTGACAGGACTATTATTTACACAATTAATTAGAGGACTACACTTTGTACTACACTGAATGCAAATTTTGTGCTTATTCTTGAAATAAAGTAGTTATGTCAACTGTTTTTAATACCATATGGATGCGCGATGCGCCAAAAATGGGCGTGGTTAATCATTGACCATGACGCAGTGGGCGTGGCTAATCATTGAGCATGACGTTAGTAGGCGTGGTTGACCATTGACCCGTTACATCAGAGGTCAGCCACGCCCAATGACCACGCCCAAGCCACGCCCATTTCCGGGGAAATTCCCAGTGACATCGTACCGGACGTGACATCACGGTGAACCACGACCGAACCACGTCCATTTTCGGGGTTTTCCAGTCTATTTTTAGTTCTATCAAGAATACCATAGGCTGGCTGACCACTGACGTCAATTCAGGGGACTCAGAGCCGAAGCAACGTCATAGGTCGGAGCAACGTCATAGGTCGGAACAACGTTATAGGTCGGAACAACGTTACGGATCGAAGCTTAGCCACGCCCATTTTCGGGTTTTTCCTAGGGATTATTTTCAAGCCACACCCATAATCCCCCCCCCACGAAAATGGTTTTCCCCACGGTCTATTTTTAGTTCTAACTAGAACGCCATAGGCCGTTTCACCGCTGACGTCGTATCACGAAAGGGATTACTGCTATCAGCATTTTCTTTTGTCTCAATGTTTTTCTTTCTTGTTTCAATATTTCGCGGTTATTTAAGCTTCGCTTTGACTATGCGTAAGAACGAAATACGTTAGATTTTAAAAGTGAAATTTTAGCGATGGAAAGGAATATAAGTACGGAGGAAACGGCGAAACGGCGTTTTACCGGAATGAAATGGATCGCCGCGATTATTATGTTTTCAGCAGTTTTTATCGGAATTACTATTATGGTTTCGACTTATTCCGAGGATTCGGTAGTAAGCGGAGAGAGTGAAAACGTTACAGGATGCATCTACGTTAAGAGATACGATCTCAGCGGTAACGCATTTTTAACGGTGTGTAACGTTAAGGGAAACATCACGATCGATATTAGAAAATTGAATAAGACAACGAATCGAGGTATCGTTCTCAATCTCCGCCAATGGCTGACTGTGAAACAACTGACGCATCCCATTGATGAGTCAATCGATGAGGCGAGGACCTACTGGAAAACATTAAGACGCATGCGCTAGAATTCAAACTATAAATAGAAATGACTTTTGATTGGTTGAAATTAACCGTTATAGATAGGGAATTTGAATCGCAGGCTCATTCGCGTTTAGATCATCATGACGAACAGACTGAATTCGAGATACTCTCAACACCTAGGGAAGGAGTGTTACCTATTCGATAGTAAATTCGAAGGAAATACATACATTCACATCAGGGAATTAATTTTCAAAGACGGCCAGCCCGTTCCCACTTTAAAAGGAATAACGCTGACGTTATCCAGGTGTAACGAACTGTACTCCCTCCTGAATGAAATCGGATTTCACGTGGATGAATGGAATCGAGATCAGCTGTCAGAGACATTTCGCAAGCATCTAGGGGGAAATTGGTTCGTAAGCGTTAACCCCGGGTTTCCCTGCGTGGATATACGAAAATTTTGGTTACCAGAAGGGGCTTCAGAGATCTGCGCCTCCCGAAAGGGGATATCATTGACTTTCCAACAATACGACGAATTGAAAAACGGATTAAGAATGATTCCCTCGTCAGTTCCGGAATTGTACGACGTTCTACCTTGCTACCTACAACCGAATCACGTTAGGGATCAATGCGAGGAGTGCTCGCCCGATACGAAGAAAAAAAATATGACTAATTAGTGTATTGAGCTATATGTTTAAACGCGCCGTTATAGTTTGTGTAACGTTTGCTCGTTATAGTTTGTGTAACGTTTGTTCGTTAGAGTTTGTGTAACGTTTGTTTGTTGTTGTTGTTTTTTTAAAAGTCGTCGTTGTTGTTATCACGTAATATCGTTTTTAATAAAAAGATACGTATATGTCATTTCGTCTTCATTTTATCTTTCTACGTCAACGAGTACACACCATGTATATAACCAATACCGTATACACTGCCTCGCTGAACTGCGACATCGATTTAAGAGAGTTATGCTCTCAGTTGGTTAACGTGAGATACGATCCTAAAACGTTTAACGGTCTTATATGGCAACATCGTCGTATCGGAGGAAATTGTCTGGTATTTAGAAACGGAAAACTCAATTCTAACGGAATGTCGCGTTCATTCCAAGATGGCCGTCGAAGAATAAGACGCTACGCGAGAGTTCTACAGAAACTAGGTTATCCCGTTAAATTAACGTCGGTAAAAATGATAACGTCGTCAGCATTTCACACCTTGTCGACGCCCTTGAATATCCCCGAACTATGTCGAACGTTTAAATTAACGTACGAACCCGAAATTTTTCCGGTAGTCACGTTGAGAAAAGATAACGTACACTTTTCCTGTTATCATAATGGAAAGGTTATTATCACCGGAATCAAATCTTCCTTAGACGTCGAGACGACGGTATACCCGACCCTTATTGAATTCGAATTGTTTACGTTATAAGAAGACAGTCCCTTTATGTAGCGGTTAATCATGTGTATCACCGTCGTACTCACTATTCTTCTATTAGGGGAAAATATTTTGAAGCGATATAGATTATATCGTTTGAAACGGGAAGCTGCCCAGGCCGCTGATAGATTAGTCGAGATCATGAATCGTAAGAGCTATGACTAATAGTAAAAAAACACACACACACACAAACATACACACATAAAAAATGACGTACGAAAAATACCTAGAAAAGATCTATTACGACCCGAAAAACCCAGCGTCGTACTCTAGCGTGAACAAGATTTTTAAAGTAGTTCGTCAAGAAGGAAAATATGTCATCGGAAAGAGTAAGATTCGTAAATGGTTAGAAAAGCAGGAACCGTATACAGTTCACAGGCGAGTGATAAGACGTTTTAAAAAGAGAAAGATGATCGTGCCTTATATCAACTATCTCTGGGAAGCCGATGTGGCGTATATGTCTAATTACTCTACGGAAAATGACGGTATGGGTTATTTTCTATTAATAATCGACGGTTTCTCGAGATTTGTGAGAACTTTTCCTATGAAACGCGTTTCCGGTTCTGAGGTAGAAAGGGTCCTCAAGCCTATTCTTGAAAGCGGACCAGTACCCTTAAAAATAAGGACGGATCGAGGCAGCGAATTCAAGTCAAAAATAGTGCAGAGCCTATTAAAAGAGCGCGGCATCGAACACTTTTACTCCAATAACGAAACAAAATGTCCCCTGGCTGAGAGGGCTATAAAAAACGTGAAAGGAAGATTGGCCCGATACATGACGGCCAAACAAACCCATAAGTGGATCGACGTTTTGGGAGATGTCACCGAGAGTTATAACGGGACTTATCACAGATCCATAAAAAAGGCTCCATCGAAGGTTACTAAGGCTGACGAGAGCACGCTTTGGAAACTTCAATACAAGCAAAATCCGAAGGAAGTACCCGGACGTTACAAATTTAAGGTGGGGGATACAGTCCGCATTTCGCACCAAAAAAGGCCCTTCGAGAGACATTATGACGAAAGGTGGACGACGGAGTACTTTATCGTGAAGGAAAGGGGGATGAATCAAAATATTCCTTATTATAAGTTAAAAGATATCTCGGACGAAGACATCGGTGGTACATTTTACAACTCGGAATTGGGGAAAATGACGATTAATGACGACACCGTATTTAGAATAGAAAAAATAATTCGTAAGAGAAGGGGTGAGTCGCTTATTAGGTGGTATGGCTGGCCCGCGAAGTACGACACGTGGGTGAAAAACGTCGATTTGCGCGCGTACGGCACGTAAATGATGAATAGCTTTTACCTGTTTTTGGATAGCAGAGACTCGGAAAAAATACATAAGAACAATTCTTCGTCCGATTTTATCGTAGATTTACCGAAGGCCTATAAACTGGACGGGTATTGGGAGTGCGGATTGAAAGAAATTACGTTATCGCTGGGGATTAACCCATCGAGCAAATACATATTCGTGTGTTCGGATATATTATTCGATTCCTACGCTAGGAATAGCTGTCTACCTATACTCAGAAATTTAGAGATCGGCGAAAAATCCACCGTTTCCCAATCATTCGACACACCTTTGTACGTAAGAGTAAAGAACGAGTTGATCGTGGACGTTAGACTATACCTTACGGACTCGGATCTGCAGCCGATTTCAACGCGATCTAAGCAACTTTACTGCATCCTACACTTTAGACGGAGATGGGTTCCGTAGAATATTACGATTTTAAAGAGCGAAAATGGATGCCTTACATCCCCGATACGAAGAAATGGACTCAGCATTTTTTAGATATACACGAGGGTCGGGCGCGACCCGATCAGCACGGGAAATACGTCGTCGGAAGCGGTGCCAGATTCAGATCACGCGCGGAGCCCATTAAACCGGAAGTGAAGTTTATTACTCCGGTCGCCCAGGCGGTGGAAATGGCTAAATCGGAAATAAAGCGAGATAAAGGAGAACGTAAGAGGGAAACCGCCGGAACAAAAAGAAAAAGAAAGGCGTCCGGATCCAGATACTCGAAAAAAATGAAAGACCAATTCGCTCAATAATGGCAGAGGAGCTACACGATAACGAGATGTCCATCTTCGAACCAGCGCCGAGCGATACCACGGTGCATTGTAGGGAATGGATTCAATTTCGTCCGGTCAACCAAATAACGGAGGGCTCGGCTTTAGAATTTAACGTTCCCCAACAAACTGCGGCATATATGGACTTGAAAAGATCCCTATTGAATATCAAATTTCGTATCGTGGACGAAAACGACGTACCGTTGACCGTCGATGATGTGGCTGGTCCCGTGAATTTACCGTTACACAGCTTTTTCTCCCAGATCGATTTAGCTTTACAGCAGAACCCCGTCAGTCATTTAGGGAGTAACTACCCTTACAAAGCTTATATCGACACTATTCTCAACTCGAACGAGATGGAACAGAGAAACATACTCCAATCCCAAATGTTTTATAAAGATGTCGGAAATCATGACGACTCGGATGCCAAGACCGGGACCAATAACGGGTTATTTGCGAGGTATCAAAAGACACTCGGAGGGAAAATTGTCAATCTAGAAGGACCCATCATGCTCGACCTTTTTCAACAAAACAGGCTGATCGTGAACGGAATCACCCTTTCCCTCAAATTGTGGCCGTGTCGAAACTCATTCGGACTTATCACAGACGCTATTTCACCGAAAATAAAGGTGCAAATCGTCGACGCGTGTTTTAAACTATGTCTGCAGCGACCCAACTCGGCCGTTCTCGTAGCGCATAGCGAAATGATGAAGAAAGACATTTGGCCGACCTATCCCTATTTTCGTTCGGATATCAAAGTAGCGTCCATTCCTTCCGGAATGTACAGTTTCACGTCCGACGATTTATACCAGGGTCTGGTCCCCAATAGGCTGATCATTGGACTGGTATCGAGCTCGTCCTATTCGGGGAACTACGCGACGTCGCCGTTTAATTTCAAGCACTACGACTGCAACTCTATCGGCTTATTCGTAGACGGTCAGTCTTTTCCGGGTAAACCGATGCGACCTGACTTTTCGAACGATACCTACGTTGACTGCTACAGAACGTTGGCAACGTTTCGTCATGACGTCAACGTAACCCAGGATGAATATAAAAAGGGTTACGCGTTATACGTATTTGACGTCAACCCATTCGTCAAATTTAACGTTAAGAGAAGAGGACATTGTCGTTTAGAGATTGGTTTCGCCAAACCCCTTCCAGAGAGTGCCAACGTCATTATGTACGGAACATTTCCGGAAGTGATTAACGTAGACGAAAGTAGAAATATTATATTACAATAAAAAAAAATGTGCATGTATGTTAACAAATTTTATTAATAAAAAATTGAACAAAACATTCGATTTAGTTTTCGTTATATAGTAATCCAAGACTGTCGCGAAACAGTTTTTGTTTCGCGTTTATCTTCCTTAGTTACTGGACGCCCGGGTGGTTTGACTATTTCCATCTTCTTCGAGCTGAATCGAGTTTTTACGTCCCCTCTCTTTTTCTTCGGTTTGTCCGCAGAATCCGCGCTCGTTTCGGTAATTTCGTCTTGCCGGTAATTTTTCTTCGGTTTGTCCGAAAAGTCCACACTCGTTTCGGTAATTTCGTCTTTCCGGTAATTCTCGATGAGTCTCCTATATTTATCGTAAGGGACTAGAACCGCTTTCTGCATGTTGTAAAGGTAGGTAATCCTCGACAGTTTGTAATAATGCTAAAACGTCCGCGGATTTACCGTTTAATCGCCGTTTTTTCTCGGTGTATCCGATAGTCAAATCGCCCAATAAGCGAATAACGCCAACGCGTCTTTTTAGTTTTTCTTTTTGGGCCTCGGTTAATTGAATCACAGACCTCAACACGTTATGGGCTATTTCTTCCAATACTTTCAACTGTTCTTTAGAAGCCGTAGCGAGTAGAAAATTTCTCTGTTCCCTGGTACAGGAAAGAAACAACGTTAAAAAATGTCGGTGTTCCGTAACGCGTTTCATCTTCTTACGTTAACGTGTAAACAATCGGGTCTTCTCCGGGAAAGATCGAAGTTCTTAATCTGCGCGAATCCTCTCCGTGGGGTGTGGTATCCACTA
Source organism: Fragum sueziense (assembly GCA_963680895.1). Taxonomy (NCBI): domain Eukaryota; kingdom Metazoa; phylum Mollusca; class Bivalvia; order Cardiida; family Cardiidae; genus Fragum; species Fragum sueziense. The sequence goes on along the minus strand of OY804606.1, from coordinate 4,444,466 downwards.
CAAGATATCCCCAAGGTCGTTTGAGGGCGTCTTGATAGGCTTCAACGAAACCCTTAGTTTTTCCCGGGTATAATTGTCTCCCTAAAATCGATATTTGCGACACGTCTCTTACGTTCTTCATCAAAACCAAGTAAAAGGTGTTTAAAGCTATTGTCTTACTATGTTTCCCTTGCGCGAATAGATTTTGGGAAATGAAAATGACGCTGATGTTTCGGTGATGACATCCTCGAGTGAAAAGTAACTCCATGTCGGGATTACGTACGACTTCGTGACATAAATCGTCAATTACGATTAAACGATGCCGTCGTTCCGTCGTATATTCGTCTAGTTCGGCACTCGTAACGAGACCTTGTTTAAACGTTATATTCGGCACCGTCTTTTCCATCTCTTCGAATAACGGTTGGTGAATACCGTAAAGGTATAAGATATCTTTGGGCGGATCCTCGGAGTACATATCGTTCAAATTTCGTAAAAACCTGTATACGAAGCTAGTTTTACCGGATGACGTCATTCCAGAAATAGAAATAGATGAGCGAGGTTGAAAGGGAAGAAGGGCTTTCATTTTTTCTTTAGTGACGGGTTAGGTAAAACGTATCCGATGCTAGCGCTCAAAAGGCTGATCCAAACTTCAGAAAGTCCGTTATGACAGGATAGGTTCACGATAGCGGCTATCGAAATTAAGTAGACCAGTAGAATCTGGCAAAAATAGACGATTTCGGCACGTGGCACAGCCCGTCCCATAAAGATCCAATTCTCTTCGGTTACCATTGTTCTTACATCATTAAATGCACCACATCTTCTTACGCTCTTACTTTTAAATATATTTTTCCCGTTCACCCACATACACACACACAGACGCACGCACAGAGACACACACACACAGACGCACGCACAGACGCACGCACAGACGCACGCACAGACACACGTACACACACACACACAGACGCACGCACAGACACACACAGAGACGCACGTACACACACACACAGGCACGCGCGCGCGCAGTTCATTTAAACAATAACAAAACTGAATTCAAATAATAGCGCTTTATTCAAAATAAACGCGGACAAATGTATACTAGAATATATATTTTGTATATCATTACGTCACGAAACAAAATTAGTTCAAGTTCGTTTACGTTATATTTTTGTTAAGAAAATTCTATATACAAGGCGTAAAAAGTGCAAAGTATGGTGTTCAAAATGACAAAGTGTGACGCATAAAATAACAAAGTATGGTGTTCAAAATGACAAAGTGTGACGCATAAAATGACAAAGTGTGACGCATAAAATGACAAAAATCGATGTAAAAAATAACAAAGTCTGTTTTGTTTAGAAACAAAGCCTGTTTTGTTCAATAACGGAATTGGTTTCGAAACAAAACAAAGTTTGATCAAATTTTCCTACTGTATTTCTATATAGAATGACAAAGTCTAATCGGTTTGCGGACAAAGTCGGTTTTGTTCAAAATTGAAACCGATTATATTCACTGTCAAAGTCTGCGTGAAAAATATACAAAGTGTACGTAAAATATTGACAAAGTGTACGTAAAATATTGACAAAGTGTACGTAAAATATTGACAAAGTGTACGTAAAATATTGACAAAGTGTACGTAAAATATTGACAAAGTGTACGTAAAATATTGACAAAGTGTACGTAAAATAATGGCGGTCTAGAAACTTCACAACGTCCGTATCGCTTAAAAAGTTGGACATACGTTTTTATACGTTCACGCACTTTCTTCCATCCAATCCACCATCATATCTACTAGCTCTTCATCCGACAAAATTTTTTCTTCGGTTTTATACGGACACAAAGTGATATCTAATGGTACAGTGTGTATACCATCATCGAGCACTCGGCGCTTGCAATAGAAATAAGAAAATCCGCAGCGCGTCTGATCATAGCTGTATATGCGATTTCCTCGCACCCTGAACCCCTTGTTACTCCCGGAGGCTGGTATACCGGTCTTTAACACTCGTTTAAAGATGTTCAAAGGATTTTTGAGAAAACGTTTAGAAACGCCTTTACAGCTAAATTTACATTCTTTAGTCATCACCGGGCGTACTTTACGTCGTTTTTGACCTTTAGCTTTTCTCAGAAGTCTAGTAGAGGCCATAATCGAACTCGTGGCTTTAGAGGCGACGTCGCGGCTTACGATATAGGTCTTGGAACACAAACCTAACATTTGATTTCCCGAGAATTCGACCTTAAACGTCCCAATTTTTCTCGCATCGTAACGAGAGTGTTTGTCGCAACATTCTCTGGGCAACCAGCGATCTTCGCCGGTATTGTACTTATCATCGCACAATCCCGTTATCCCGCGTTGATACTCAGTTCGCAATTCGGGTTTGACAACCTCTGCCAAACTCGGCGCAGCTATACCGAAGTAGGCCGAGTCCGTATCGGTCTCAGCAAATTCGAAGTCATTACGATCCACGTAATAGTCTAGGAAATCGTAATAGAAACCTAGCATCCTTAATTTGGCGTATTGCAGAATAAAATAGCCTAACTGTATAGGCATATCCATGTTGATCATCGCCTTTGCCGACTCAATTTCGTAGAGTCCGTCTTCCGCATCGAGGCACGACATGGACCTAAATCTAGGATCATTCACCTTGAAGCACGCCCGATTTTCGTCAGCCGCGTACGTAACGTTTCGATGTTTGGTTTTATCCATGATCATCGAACCGTACCTGCAATGGAACGGACAAATTTATAATATTCGAATAAATTAATAAAACACCATCTTCGTCGATAAGTAAATAATAAGGATATTAATAAATAAATAGGAGAACTTGATAGCTGCGATATCGTAGCCAAAAACTTGATGTTGGGTGTTGATTCGTCTAATTAGAAATTATTAGGCTAGAAAGTATAAAAAATTGTTATCAATTTTTTTCTCCAGTGGAAAATTCAAGTCTCAGTAGAATAAAATGGGTGGGTACTCCACTTCAAAATTAGATTGAACTATATTTGAAATTAATTTCGACATAAAATTACGCTGGATTGATAGAAAAATGGTTAACTTGTGGCCAGGTACCATTCTTACCGCATTCCATAGCTTTATTTTGAAGTTTGACTATGCTAAACTCGCTGGAATGAATCAATCCAGCACCTGCTCCATCGCAACGAATAGGAAGGAATTGTAACCGAAACCCAGATCAAAATTCAGAAAGGTTTCGGTTACATAATTACAACTAGAGAACTTACGCGCTATTCCCGATCAACTTCATCGTATCTCCGATAATAGCCATTTCTTTGCAAGCGTCACCGGCTCGTCTCGCATCACTGACTTCGTCGGCGAAAGACTTGAAACAAGCCATCTTCCTATATTCGACGACTTGATATATTTTAGTGACTTCTAGCCCGTGATCTAAGTACCATTTCAAAAGCGGGGTGGCGATTAAGATCTTCTGCGCTCTTAGACCGCTTACCAACAGGCGTCTAGGTCTGTCGGAGAGGCCCTGCGACCAGGTATAGGCCTGCATGTGCTCGCCTATGACGTCGAATGTGACATCGGTATTGCAAAATAAGGGGCACATCTCCGAAAAATACTCTTTAGGGGGGAGAGCTCTTTTGAATTCTAGTCCCCATTGATCAGGGACTTCGATGTCGATTTCGAGCATACCAAACAAACCCCCGAATCGGACCGCATTCAATATCTGTTTCTCCGTTACTTTTCCACGATGTTTTTGCGAGAAGAGGGGGCGGGACTCGTAAATAATATCGTAGATTTTCTTGTGGGTTTGGAAATATTTCTTAAACTCGCATTCCCACATTTCTACGACCGTGTAACCGGCTTTTCGCAAATAGTCGGTGATTTCACCCGTTTTTCGTAATCTCGCTTCTCTACCGTCCCTCCAAGCCTTGTCGGTAATTTTTTCGGTTACTATACAATCGTGTCCGTGGTGATAACAGCCCTGGAACGTAATAATAACGTTATAGAGTGACGAATCATCGTTTCGAACAAGACCGTAATGGTTGACCTATATATTTACGTATGTAGATAAATACTAATGAAGTACTGAAAAAGTAGGTCAAACAACAACGAAATATCTTAGTTCCATACGGAAAAAAAGTGAATAGATGCGAGAAAATCGCATTTTAACAGTATTAAGAAGTTCTTTTTCGAACGATACTATATAGAAATCTTCTTTTTTAATGAATTAGACCCGAGTAAAACATTTAATTTCGACGAAACGTCTATTTTTTATGGCATTGACTAGCGCGTGATTGTTAACCTAATCGCTTACAGTAAATTGTGACGTCATAAACGACGCGTTTTAATCGATCTAAATAACATCGGTAATTTCGACGTTTACTTGACCTACTACGGGTCGATTAGGTCAACAGTCACGAATATTTAAACAACTCGTGTTACACTCTGTTCCATTTAATATTTTAAATAATTACCTGAAATTGATAAACCGTGTTCGTGGCGCTTTCGAAACCATCAACAGGATGTCGGCCGATCTTGACTTCCTTCCCATTATTGCGAGCGTGAAGTATATGTTTACCTTCGTATTTAATGAGGTAATTCAGCCAGTTAAAGGCTTGCATATACTTATCTCGGAATTCGGGACGAAACTCGTTTTCCGCGTAGCGTCGAGCGAAAACTCCTTCAGGCATGTCTTGACTTATAGCCCACAAGTACAAAGCATTGGCGTCGTAACCCAAAATTTTCTGACAGAGATTTCGTCCCCTCAAAAGAGTTTCGCCGGCTTTAAGGTACCTACGTACGATAAAAAAATAACAACAATAATGAAAATAAATTCGTTATAAACAAACAAACACGCGCACAAATAAAATAATGTAAAATTCCATTCGATTAAACCTCACGATAAATGGCAGAGCAGCCCATGCTAATCGAATGGAATGATCTGCCAGGTCAATTCTCATCCGCTATACTAGATAATAATGATAATAATAACGATGATAATAATAATAATAATAATAATAATAATAATAATAATAATAATAATAATAATAATAATAATAATAATAATAATAATAATAATAATAATACTCACCTCGTAAATATAATGCTTGGTCCACCTACTATATTTGCTCTCATCGTATCATGGAGATCGCTATTTTTTTTATCTATAATTGAAAATTCGGCCCCTTGCTCTTTCGCCGACTTGAACAGCATGATTCTACTTAATCCCGGGACACTCATCGCGATTTTAAATATATCTATTCCCTTGTCGAAGTAGAATTTCTGCATTCTTTCTACCGCCGTTACGAATGGTTTTGTATCCCCCTGGTTATACCAAATGAGGAAATCTTTGAATGTGGTCATTTTCTTGTCGCGCCATATTTGTTGACAGAAACTGTAATTTTCCTCAGAAATATTCGCCCCTTTCAGCGAACTATAGAAAGCTTCTTGAGGGGGCAATTCTGTTTCTTGTAATTTACCAAAATCATCGAACCATTCGTAAGGGAAAAAGCCTAGAACGATAAATCGATAATAATAATTGAGAGATTTTACAGGCCCGTAGGAACAGGGGGGCTAGACCCCCCCCCCCCCATGTTGGATAAAAATGCCGAATTTTCTTAATTTTACGCTGAAAATCTCAGGAAAATCTTAGAAAAATCCAAATTAGCCCCCCCCCTCAATATTCAGGACAAGGGCTTAAGCTCCCCCCCCTATGAAATTGCTTCCTACGGACCTGTTATATAACTTTTTTGCAAATTTCTTTTATATTTTGAACCACGGTCTTATATATACGTGAAAGAAATTGAATCGAATTTAATTAAACGCGATTCGTATATTTATATATAGTTTATTTACCTTTGCTTTCATCGACCTTGTAGGCTTTCAAGAAACCGCTGTAACTTATTCCCGGAGCAAGAAAGAAGGATTGATCTAAGAATTTGAACTGATCCGTCGAAATACAGGCGTAAGCATTGGCCTTTTTCACCACGAAACTGTTCTCAGCGCTGGGCAGATTAAGATGCTTGGCGAGCTTTCTTTTAACGAGATTTAAGTCGTATTTGGCGCTGCAATATAATAATAATAATAATAATAATAATAATAATAAGATAATAATAATAAGATAATAATAATAATAATAATAATAATAATAATAATAATAATAATAATAATAATAAAAATAATAATAATAATAATAATAATAATAAAGATAAATGATAATAAATGTTAACGAATAAATAAGAATAATATCGGGAAAAAAGTTAATATATGATTACTGTTACTCTTATTTTCAAATAAAGCGGTTTAATCTTTTCCAAAAAGTCCTAGTTGAATGATTTACCTGTTAAATCCCAAGACTGGTAAGACTGCCATGTACCCTTTCAACTTGCCGCAGAGATTCTCTAGTTTTTCCTTTTCCAGACGGTCTTCCCTCTTTTCTTCATTCAGGCTATTCATTTTATCTTTAATGGGCTCCAAATATTTTGCCCATTTTGCCTCGGCTTCGGCGAAGCTTTTTTCTTGTATAAGCGCGAGCCCCGCTATCATTTGTTGAAGCAATTCGTCCAAATTGTCGTGGACGAAACATTGCGGTTCTGTGTAACCCTCGACATTCGAACAAATGCTCACGCTGATCGGGATGTGCTCGTGAGTCCAATTCAATTTGGCCGTACCGTCATCTCGTACTTTTCGTAACAGGCTTTCGAAGTCGAATACAGCGAAGTAGGGAAAAATCCTATCAGATTCCGGAACGTGAATCCCTATCTCGTCCAGCTGCTGGAATACAGTTTTCGGCTCTTTATAGAAAGCACCGGGGTACCTGTATTTGGTTCTGTTGTCGCAATTTGTGACGTGCCGTTTAAAGATTTGGTTTTCTCGAAACACGCGGTCACATAGGGGACATTTGTACTGTTTGGCGTAGTTCGCGAAATCCTTGATGTACGAAAGATGATTCTTGAAATGATTCAAATACATCGTTTCCTCGTATCTTGCGGCGGTTTTGAAAATTTGGATAGCTATTCCATCTTCCGCCAGTTCGTACACATTGAGGTTTATGCCGAAACATTGTTCGAAATAAACAAGTTGATTCAACTGAAGACCCTCGTAAACCTTGGCTGTAACGTGCCTAATATCTTTATGCAGCGTTTTGAATTGATATTCCCGCCATTCGTTATATAACTGAATGGGGTCTTGGTTTCTGTGAACGGCCAAGCATCGAAAGGCGCAGAGATTGTCGTCGAAAATTTTGTTGTGACTATCTTTCTCCAGACCGATGATGGCTTTGTGACATTTAATGTGGTCCGGTAACGCTTCCTTGACGCCCCCCAAAACGAAATGTGTGTTAAAGACTTGAAAACGAACGTTCGTAATCAATGCTAAACGCCATTTTGTATTAGGCCGGAGTTTGGAATCTCGTGAACGAGGTCTAAATCGTTTAATTTGTCTGCCACGCGCCTGAGATCGGATCTTTTGCCTATGAATACGGGTTCATCGAATACCGCTAAATTGGTGAAGGGACGAAAATATCTATATTCCCCGCTTTGCACGTGCTTTAGAATCATACCGAAAGTCATATTCACTTTAAAGGCGTGGGTCTGTTTCTCGTAGATGAGAGCTATTGCTCTAGTGAGATCGGCTACTGTCATATCCGGACAGACCGGGACATTGTAGATCGATAGCACGGGACCCTCCTCGTGTTGGGCTAAGATTAAGGGTTTATTCGTATTATAACAATCCCTTAATCCTAAGTCGACTTGGTCGTTTTGTAACTCCCAAGGTGGAACATCGAACGGCTGTGCTTGTAAGACGCCGTGCTCACGAGGGAAATGATCTCGCATAATATGCGCGTAGAGATCTCGTCTGTTTTCAAAACTACGAGAACAACGCCGGCATCTCACTTCGTTGGCATCGACTTTTTGTCTTTTCGCCGCGGGAGGGACTGCTTTCGGCTCTGTCGGTCTTTTATGTTTTCGCTCATGCTGGCGGAGTTCTTTATGATTGTCGAAAGAAGCGGAACAACTTTCGCAATCGAAACTCGGCGGGCCTTTACATTCGATTTCGTGTCTTTCTTTATTATCATTTCGGCTGAACTGTTTATTGCATTTACTACAACCGAACTTGGACTTTTCGTGTACATCTTTAATGTGCCTCGTTAAATTATGTTTCAAGGCAAACCTTTTGCCGCAGATATGACACACGTGATCTAACGTTTTCTCGTGAACAGATTTAACGTGTCTCCGCAAATCACTTTTTTGAGAGAAAGTTTTACCGCAATGTTGACACGTAGATGCATTCATTTTTCAATTATTTTTATTCATTCGTTTCATATTACGTCATCAATCGAAGAAATCGTCCGGGTTACACCTGCAGCACCTTAACGCACCCTCTTACGGTGTAATCGCATGAAACAATGCTCGTCGCTATCTGAAAATCGTTGAAAAACAATAAAAATTTAGATCAATATTTAAGACGCTGTACTCTTACAGCAGAACGGACATTAAACTACAATGGCTATCGATAAATCTTATTTATATCGACGAACATAACGTTCGATTTATACGTAGTTATTCGGATCGTATAATAGGGATTAATAAAGTAATCTAAAATATCTAAAATGATCTATGAAATAAATAGTTTTCTTGCTTTAAAAGGCGTTCGCTATCAAAATTATATATTATTTTATAAAATTTGTGCTTAGTCGTATTTTATTGCCATTTATACGGTAATTGTTTAAAATATTTTTTCGCGATGCTACCATTTATTTTATGAACTGCTTACCAAAGTCATTAGACATAATATTTACAACATTTAGACCAGAACATGTCAAAAAACGAGAGAATTATTTGCATCTTTATTGATTTTTATATTTTTGTGATCATTTTGAAAGCTGTTTTATAGCATATGTAATCAAAAATAGAAACATAATCAATTTCAATTTAACAATTAACTTGGAAAGCTTAGCTTTACCAAAAGATGCAATCTAAAAGAACTGCTTTTCACCAAGACCAAACATAATAACAATATTTACGAAAATAATAATGCATGACGATTTTTGCAAAATTGTAATTTATTGCCATTTATACGGTAATGGTTTAAAATGTGTTTTTCGCAATGCTACCATTTATTTTATGAACTGCTTACCAAAGTCTTTAAACATAATATTTACAACATTTAGACCAGAACATGTCAAAAACGAAGATTTGTTTTACTTTTTTATTGAATTTGTGCGATTTGGCGGCCATTTTGAAAGCATAATTATTGTTAGTATAATCAAAAATCGATTCATAATCAATTTCAATTTAACAATTTACTTGGAAAGCTTAGCTTTATCGTAATAATGCTATAAATAAGATCTGTTTTTCACCAAGAACCAATTAAAATGACAATATTTATAACAATTATATACTTGGTGATTTGTACTTAGTTGTGTTTTATTGCCATTTATACGGTAATGATTTTAAAAATCTTTTCCGGAATGCTTCCATTTACTTCATGAAATGTTTTTCTGGGTCTTTAAACATAGAAATCACAGTATTTGGAGCAAAATATGTTCAAAAACGAGGATTATAAAACGTTTTTGTTGATTTTTGCGATTTTGGCGGCCATTTTGAAACAATTCAATCATGCGCGATGGTTAATGAGCCACTTTTTTAACATGGCAACACATCTTTGTTCTTTTACAGACTCAATTATATTTCAAATATGATCTTACAACGCAAAACAAATGTTAGGCTGCTGATATTAGATACCAAGTCAAATTGTCTGTTTTCATGGCGGCCATCTTGAAAACCATTCAAAATGCGAGTGCATCCCAGGATATCGACTGTTAATATCTTGATTCCTATTCAGGGGGGTCCAATGAACATTTCTATACCACTCCCAGACTGCCCTTAGGGGATGCGTGCAGAGCCCTCCTGGCCCACGGACTAAAACAACATCCTTATAAGATTGCATAATAATACTACGCGAACCACGTCGTTCTCTAATGCTGTGAGGGACCTTTGAAAGATCCCGTCTCGATTAAATTCATTCGTTTTGACTAATTTGCATCCCCATTTATCGACAAATTGAGGAATCATCCACGAAAAAGTCCCGCGTGTCAACGCATAAAAAACTAAATGTATTTGAAATATTTCGACTATTATACATCCACCCATTACCACACCATGACTTTTTTTTTAACTCCCTACAAGATCATGCCTTTGAAAAACAATGTGGGAAACGTAGCAATTGCTTCGTTTTTCACAATGTTTTCTGCCTCGAAAGATAATAAATGTTAAGTTTCATGCACTTGAAATTCTCGTCTGCGCCACCTCTAAAATTGGAACAGTTCAAAATATCATTTGGGAAATGGGTTAAGCAATGAGGAAATATTTAACTTTTGTCGCGATGTTTCTCGTAAAATGGCGTAGATATTAAAAAGAGATATCGCCGAAACATAGAAATCAAAAGAGAAAATTGTTTGTTAACTTTTGTCGAAATATTTCTCGTAAAATAGCGTAGACATTATGAAGAGATATCGATGAATCATAAAAATGAAAAGAGTAAATTGTTTGTTAACTTTTGTCGCAATGTTTCTCGTAAAATAGCGCAGATATTATTAAGAGATATCACCGAAACATATAAATGAAAAGAGAAAATTCTTTGTTAACTTTAATCGCAATGTATCTCGTAAAATAGCGTAGTTATTATTAAGAGATATCACCGAATCATAAAAATGAAAAAAAAGAAAATTGTTTGTTATTTTTTTGTCGCAATGTTTCTCGTAAAATAGCGTAGATATTATTAAGAGATATATCGCCGAATCATGGAAAAGAAAAAAAACGCGGGAACTATGCATCAACCGTGATACATGCCATTAAGCGTTTTAACAAAACATTGGCGAAGTAGGATCATTACATATGCATATATTCCGGGTAAATCTTGCTTGACAATACCACGTCATGTTGATAATGAATTAATTAATAAGTAATAATGTTAAAGTAATAGATTAATAGGAAATAATAACTTAATAATAATAAAAATTGAAAATAGAATTACTTGTTATTTAACAGCAACTTCTTAAAATTAGTCGTTATTTGGCAGCAATTTCTCTTCATATAAAACGTATCCTATAAAACGTGTCCTTTCCATCTTACGAATCACTTAACAATGATTGGATTAGTAAAAGATCTCCCCTTTCATTATCCGTTCTTAATCTTGTAACAAAAGACTATTATCCGTCCTGAATGAATGCGATAACGAACTCTTTCCTTCATAAGTCCTAGCACTGTCGAGACAAGCGTTAAAAATATTCGGTTAGTTTAACTATTCGTCGCTTATTGACGATTAAAATAACGCGAGTTGTATTGTTGTAAAGTGATCGTTTCCGCTCATAATCTTAATTCGACATAGTCATAGTCTTAAAATAGAATAAAACGTTGGAATTTGAATAATAAATATCAATTTTCCATTGTGTACCGATCTTAGATGAGTCAATGGGGATGCGTCATTGGGTATTCGGCGATATAACACTGACCCTTTCGTGGTCCCTTGTGGGTTTGTTACGCCGGTACAGGAAATTAAATTAAAAATGGATTAAATTTACCAATCGACTTTAATATGTAAGTACATTCGATCTTGAACGAGATATACGGTTCAATAAGAATTATGCATCATGATTTATGCGCCCTTGCCATCATCTTTCAAAACGACGTTGGCAGAATAAAGGGTTAAAAGGGTCATCTTGTTTATGATGTATTATTAGATAGTTTTATCAATAACGAGTTAAATTTCCATTGTCCGTGAACTTCTATTGTTAGCGGAATAATAAGTGTTACGCCCCAGGTTCCTCATTGCCTGTGAACCTCTATTGTTAGCGGAATAATAGGTATTTCGCCCCAGGCATTGTCTGAACTCTTAATTAAGGGTTAATCACCTTATCACCTGGACAGAACACTCTTAGTCACAGCCCGTTAACGCAATACAGTACTTTTTATAGGCGATGACTTAGGATCATTACAGTTCATCGTTAATTTACCCTTTCCCAAACGACAAAATTTAGGGTGATCCACTTCAAAAACTGTCACAAAAGACAAAATGGATGTTATAAAAGATGGAATTTATGTAAAATATGGTACAGAAAATATTGAGACAAAAGGAGAAACTGCTGGTTATCTGCAGTTTGTTCTTTCGTTTCAATGTTTCCCCAAACATTTTCTTTTCGTTTCAATGTTTCCCCAAACATTTTCTTATAGGGATGTCAAAACCGGGTCTTGTTTGGGAAAGGTTAAGGACCATAATGATCATCGCGAAACTGATTTCCTCAAGATGGAAATCGATTATTTAGAGCAAGACAGTCGTAAGTGTACATGCAGTTACCACTGTTTTGCGTCATTTTATCCGTGTGTAGCTGATAAAAATTGCTGTAATTCACTAATAAGTGCGTTGACCTATACATTTTTTGAATTATTATCAGGTCATGTCGCTTAATAAAATAAGGGAGTTTTATCAAATTCTATTAAGTAGAACTTGAAATATTTCCCAAAATATGCAAATTTTGACATAAAACGCTCCAGCTTCGTTGATCTAATCGAACACGTGAGCATGATGTTTTCTACATATACGCGTTTATAAAAGCACATATTTTGGGTTTTCTAAGTAAATGAAAGACGTTACTTTAAATCCGTTTTCGGGACTAAACGATGAATATACAGCTTTTTACAGGCGATTTAGTGACCTTGGACAGGTGCGTGAAATTGTGATATTTTTCTATATAGGGGTATGTGGTATAGAACAAACGATTAAATCGATCCTAAGATTTGCTTAGTTGCGCAACATTTAATTTCTCGGACACAAAAGGCGCCCTTGACATCACTGAAAATTTCCGATGATCTCAGTTCTACGACAGGAAATGACCATTGTTAATCCTAAATTTTGTAACAAAAGACCATCGTCAATCCTAAATTTTTACGAATTCTTAATTAAGGGTTAAAAGGGATATCTTGTTTATTGTGTATGTTTAGATAGTTTTATCAATAACGAGTTAATTTTCCATTGTCCGTGAACTTCTATTGTTAGCGGAATAATGGGTATTACGTCCCAGGTATTGTCTGAACTCTTAATTAAGGGTTAAAAGGGATATCTTGTTTATTGTGTATGTTTAGATAGTTTTATCAATAACGAGTTAATTTTCCATTGTCCGTGAACTTCTATTGTTAGCGGAATAATGGGTATTACGTCCCAGGTATTGTCTGAACTCTTAATTAAGGGTTAAAAGGGATATCTTGTTTATTGTGTATGTTTAGATAGTTTTATCAATAACGAATTAACTTTCCATTGTCCGTGAACTTCTATTGTTAGCGGAATAATAGGTATTACGTCCCAGGCATTGTCTGAACTCTTAATTAAGGGTTAAAAGGGTCATCTTGTTTATGGTGTATATTTAGATAGTTTTATCGATAACGAGTTAAATTTCCATTGTCTGTGAACTTCTATTGTTAGCGGAATAATAGGTATTACACCCCAGGTTCCTCATTGCCCGTGAACCTCTATTGTTAGCGGAATAATAGGTATTTCGCCCCAGGCATTGTCTGAACTCTTAATTAAGGGTTAATCACCTGGACAGGACACTCTTAGTCACAGCTCGTTAACGCCATATAGTACTTTTTATAGGCGATGACTTCGATCATTACAGTTCAACGTTAATTTACCCTTTCCCAAACGACAAAATTTAGGGTGATCCACTTCAAAAACTGTCACAAAAGACAAAATGGATGTTATAAAAGATGGAATTTATGTAAAATATGGTACAGAAAATATTGAGACAAAAGGAGAAACTGCTGGTTATCTGCAGTTTGTTCTTTCGTTTCAATGTTTCCCCAAACATTTTCTTTTCGTTTCAATGTTTCCCCAAACATTTTCTTATAGGGATGTCAAAACCGGGTCTTGTTTGGGAAAGGTTAAGGACCATAATGATCATCGCGAAACTGATTTCATCAAGATGGAAATGGATTATTTAGAGCAAGACAGTCGTAAGTGTACATGCAGTTACCACTGTTTTGCGTCATTTTATCCGTGTGTAGCTGATAAAAATTGCTGCAATTCACTAATAAGTGTGCTGACCTATACATTTTTTGAACTATTATCAGGTCATGTCGCTTAATAAAATAAGGGAGTTTTATCAAATTCTATTAAGTAGAACTTGAAATATTTCCCAAAAAATGTAAAGACATAAAACGCTCCAGCTTCGTTGATCTAATCGAACACGTGAGCATGATGTTTTCTACATATACGCGTTTATAAAAGCACATATTTTGGGTTTTCTTATTAAATGAAAGACGTTACTTTAAATTTAAATTTCGGGACTAAACGATGAATATACAGCTTTTTATAGGCGATTTAGTGACCTTGGACAGGTGCGTGAAATTGTGATATTTTTCGATGTAGGGGTATGTGGTATAGAACAAACGATTAAATCGATCCTAAGATTTGCTTAGTTGCGCAACATTTAATTACTCGGACACAAAAGGGTTATTATCCGAGTACCGTAAGATTATCCGATATTTCTATTGTTACTTAAATGAACGGATGTTCCTTTGCGGAGACTGACTAATTCGATCAATTACTCGATCAAGATAACATTTTAGGAGATTAAAAGGGATTAAAACTGCGCATCGACGGTGTTGGGGGGATTAAAATTTGTCGTTAGTCCGACCTAGATAATCCTTTCCCGAACGAGATCTAGTCTGATCGTGACGCGTGAGAAAACATTGAGAGAAAACAATAAACATTGAGAAAACAATAAACATTGAAACAAAGAAGAAAACATTGAGATAAAAGAATACATTGAGACAAAAGAAAACATTGAGACAAACAAAAAAACCCATTGAAACAAGAAAGAAAACATTGAAACAAGAAAGAAAACATTGAAACAGAAAACATTGAAACAAGAAAGAAAAACATTGAGACAAAAGAAAATGCTGATAGCAGTAATCCCTTTCGTGATACGACGTCAGCGGTGAAACGGCCTATGGCGTTCTAGATAGAACTAAAAATAGACCGTGGGGAAAACCCGAAAATGGGTGTGTCTTGAAAATGATCCCTAGGAAAAACCCGAAAATGGGCGTGACTAAGCTTCGATCCGTAACGTTGCTCCGACCTATAACGTTGCTCCGACCTATGACGTTGCTCCGACCTATGACGTTGCTTCGGCTCTGAGTCCCCTGAATTGACGTTAGTGGTCAGCCAGCCTATGGTATTCTTGATAGAACTAAAAATAGACTGGAAAAACCCGAAAATGGGCGTGGTTCGCTCGTGGTTCACCGTGATGTCACGTCCGGTATGACGTCACTGGGAATTTCCCCGGAAATGGGCGTGGCTTGGGCGTGGCTGACCTCTGATGTAACGGGTCAATGGTCAACCACGCCTACTAACGTCATGGTCAATGATTAGCCACGCCCACTGCGTCATGGTCAATGATTAGCCACGCCCATTTTTTGGCGCATCGCGCATCCATATGGTATTAAAAACAGTTGACATAACTACTATAATATCTCAGTATATCAATGTGGATTGATAAGAAATATGATGCCTACATATAAAACAAAAAATACATAGGCCTATTATGCGAATTACTATGTTTAAAGTGACATTTCAGAATTTTTTGTCATGAATTTTACTTTTATTTTTATCTGAAAGAGCAAACTTCCTTATGAAAATTCTGAAAATTTGGAGCCAAAATATTGCGCCGTTAACGAGAAATTTATATTTTTGTGTTAAAATTGAACAAATTGTTGTGGACAACAGTTCGGATTTATATGCAATTTATCGATTATGTCTCACCTTTAAGTGCGTGTTTCTCGCTTATTGGCAACAACTTCAAAAAACCAATAGTATTTATACTCACTAGAATAACCAATCTTGGTATTGACGGCGAGATTTGACCCGGCAGAGCAGACCAAGCGGAAAGGTCAACAGACTTATCGTCCAGGGGTGATAGGTATGCCGGAACCCCTCGTGATTTGCCGAACACTTCGCATGCTTCGCTATTTACAGCTAATAATTATATCATTCGACGACTTAACAGAATTTGCACGTGTATACATTTGTCGCGTCATCTTAAAATGGTAATTGCTAAACCGAATATGCAAAAAAGCCGATCCTGGTCAGCCTGTGCTATCTGTGCGGTATGACCAGGATGTGAACGGTATTTAAATATTTTCATTTTTTTGAGATTACGCCTATTTTAATGATTAGCTTTACTGAAAATTTCGATCCAAACGGACCAGGGTAGCTTAACACTTTTTTTTGACTAGATTAGAGTGCACGGAACCTTTTCATTTCTCGCTGACGACTTTGTGTTGCAGCTGAATTTCTACGGACGAATATTCTCTAGACAGGTTCTTTTGATATATTGTCATTGGTGATCTGAAAGAGCACTGTCCTTGTCGTTTTCCCCTTGCAGTCCTTTATGGAGGCCCTCGAAGGGGCAACCCCAATATAGCTGTTGGAAATTCTCTCACTCCAGCGGTCTGAGACCGATATAAAACCTGAAGAGTGAAGGGCATTACGGGGGCCCTCGAAGGGGCAACCACCAACCCGGAGAAATTCATTTTCCACTCCAGCGGTCTGAGACCGATTTAAAATCTGAAGAGTGGTTGCATCTGATGCAGTGGTAAAAGATGCATTGGCTGATTGTTTTCCATTTGGTCATAGCAGCTCCGCTCTGCTTGTTTCCCTATTTGGTCGTTCTTTAGAGATCCCCATAACTCTGTACTGGCTACAAGACGTACGCGGGAAGCCCAGACAAAGGAAATTCAGAAATTCTCTAATATACGCAATTATGTAATATTCCGGAACTCAACCACTTTTTGTCTATGTACAATTAACATTCTCAAAACAAAATGAACATATTTTATCCCTCTTATGTCACTTTGAAGACTTGATTAAATCCAAATCCGTATGGAAATATTTCCCACGAGCTTGACTACTACGAAAGCATACGTGTTCTGTGAGGTTGACCACGTGACTGGCTGTTGTGTTCACTCCAATGATTCTCAGTTCGTGGATTGGCTCTATAGAATCATATTTTCACATGGCGCCATAAAGTTGTATAACGGATACAGTGCACGCTTTTACGTAAATTAACGACGGACCATTCCCCTCTAAACTGGACAATAAACTTTTCCACTTTTCTGTACAATTAAGGTCACTCTGCCGGGTCAATTATTTTCCTCTATATCAAGACATACTTTGAAAAAAATGAAATTGGAATGAAATGTCCCTTTAATGACAGGAGAAAATATATGACCAAAGTTCCACCTTAATCCATTACCAAACGGCAAAATTTGGACTAGTACAAATTCAAAGAAGTTGCAGACGACAACTTTAAGTGCATGAAATTTAAAATGTTTTGGTCTTTTTGGGTAGGAAACATCGTGGGAAATGAAGAAATTGCTTGTCACAAGCACTTTCTTCACTTTCCATGATGTTTTCCAAAGCCATTATTGTGTTGGGAGTCAAAAAGAGTCACTGTGTGGTAATGGGTTAATAGAAAAGGTGTGGAAAAACATTGAGGCAGGACAAGCAAAATTAAGGTAACGAGAATTTTATCCTTTTTCCTCAGCATTTTCTTTCCCATATTGTACATAAATCATATCTTAATTTAATTCCATTTTGTTGTCTGCAGCAACTTCCAAATCGGAGTATCCTCAAAATTTGTTGTTTTGGAAAGGGTTGGAAAATGATGAAAACAAAACATGGATAATTCTGTGAGTTAAAAAACTTTAACTTAAAGTTTAATCATCTTGACAAGTTTGATGTTGTGACATAACAAATGACAAATTCACAGTGCTTTCACAGCCATAACATTAAATGTTATCTGCATTTTCCCGGTGCCTCTATGATAGCACAATTCTTTAATATTGTCACGACAAACCTGAGGCGCGTTCTTTAGAGCGAGATTTTTTTTAAGATTTCTTAGATGTTTTTGATACGGCGTCTTTGAGACCGAGATTATTAGCGAGGTGTTCCGAATGTTCCATACTTCATACAAATGACGTCATCATGACGTCATTTGTATGAAGTATGGAGCATTCGGAACTCCGCTGTTTATGAATCATGGAGCATTCGGAACATCTCGGTCAATTCTCTCCCATATAGATTCTACAGAATTTACCGAGGGGTTCCGAAATAAGTATAGATCAATGGCGGCTCCCAGTGATCGTCTTAAAAATCTTGCTCAAATGAGCGCTTCTTCCTTAAACATCTTAAGAAATCTCAAGATATCTCAAGAAATGTCGCTCTAAAGAACGCGGCTCAGGTCTTGTTTGGGAAAGTGTTAAAGGAAGATGGTCATATCACATGATGGTGTAAACACAGGTCACATTTTCTAGTGACGGGACACAAGTAATGAAAACTAGGGGCCACATTCATGCTGTATTGAATGATCTGTGATTTACGATATTTGTTATTTTGTCGTCAAGTTTTATTATAATTCAACTTCACCTGTAGCTAAATAATCCTGCAAGATTTATGTTACCAGGACAACGCGAGAGTTATGGCACGCGCCGCAATCGACATTCAAGTATTTGATGGCGTCACTTCAAAATTGGTACATTTAATTGCATTTGCGAAATAATAAATAATACGAATGAAAAGAATAGCCCTGCGTAATCAACACGTTCAAAAAGGAATTTGAGTTTTAGTAGCGGTCAAAATATGTCGAGTCCTGGAAGAAATACGAGTATAACTGTCAACAGAAATTCTAGTCATATGAAATCGACGGAAATGCGAATGAAGTCTATACTAGTACAGGACAGATTGTGCAAAGTAGGCATCGTGGCTTGGGTTGAATTATTTTGTACTTAGGTGCTTAACATCAGCTTTAAAATGGGGGAAAAGTCCAAAATGTTCATTAGAAAAATAGGAAAGTTATCCCGAATAGTTTTTATTATTGAGACATGTCATGAAATAGTGGAATTCGTCTTCTACATGACGCGACCCGACTGACATACCATACTTGACTGTCGTCGTCCCGCCGCCCGCCGAACTTTATCGGAAATACTTTCGGATTATTTCGTCAACTGTCGTAATTGTCCGTCTATTTCAGACAAAAGATTGTTCAGTTCAATATATCAACGAGTCGGGTTCTGACAAAAGGCACAAGTTTACAGCGCATTTACTCACCGTGTTTTTAGATCAATTTGTGCCTAAATTAGTACACATCAACCAGGATCCACTGAGATCTAGTTGTCTTAAAGATCCAATGTCATTACAGGCATGTTAAAAAGATAACCTTAGATGCTGTCTTTTAGCATTATGATGGACTGTTTACACAATTCAGATCACATAAAATAAGATTAGCCAGACTAGGGCCGACACTTTTCACTTTATGTATTTTTCTAAACCCGGAATGTTTTCCCCATCTAACTATATGTTCATTTTTTTTGCGTATGGGATCTGGTTGACCTGTGCTGAGTCTGACAAGTTTGTCAAAATTTGGATTTTTGGAATTCGAATAAGGTCCCTTTTAGCGCGACGGGTCACATTAATTGATTTCATATGGGTCTTTATAACTGTCGTAATCTAAGTCGCTACAGGTCAGACGAAGCCAAATTTGGGCACACAGAAAACGAATGGACATATTTCAATTATGAATAAATATTTTTCTTTAAAGATAATCACCCCAAAGATGGGTGAGAATGCATCTTTAAAGGTACATGTAATAACAAAAGCTTATAAAAAACAGCATTGATATACATCAGACTGCGTATATACATGCTGATCTGGATCCGCATTGTTCTTAAAAGGCAAGAAGGGTCCTCTTTCCAGATCCCCGCACAAATGGTCTTGGACGAATACACATAGAGCACGCATAGAGTTCAGACTTTTACTAGTTGAAGAAAAATGATGATACGAGACATTCACACTGGTAACAGTCTACAATACTAATACTAACTATCATGATTGATGGGTTGAAATGTAGCATAAAAGTTAATAGGGAAGGATTTTATCTAGTTAAACCTGACGTGATTTCGGACAAACAATGGTATTTCGTATGTGTTGTTATAAAATCTCGTAACTACGGCTTGAATCAAGCCGTAGTTACGAAATTTTATGAAAACACCGACGGTTTATTAAAACAGAACAGTAAACCTATTCTATTTTTAGCCCAAAATTAATTTGTCATTTGAGAGAATTAATATTTGCTTTGAACGAGCGAAAATGCCTTACCAAACATTTTATTTAAAATATTTTGAATTTTAGAATTTATAAATGAACTTGGAACTTTATAATAATTGTTATCATAAAGGGGAAGAGAAATTAAAAAAAAAAAAAAAAAAAAAAAAAAAGATTTATCAACAGACTTGGGATCAACAGACATGTGGAAAACAATGATTCAACAGACCACATTTTCTTCTGACGCGAGTTTTATTACGGCGGAGGTCTAATTGATATTTTGAAACTGTAGCAATAAATATGATCCTTCTTGGTTAAAATGTTTAAATGTTGAATTAAGTCTTTAATCGCGTGTTTTGTGTAATTTAATGCAAGTTACAGAGGTGACCTTTGAAGACAAAAGATTGAAGAAAGGGATAAATTTTGGCGTAACTGTCACCTGTAATCGAAGAGCAAGCCACGAGAAAACGATTCCACAAATAAAGACATGACTATGAAAATAATTACAATATAATATCTTAAATGCCAAAAAAAGATACTCGGAAACAAATATCACCTACAGGCAGTTCGTGAAGAAAATGGTTTAGTACAAAAGACGCATGCGGTTTAATTCCATCCCCACACAATGAGACTTTTCGACGTACCACATGATAAAGGCTTTGAAAAGCATTGTGGAAAATGAAGAAGACTGTTTCGATTTGAAATCTGCGACATATGACAAACTGTATGTTAACTTGTTCAAAATATAAGTAACGTGTACAAAATGGCACAGAAAATATCAAGACAGAAAAAGCAAATGCTAATCATCATCAGTTTGCATCAGTTTGTCTTGATGCTCTCTCCAGCTCTTTCTGTTAGGCATATCAAAGCAAGTTTATGCTCGGAAATGTTTGATTTAGCAAGTGGTCGTTTAATAAAGACAGCCGCTCAATTGGTCTTCATTCGATTATTTCAAAGCAATCTTTGGCATTTATTAAACATTTTGTGCGTTAGAAAAAAGACCCAATCGCTATTTCCGAATACAAGTCAATTTCCAATAATGAATGCATCGTAACGGTAAAAAGTCAACAGAAGGGAAATCATTCCAATATCACTGGGTCCCTTACTGATTGTATGCAAAACCAACGCACGATCCTTTGTGTTACTAAATTGAGCTCTTCATAAATAGTCATTTTGCTGTAAAAACGCACAGATGAAGGCAGATTATGTTTGCATAAGGCTTATTTACATACAGAGTGGATCAACGTCTATTACTTTTTTACCGACCGATTCTCAAAAACTATCATTCGTATACTGCAATTACCTGGTGTTTTCCAGCCTTCTCTGCTTAAATTTATTTTCAAAACGGTCCTATACTAGCATAATCATCGAAAGAAACTCGAATGTGCTGTGCACTGTGATTCACTGCCGAGTACACTGCTTGTAAAAATGACTACCTTCTTCACAGGGCATACTCTGTCACAAAGAACCTGACACGGATACACATGGTTATTGCTCAGTGAATATAACGGTAAAAGGGAACAGAAGGGGCTGTAGTTCAGAACGAGGCTGGTATCGACAGATGCGAGACTGACCCCGAGGTCACGTGGGGATGGAAGAAGATACAAGATTATTTGCATAATAATTTGGTCGCGTCATGTGATAGCGGGCTAATTGATTACTTGATGCATGAATGAAATGTTTTGGCAATAACATTTCCTATCAAATTTTGAAAGTATTTGTAATAAAGGCTAGTGTAGTATATTTTATGATAATTATTAAATGCACATTAGACTGAATTTTACAGCCCTTGTTTAAGAAATGCATTGAAAAGGATTTCAAGAATTTAGTAAGCATTTAATAATCCTATTTTGATGTTCTTAAAATAAAATAAATAAAATGAAGAAGTTATGAAATTGGGTTTACTCTTTTTGTACGAGCATATGTCTTTTTCTTGGTAATAGAGTATTTTCCCAAATAGTGATTCTTTTTAAAGATTCTAATGGATATGTGTTTAAGAAACAGTGCAAGAAAATGGCAAATTACTCATAATCAGCATTATTTTTTTTTTCCTTTTCGCTGAAGATTTTCCATGATGATCCGTGGAACTTTCTAAAATTTATCTTTTCTGCTACAATTCCTTTGCATTCTTAATCAGCTTAAAATATCATTGTTTACCCATTTCCACACTTTCCAACGGTTAAGGTCTTAGGAAAACATTGTCGAAAATGAAGAAATTGATTGTGACAAGCAATTTCCTCATATCCGACAATGTTTTCCACCCAAAAGACCCCCCAAAAAAATAAAAAAGAATATCACACACTTGAAATTGTCATCTGTGCACTCTTTAAATTTGGAGTAGCCCAATTTTTTCCGTTTCGTAAAGTGTTAGATTAAGGAAAATGTTAGCATTGCATAGATGTATTGACCAGCATGATTATCGAGTTCCATTATGACCCATTTCTTCATACCGCGTCCCATTATCAGCCATATAACGGTAACTCTAGCACTATAACTACGCCATATGGGACCGTCTAGAACGGAGCGGGGCTAACACCTCCTTATATGGAATAAACAGGGGAATTCTGCTGTAAAATTCTTTATTAATACTGACGGGTAAATAGTTCTAGAGAAAAATATAACAGACTGCTGATTGGACAATTATTGTAAAGTTCATTTTCTTGAAAAAAAAGTATTTTTATCGTGACAACTAGAACATTAGACTAAAAATTTATATAAAAATATAGTTTATATAAAAAAAGATTATTGTATCATTCAGAATAAAAAATTAGTTATAAGAGTAGAGTTCCAAATACTTGATAAACCTCCAATCGTTTCGATCAGACTTAGACTATTTGTAATGAGGTTCGAAGACCACCGAAAGATGAGTGTGTGAGATTTGATCGCATGTTTTACCAATGTGCCTTAGATTTTGGGAATTTGCTGATAATAGCTGTAAGTATGAATATTCTTTTACTACAACGTAATATTTCTATGAATATCATTTAATCCTCCAAAAGTCTAAGGAATGCATTTTTTTGGCCAGTATTATGTACAAAGTTTGAAATGATAGCACGTTTGTTACAACGCGTTTTGTAATAAACCTGCAAAATGTAATAAGTATTACAAAACGCGTTGCGATGACATGAAATGTAATAAAATTCTGTACAACGCGTTATGTAATAAAGTCGCAATATGTAATAACTTTTATCACCGACCCAAAGTTCGTTCAAAACTTGACGCCGTTAATTGAGAGGGAAGGAAGAAGGCATGAAAATGGCGATTTCGACATTATTTTCTAGGCAAATATTAGAAGATCATAGTGAGAAAACGAAATTTTGATATCGACAAATGCCACATTTTTATCACATTTCTAACTGTATATTGATTCAAATAAGTTACTTTTTATCATTATATTGCTAGAAATTGATTACGGAAAATTTGAAAAATGTTTATTACAAAACGCGTTGCGATGCCATGAAATGTAATAAAAATTATGTACAACGCGTTTTGTAATAAAGTTGCAATATGTAATAACTTTTTTTCACCGACGAAAATTTCGTTCCAAACTTGATGCCGTTGATTGAGTGAGAATGTTGAAGGCATGGAAAGGGCGATTTCAACATAATTTTCTATGCACATGTTCTAAGATCATAGTGAAAATATAAAATTTTGATATAAAAAACTGGCTCCTTTTATAAATTTCTAACTGTATATTGATTCAAATAAGTTATTTCTTATCATTATAATGCAAGAAATTGATAATGAAAAAGTTGAAAAAAGTTTATTACAAAACGCGTTGCGATGACATGAAATGTAATACAATTCTATACAACGCGTTTTGTAATAAAGTTGCATTATGTAATAACATTTTTTCACCAACGAAATTTTCCTTCCAAACTTGATGCCGTTGATTGAGTGAGAATATTGAAGGCAAGAAAAGGGTCGATTTCAACATAATTTTCTATGCACATGTTCTAAGATCATAGTGAAAATATGAAATTTTGATATAAAAAACTGGCTCCTTTTATAAATTTCTAACTGTATATTGATTCAAATAAGTTATTTCTTATCATTATAATGCAATAAATTGATAATGAAAAAGTTGAAAAAAGTTTATTACAAAACGCGTTGCGATGACATGAAATGTAATAAAATTCTGTACAACGCGTTATGTAGTAAAGTTGCAATATGTAATAACTTTTTTTCACCGACCCAAAGTTCGTTCAAAACTTGATGCCGTTGATTGAGTGGGAATGAAGAAAGCATGAAAATGGCGATTTCGACATCATTTTCTAGGCAAATATTCAAAGATCATAGTGAGAAAACGAAATTTTGATATCGACAAATTCCACCTTTTTTTTTTATCAAATTTCTAACTGTATTTTGATTCCAAAAAGATACGTTTTTTCATTATATTGCTAGAAATTGATTATGGAAAATTTGAAAAATGTTTATATTTATTGAATATTTGCCTAGAAAATGATGTCGAAATCGCCGTTTTCATTCCTTCTTCATTCCCACTCAATCAACGGCATCAAGTTTTGAACGAACTTTTGGTCGGTGAAAAAAGTTATTACATAATGCGACTTTATTACATAACGCGTTGTACAGAATTTTATTACATTTCATGTCATCGCAACGCGTTTTGTAATAAACTTTTTTCAACTTTTTCATTATCAATTTATTGCATTGTAATGATAAGAAATAACTTATTTGAATCAATATACAGTTAGAAATTTATAAAAGGAGCAATTTTTTTTATATCAAACTTTCATATTTTCACTATGATCTTAGAACATGTGCATAGAAAATTATGTTGAAATCGACCCTTTTCTTGCCTTCAACATTCTCACTCAATCAACGGCATCAAGTTTGGAAGGAAAATTTCGTCGGTGAAAAAATGTTATTACATAATGCAACTTTATTACAAAACGCGTTGTATAGAATTGTATTACATTTCATGTCATCGCAACGCGTTTTGTAATAAACTTTTTTCAACTTTTTCATTATCAATTTCTTGCATTATAATGATAAGAAATAACTTATTTGAATCAATATACAGTTAGAAATTTATAAAAGGAGCCAGTTTTTTTTATATCAAAATTTTATATTTTCACTATGATCTTAGAACTTGTGCATAGAAAATTATGTTGAAATCGCCCTTTCCATGCCTTCAACATTCTCACTCAATCAACGGCATCAAGTTTGGAACGAAATTTTCGTCGGTGAAAAAAAGTTATTACATATTGCAACTTTATTACAAAACGCGTTGTACATAATTTTTATTACATTTCATGGCATCGCAACGCGTTTTGTAATAAACATTTTTCAAATTTTCCGTAACCAATTTCTAGCAATATAGTGATAAAACGTAACTTTTTGGAATCAATATACAGTTAGAAATGTGCTAGAAATGTGGCATTTGTCGATATCAAAATTTCGTTTTCTCACTATGATCTTCTAATATTTGCCTAGAAAATAATGTCGAAATCGCCATTTTCATGCCTTCTTCCTTCCCTCTCAATTAACGGCATCAAGTTTTGAACGAACTTTGGGTCGGTGATAAAAGTTATTACATATTGCGACTTTATTACATAACGCGTTGTACAGAATTTTAATACATTTCATGTCATCGCAACGCGTTTTGTAATACTTATTACATTTTGCAGGTTTATTACAAAACGCGTTGTAACACACGTTAGTATGAATATCGACTAATATAAGTACAAGTTCTTGTATTCTTGTCATGGGAAAAAATTGGATTTGTAGAAAAAGTTTCATCTTTTGTCGGTATTGCAAAATTTCACCGTAATAACATACACTGGTTTAGACATATCTTTCCAAGTAGGCTTTGAAAAAGTATTGAAAGAAGAATATTTTCTTAATATTTTCCATGTCATTTTTTATGCATGGATTACATTAAGAGGCACTTTTCTTGTTGTCAGAAAATGTGTTTGTTTTTAGCGAAAGGTAGATCTATGGTATCATTTTATTGCAGGTGTCTATGAAATAGGCATGAGATATGCATTTTAGCCGGGATCTGGAAAAAATGTCTTTTATAGCATTTGGGACAGCCATTTTTCAAGATAAGGATGTGCCTATGCGCAGTCTAACCTGTACCCATGTTATTCTCATGTGGTTGCTACATACCATGACAAAGCTATTGGAGAACAACATGGTTCATGCTCACGATCAGTCTGCGTGTATACGCAGGCTGATCTGGAACCATGTTTGGCTCAAAAGCCTGACATGACCTTTTTTTCAGACCCTGGCTCATTTCTATTTTAAACTTAAAACGTAATATCGATCACGGTAAAGGTTTATTCGCACAGTCACATTCTTTAGAGCTTAGACAGGACTTTTCGATCACAAATGCGTTTCTGTGAATAAATATGCTTTTACACGTAGTCTATGATGAATTGAGCAATGTTGTGCTTATACAATTAAAATGTGTCAATTGAATACAAAAAAAAAAAAAAAAAAAAAAATACTGACCCGTTAAAAGTCACTTATACACGTAAATATTGCGAGAAAATGATAATAGTTGTGCTAAAAGTTCATATCAGCGACATTGAAAATGCTAATAAAGCAATCTGATACATTTACACCGACGTGGCATATTACATAATCATACGATTACCCGACTTGTTAATTGAAATATTTTATCTTAAATTATCTGTCATATTTAAAGTGATCCAGTTCCATGTCTTAAAACCTTAAAATTATCTCCCAAATACTCTTGCCACCAAAAGCTTGTGAAAATACATGTACGTATACCAATGAAAGAAAATTTTGATAAGATTATTTGTGTAATTATATTCTGTGCTGTATTGTAAACTAACGCTAATCTATATCGACATCCATTGCTCGTATGCAGCTGCTTTCAAATAGGAAACGCCTAAATTTTTAAAATCTGTTATCTCTAAGACGTTACGACAGCAGATGAGAAATAAAAAAGGTGGGGTATAGGCTACCCGAAAGATCCTTACAAAAATGGGACCGGTCCTTATTGCGTTCTCTTAAAGAAACAACAGTAACAGAACCTTAAAGAATAAGCAAGAAAATAAAACAAAAGGGAAAATAGGTAGATACCATATCCTTAAAACATACATTTGTGTACTTTTCTTGGCTTGATTAAGGCTGAGAAAAATTGACGGAATTGCTGACCTACTAAGTTATGAACTTATCTCTGCTTATTAAAATATTTCATATAACCTTATTTCAGCATTATTTTTAATAGTAACACGTACTTTATTTAAAAGATTCATGGCAAATATACGAGTGTACAAACGTGGTCTTTTGCTTGTGAAAACAAAAATCGATTCCAGAAATCCAGAGAGGATTATTTCATGAGAAAACGTATTTTCTTTGTAATTCTTCAACATCTTCGGTATTTTTTTTCCAATATCTGTCAACTATTTGTATCCAAACATTTTGTTGACGTTTTGTCGAAACTCTTTAGCAACTTTGTTGTTATTTTGAGATACAGCGAGAATGCCAGACCGATCTCAAAAGTCTCTAGACGAAATCTCTTACATTTGTAAAACTTGACCCGAGGTCACTGGTTACTTGACCAAATGTTTAGACAGGCTGGTGGTCACCGTGAAATTTGGAGTACAAATTAATCAAGATGAAACTATACCAATTTCTATTGTGCGAGTGAATAAATCATTGTCTGTCTTCATATCAATATCAACTTTGAATATCCCGTGGGTAACATTCCAAACAATGCTATCTGGTGTTAGGGTATTTAAACTTAAAGTATATTCTGCAAAGCACCGTATTTTTTGGCGCGGTCTGGGCGTTTATTTTTTACATGCATTGACATCTTCATTCTTCACATAGAAGTTTGATATTAACAAGGACTATCGTTTATATCGTATAAAAATGATAATTTTTATACAGACATTTCAGTGATTCAGAAAGCTCTAATCACAGGCGGCAATCACGTGACTTTGTTATGATATATTTTCCTCACTTATGTAAACGAAAACACTCGGTAAGAACACATTTTGTCAAATTTTAAATCAAATACTTAACTCTCAGTATTGAGATACGTACCATTCGACGCGTCGTAATCTCCGGTTTATTTTGATACCAAGATCTTCCATCAAATCCATGTCAAAGCTGAGAACATTCGTGCAAAGTGCAAACATTTATTAAGAAAATATATCATGGCATTTAAAAATACTTTGCACGAATGTTCTCGGCTTTGACAGGGATTTGAGGGAAGATCTTGATACCAAAATAGACCTGAGAGTATGAGGTATCGAATGGCAGGTATCTAAATATTACGTGTTAAGTATTTGATTCAAAATTTGAGAAACTGTGTTCTTGCCGAGTGTTTTTGTTTACATAAGTTAGGAAAATATATCATAACAAAGTCAAGTGATTGTCGCCTGTGTCTAATATTCTGGTTATAGTGCAGCAAAATCATTATGGATGTTCACCTAAAATATGCTGAGAATAAATTGCCTTACAAAGCAGGGTCACATAGGGCTAGAGGGGCTGTCCAAATTGAATGTCCGAATAAAATTAGATCCCTAATTAGGACCTTTACAAACCTAATCATGCAGCTTTTGTCCGTAACAATACTTTATTAGCCATACAGAGGACGCCATGGAAAAAAGGAGTGAAACTGTCATTTGAAGCTTATTTCTGACATTAAGAAAAACCTGAACGATTTTCTAAGACATACGCCTCGTCCGATCAGGGTGATTGTTGTTTTTCGACACAACCTAAGGCGTAGCAACCCGTACGCAAAAACTCAATTGCGTACACATCGCATTTTTAATAAGATTGTGGAATTTTGGTTTCCTAGAAATTGCCATTAAGATACACACCAATACCAACCAGGAGCCACGAATGACCATGGTCATTCGTGGCTCTAGGTGGGCATTTGGTATGTATTTCATAGGCATCTATATTAAATTTTCAAATATTTTCTGGGATATGGCCGCAAGACCCACCCCAGCAGTATGGAGCCCGCCATCAAACCTCTCCTGATACATTAGGCATGTGTTTTGCGTACACTTTATTTTCGGCTAGCTAAGCCAGTGACAATGACTAGCTTTAGATATTTCATTGAATGCGGAAAGTCGGTACATTGGAATTGGTTTTCCTGTAAATTGAAACTAATAAACTAATAAATGGGAAGCGATGCCATGGTTCTACCCAGGTGCCAACTTGGGGTCTTCCCCCACCATTCAAAGCTGGAAACAGGTCAAAAGAAGGGAGTTCCTTCCTGGGCACGCCCAGTCTACTACTCGGTCATATGGAAATGTCCGGCAACCGAGGATAAATAACCTAAAACACACACACACACAATGCCAAAATACAGAATGCTTGCCTTATATAGAAGTACAAGTACATCGTTGCGTTTCTTCTACAACTTCGTAACTGATTTAAGAAAATTAACGAAATATTGCTAGGTAATGCAATTAACCGTTGCGTACATTTCTGTTTTTGGTTGTGCAAGGTACACACATTTATACATATACAAAGACATATGCAGGCATTTGTCAAATGGCAACATAATATATATTTGTATATTGTATAACCTCTTTAAATTTGAAAGCTTGGTGGCTTCTGACAATTCTGACATAATTTCTAATTTGGCAAATTTCGTTTATTAGCAGTTTCAATCGCAAGAACAGAAATTTGATTGAATAAATAGCTAATATAGCTCCTTCACTAACATTTCTTCAGCATCATGTTTACGAATACTTCTTTTGTGTTCTGTTAAGTGCATTTATGATAATATGACAAATAAAATGGGTTTATGTAATATTGTTCATATTTCGGACTATACAGATGGTCAGGATCGATACTTTTTTCCCTTCCAATAAACCCATTATATCACCTAGCACGACATTCATCTAAATGTTACCACATTCGGCGTTAATTGTTCTAGCTATGTTCTAAATAAAGATCCCTGCCTCAATCTGTCAACTTTCAGAATAAATAAGTCAGTGGCGGATCCAGAGGGGTTTCGGGGTTCAAACGAACCACCCTCTGTAGCCTGATTATTTTATTTTTATGCAGAGTTTCAGTCCGAATTGTGTGATACTAGGAAAAAGACCCACCCATTTTGTATTTTCGAACCACCATCCACAGAAATCATGGATCCGAGGCAGAACATGTACAGTTTTTCTGACATGCATATTTATGACGTACTAAATGGGTCAAAAGTGTATATTGAGCGTGCACGCATAAAATATACGCGTCGATGCATAAATTTTATGCGTCGACGCGTATATTTACGCGTCGACGCATAAAAATTACGCGATCAGTTGAAAATATATGCGTCGACGCGTAAATTTTACGCGAGCAGTAGTAAAAAATGTGAAACCGAGGCTGGCCAATGGCAGAGGCGGTTACAAACTTTTCCCTTTATAACACAAAATTAATGGATGAAACGAAGGATGTGATTGGTTAATAGATAAAATACGCGTCGACGCGTATATTTACGCGAGCAGTTGAAAATTTACGCGTCGACGCATAAATTTTCAACTGTTCGCGTAAATTTTATGCGTTGACGCGTAAATATACGCGTCGACGCATAAAATTTATGCGTCGACGCGTATATTTTATGCGTACACGCTCTAAATAGACTTTTGACCCATTTGGTACGCCATACATATTGCCGGACAACAAGGCTCTGGTTCGTGCAAATAACTTTCATTTTTACTTTTTAAAATTTTAAAGATCAATATCATTCTGTTTATTATATACTTCAGTCAAATGTATTTCCCGGTAGACAATGTGAAATACATCATCATTGAATAAATATGCGCTTCATTTGCATATTCATATTTAAAATTGCACCTTGCACAGACTTTATGAATTTTGATAAAAACAAAATAATAATATTTATCAGGGTCCTACCAATCAATACTAAGTATTCGCACCGGGTTCCTGTAAAGGGCCCACGTAAGAATTGACAATATCGTGTAATCGAATTATCTAGTATCTATGTGTACAATTTGATCTCTAGCAGTCGATAGGATAATGAAGAATTCACGCGATAAGAACACGGATCTTGACCAAACTGCGTTTATACGTTGGCTGATCTGGATTCAAGCTGGTCTCAATTGTCACAGGGGACCATTTTTCCAGATGCCGACTTATTTGTACGTTTTGTTTATTTTGTTCCGATAAAGCACGGCGGGAGTAAACAAAGTCTCGCGATACAAGGACAATAATTGGTGTCAATCTGTAATCAAACATTTTGATAAAATTTTGAAACAAAGAAATTCATGTTCGCTACACTTGCCATTTTGTTTGCTTTGTAATGGGGTATAGTCCTGGAGAATGGATATTCTTAGTAAAGTTATTATTTGTCATTTTTAGTTTCTGTTAAGAATGCCAACATAGAATTAATTTTGTTTTTCAATTGAATTTATTCACTGAACTTACATGTACTTATAAAATGTTATTCTGAAGTCATTTTACGTTATCGTTGATTGTAAAATGCCGGTATTTCTAATAGTAGCCAGGGAATGCATTTAAATCCCCCACCCAACCCTCCAACTTCCAAAAGGGGTCGATCTTAAGATTTATGTCAAGCACTTCAGAATCAAGTGCACTCAATGGACACACTTGAATTTAAATACTACTGGACACCTGTCACCTCATAAATAATTTTGTTCTGTCCAAATATTGAATCGAACAAATCGTTTTATTGTTTAAATCAAATATTTCATTCACTTGTGCTGCATCATTAGGGGGATATCGTGCATTAATTATTTTCGAGAGGCAAGCTCATTAAAGCGTTGTAGTTTTTAATTAAAAGTCTATCAGAACTTAAACCCTTTGTTAAACGGCAGGGATTGAGACTTGTCATTTGAAATTTCTGCCTATGATAACCGTCGTTTATTTTGATCCGTAAGAAGAAATCCTTTCAATGGAATGGAAATATTAGAGGAAACGATTGTAATACATCATTTTCTTCTTTACTTCCTACTTTTGTTTTAACGTATTCCTTCCACTGTTAGATATGAAACAATTCGTGCAATTTCGCTTGCAAAGTCGCTGTTATACCTGGCTACTGAAATTGACGAGGTTACGAAGAGGGCGGTGACTTTTTCCATCGACACTATTCAAGGTCAGCTTCTGAAGAACTTTATGTAATGGCTTCAGAGTTAATTAATTGGACGACCACATATCTGATAGCAGAGATGCGACAGCTTCCAAAATGCCATGCAGTGGTCTTTGAGAAAAGTCGTAATAACAAATGGGCCGGGTTCCGGAAAAATGTCAATGTATCCTTTCAAACCAACATGTTTTAAGGCCAGCATGTTGGTAAGTTGATTCTGTTCAGGCTCTTTACTGTTGTTATACGCTTGCAACATGTCTTGAAAAAATCTTGTAGAAGACAGTCTGGCTCATAATCAGACTCTGCACAGTTCTATCTTCACCCATGTTTGTCTCAAATGCCAGGGATGTCCCCTTTTCGAGATCCATTCTGGAAGAAATCGAGGGTTATTCATATGAGATAATAATCAATGAATGTTCGATTCGCCCGTGCGAAAATTCCCAAAGGAAATGTTTTCAAATTGAGATGACGTAACAGATCTCGTGTCACGTGACTTGCACGTGTTTCGGCGAGATCGAGCGAGAGGGACATTTAGCGAAATGTCACCAGTACCGGATGAAAAATGGAACCAAAAGGAACTAATTTGATTAAACCCTTTTCAAAACTGTGGCTTCGTGTGACGATGGTATTTGTAGCATGTAAATAACCAAGTAAAATGAGAAGAAAGAAGTTATTGCTGGATACCAGCATTTTTGTTTTCTTTTTTCATAATATTTTCATCACTGTTTGGTAAAGATCGGATGTCTTATGTGTAATGTGCATCCTTGTCGCCTGATACACATTGTAAATCATTAAAGACTTAGTCGTGCGGTAAAGGGTTAACAGGAAAAGTTGATTTGATTCGTCTAGATAGGAAGTAGTGGGTTGTAAAGATGAACTTTAACGGACACACGCAAACAAAAACTAGAATTCTGGAGTGTGACTGGTAACCAAATAGCGTCGCTTTTCAGCAAAAACCTCGTAATTACAGCTTGTCTTAAGCAGCAGTTACGAGTTTTTGTTGAAAAGCATCGATATGATTGAGATCAAAGTTAAAATGACAACAAACAATATGCAACGTGGAAAGTAAAGGTCAATCAATTGGGTTTATATGTGTTATTTCTTATGAAATAAAACGTACAATATGCCTATAATGTTAAAAGTTATTTGTTTATAAGAGAAACTCGAAATGATGATACTATAGACGTTTCAATTAAAACTTTTAGATAAAAGAAATAACATTCATTTGGCAAAATACGTCACAAGGGTCTAAATACATAACTTATAATCCACATTCTTTAAGAAACAGCCTTGACATCAATGCGTACAAGTTTGTCTACACACCGTATTTTAGAGAAACCTCAATTATTATGATTATCTGCCCGATCTGGCTTCTGTCATTCTTAAATAACTCTCATTTCACAATAATAAAGAGTCCTACTAACCGGAATGCATGGCTTGACTCACGTCGAATGGCCGATGTTTCTTAGACGTCGCGCACGGTATTGCGACACTAAAATGTAACGTCAAACTAGCGAACGTCAATTGCGTAACGATAAGTTTTTGCGTAGACGGTTGTGTTGTGCTTTTAATGTTTACTCTCTATATAATCTAAACTGATTCATAAAGACAGGACCACGTTTTAAGAAATACTCCACTGTTTCCATCTTATGTCTTTCTATAGCTTTTCCGCCACTTTAATTCGTTCTATTTTCATCTTAAAAATGTGCCAATTAGATAATTTCAGGATTACGTCAAATAAATAAAGTATACGTTTATACATTTTTTGTCCACAAGAAAAAAATTGAATATCTCTTATACGTTTCGTTATTTTGCGTCGAAATTTTGATATGATCAATAAGAAAAAAATGGTATTTCCACATTGAAATTAAATGTTTGTATGAATAAGAAAACTTGTATTTTTTAAGTCTAAATGGTAAAAAAATAGAGTTTTTAACGACATGAAACAATTTCTGTCCACACGCATTTTATATAATAATTGTTTCGTTTACTATGCTAACCGATTTTCTTCCATATATGATAGAAATAGAGAAAAATGGTATTTTTTATATCAAGTTTGGTTGTATTAGAGTCATTAACTAACAAAATATTCAACAAAATTGTCATTTTTTCTGTGCCGTTATTCTAATTGTTACACTTTGAATTTTGGTAAATAAA
This sequence comes from Fragum sueziense, assembly GCA_963680895.1. Lineage (NCBI taxonomy): Eukaryota > Metazoa > Mollusca > Bivalvia > Cardiida > Cardiidae > Fragum > Fragum sueziense. The sequence continues at coordinate 4,410,132 of OY804606.1, read as the reverse complement.
CTGGGCTAATTTGCATAATCGACATAGAAATTTTATTTCCGATCGGTAAAACATCCTACAGCATTTCCACTGTCACAAAATATATTTTTCCATGTGTTTGACGTTACTTAATCGTAGAATTGTTAATAAATATCCGTTACTCTTGAACATTTATGTTACATGTTACACGCGTTTTTCGCCGAATTTACGAACAAAAATTCTTTCTGGCAAATTTATACAAAATAAGAACTTGAAATGAGTAAAACATTGAAAAATATCAAGGCTTTACGCTTATTTTGATATATAACAAAGTTGAGAGAACGAAAACGATTCCTACAATATTCAGGTATGAATCGCGGAGGGTAGCGTTTTTTGAAAAGTGACGCAATACCGTGGGCGACGTCTTAATTGTGAAGCATTTTATCACTGAACCTATTTTTACGAACATTTTAAACCATTTCAAATTCTTATCGATTTAGAAAAAAATATACTCCACCCCTTTCACACGACGCGTCCAACGTTTGTAACCCGATCTTTATTCAGATTGATATTTAAGTTCAGAATAATAGCTAGGCTGTGCCGAAGTCAGCTTCACACACTAATAATGTAACATAATTGGACGGCTCGTGCGGCCTGGTTCACGCCTACTCTACAATGAATACTGTCTCCTCTACCTGAACCCATTACCAAACAGAAAATATTTAGACAGATCCAAATTCAAAGATGTTGTATACGACAATATCAAGTGAATGAAATTTGACATCTTCTGGCCTTTTTGGGTAGAAAACATTATGGAAAATTAAGAAATTGCTCGTCATAAACAATTTCTTCGTTTTCCACAATGGTTTCCATTATCTTGTAGGGATTACTTTAAAAAAAAAAGAGTCGTAGTGTGGTAATAGCAAGGGGGCGCTTGATGGGTCCAGGCATGATCCTGGTACGATACCGGTATGTGTTTTTGCTTAGAAACGATTTGTACGGACCTGAGATTTATTTGTGACATGTTTTGGGACTTGTATACAACCATTTCACAAAACGGAATTAGTATTATAACTATGGCGATCTTAATAATTTCAAGTTTCGTACGTCGTATGCCAGACTACGCATCTTTTATCTTCTACAGTCTTCTACAGTCTCTTTTTGAAAGGCAGGCACACATGTATAAATGCAAACGACTGAACGTGAAGAGAAGCTCGTCCAAAACAATTAAAATGAATGACATAGGCCTACATGTAGATTTAGATCTACATAAGCAAATAAAACTTCCACAAAAAGAGACGATCATCATGAGTTTGTTATGGATTATTTTACTTACCTTCTTGGAATATAGTGACAATGGGTGTCAAAACTTTGTTGGGAGGGAATGGGTACATTATTTCTGGTTTGATAATGGACACACGATTGCTATGCTTTATTTTCAGAAATAAGGTTACAATCTTAACTCCCTGATCATTACACGATGGTTCATTACGTGACTGAGAATTTCAGAAAATCCTCAATATTTTTGTCAATACTTGACCAATTTGAATTCGGTTTAAAGCAGAGAACTTGTGAATATGTCAGGAATAAGCTGTGCGTGGTGGGTTTTTGAAGAATCAACTGATGAAAAAGTTATTGAAGATAAACGAAAACTTTTTAACAGTTGATTTTTCAAAAGTTCAACACATTCATCTAATGCGTGACGCCTGTCCATCTTCTCTGCTTCAAACCGAATTCGTATCGGTCCCGTGTTAACAAAATAATGAAAGATTTACTGAAATTGTTGCATCACGTGATTATCCACTGCGTGTTAGATAGTTCGGGCACCATAACAACGTTGGGACAGTGTTAGAGTACGGTACATCGCATTATCTAAAGCAAAATTAGTAAATAATGTTAGCACTGGTACTAATTTTTCAAACGCAATTTGTTATGATATTTTGTGAAGGTTGCACTAGAACTCGCGTTGAATCATTTAATCCTTTCCCAAACAAGACCTAGATTTGACGTCCCTGATTGAAAAAGCTTGGGAAAATATTGAAACAAAAGCAGAAACTGCTGATAACCAGCAGTTTCTCCTTTTGTCTCAATAGTTTCTATGTCATGTTTCACACAAATTATATCTTTAATAACTTCCATTTTGTCATTTGTGCCAACTCTTGAAGTAGATTAGCCTAAAATTTTGTCGTCTGGGAAAGAGTTAATTCAGTTTTAGATATTTTTCAAAAACGTTACCATTGCTTTTATAATGAATGCAAGGGTTTAGAACAGTTTTTCTAATCTTTCGATTTTTTCAGAAAAACAGGAAAGTGATATACTAATGCGGAATGAAAAACAATTGTTTGAAGCATTGACCAATATATTCAAGACGAGTTTCCATGCGTTTACGTGTTTAATTGTAGGTTTAAAAAGATTTTGGGGAGTTTCTGCCTTCTTCGTTAATCCATATTAGTCAATTATGCTGTGTTTGTATAATAAAACGGTCCCAAAAGACGACAGATGGGTAGACCAGTCCATTATTGTTCTTCTAGGGACAGAATTTATTTTCGTCTGCTCAGTGTTACCATGACCCTACATGAGAAAATGGGCTTTCTTGATATTGATTAAAGGGACATTTCATTCCAATTTCATTTTTTTTAAAGTATGTCTAGATGCCAAGATTGGTTATTCTAATGAGTATATAAATACTATTAGTTTTTGTAAGTTGTTGCCAATAAGCGAGAAACACGACATAATCGATAAATTGCATATAAATCTGGACTGTTGTCCACAACAATTTGTTCAATTTTAACACAAAAATATAAATTTCTCGAAAACGGCGCAATATTTTGGCTTGAAATTTTCAGAATTTTCATAAGGAAATATGCACTTTCAGATAAAAAATAAAAGTAAAATTTATGACAAAAAATTCTGAAATGTCTCTTTAACCCATTACAAGACAGCAAAAATTTGGACAGTTCCAATTTGAAAGGTGTAGGCATACCAGACAAAAATTTCAAATTGGTGAAAGTTTAAACATCTTTATATTTTGTGTTCGAAAACATTGTGGATAATGGAGAAATTGCTTGTCACAAGCAATTTCTACATTTTCAAAATGTTTTCAAAAGCCTTTATCTTGTAGCGCGTCATAAGGTGCCATTATGTAGGAAAGGGTAAAAACATTGACCAGTACGGAAACGTTCTTCATCTTCGGGTAAAGGCTTTCTTTGGTACATACGATCTGATCTGTTGTAGCCCAGGGACCGTATTCACCAACCTGACTAGATTCTTATTCCACAAAAAAAAGAAGAAGAAAAAACCCAACAACAACAAAAAACCAAAACAAACAAACAAACACACAAACAAAAAAACCCGCAAAATTACAAAACAATCTATGTTGGCTGAAAAATGCACGTCTCGTCCAAATCGGATGCCTTGTGATGTAATGTAAAAATTACAAAATATATTAAGAATGGATGGCGAATACGGCCACAGAACTTTTGATACCGCGTAATAAACCTGGGCGTGAAAACTTCATATAGATCGTTAAAAGTGACTTGACAAAATAAACGGATTTATTTTCATACCATGTGACATAAATGCTGTTTTCTGAAACAACTGATATGGTTGTAACTTCAAACATTTCAAGAATACCCATTTGTGTATGACGACCGTTACTATAATTAGTGACGCAACTTCACGCGCCATGAATCTCGTTACGGACGAGATTTCGCGAGATTCTGCTCCAGACAGTAAAACCGGGATGACATGAAAATATTCTGGCATATGGCGACTTTGGCGCTGTCGCTAGCGACAAATGGTTAAAATCTCCTATTTCATTAATTGAATTTATTTCTGTTAAACGAATTTGAAAATCCCTTTTGGATAATTGGCGAGCGGGTCGTTACGAATCAGCATTTGTTTGGGTTTTGTAATCATACGAAGCATAACCGTCTAACGGCGTTAATTAAGTTATCTTATAAATGACTCAATCACAATGCATTCTGGGTTATATCAATCTCATAATCATTTATTGTTCTGTGAACTTTCTGAGACAAAAACTATTGTCTTGAACCCTCTTTCGAGCTGAAGAAATTGTCGCATACATGTAAATGCACATGATAATGAAATATCGAGGGGAGCTTATTTTGGATTTTCCCAAATTTTCAGTGTGTAAAAGGAAAGTTTGGCATTTTTGGCCAACTTTGGGGGGGGGGGGGGGGGGTCTGTTCCTACGTGCCTGCATCCAACTAATTCCTGACCTATTTAAGCCGTCTCTGATTCACACCGAATTTAACATGCTTTAGTAGGCATAAAAACGATTATGATGACAAAAGTCCTGAATGGCAGCCCGGTATGCTAAGTTACCTCCCCTTCCAGACGAAAGTTTTATTATCCTATGACAAATGACGGAAACGTCTTTTGTTTTTAACTCTTTCCCAAATAAGAACTGGTTTTGGCGTCCGTAATGGGATATGCTTTGGAAAACATTGTTGCAAAAGAAGAAAATGCTGATGATCAGCATTTTCTCCTTTTTGCATCAATGTTTTCTGAGATGTAAGGATGATCAGCATTTTCTCCTTTTGCATCAATGTTTTCTGGGATGTAAGGTTAACAAATCCTTTCTTTGTCAATAAGATTGATGTTGTTTGCAATAGCTTTCAAATGAGATCCCTCTAGATTTTTTACGTTTTGGAAAGCTTTAACGATTATAAAGAGCTGTAAATAACGCATTAAGTTGACGATAACATTTATCGATGGATTATCAACAATGTCATACATATTTTAGTCTTAAAAGTGTTGCCATAACAACAAGATACTTAATAACAAGTGTCTATCATTGATTCGTGCTCGAATAGAAGAATTGTCAAAACAATTTACAGAGGTCTGGAAACAGTTGTATGCGAACAAAATGGATCTGGATCAGACCAGACATAGAAGCAGACTAATCTGGATCTATGGTTGGCTAAAATGCAAGGATTTCAGGTCCCAGCCAATAAGTAATGCGCAATGCCCCGGTCACACAAACTACATCACGTCCAAATATGCTGCACGGGTGACAATTTTTGTCACAAGCAATTACCTCATTTTACACGTTTCCCAAGGTCATTAGCTTGAAGGGAGTAAAGAAGAGTCATTATGTGTGAATGGGTTACCGATGCATGCATTAGGGAAATAAAAAGGTCAATGAGTTAATCATTTCCCAAATGCACATACATTTGGCGTCTTTATCAGTAAAGGATTATGAAAACATTGAGACAAAAAGAAAAAGAAATGTTGATTATATTTTTGTCTCTGTATTGTCTATGCTTAAATTGTACATGTACACTAGACTCTATCATACTTTTTTTAGATTCATTTGTCATCAGCAGCACCTTCCAATTTGGAAAAGTTTAAAGGGACATTTCATTCCAATTTCAATTTTTTAAGTATGTCTTGATGCCAAGATTGGTTATTCTAATGACTATAAATACTATTAGTTTTTTGAAGTTGTTGCCAATAAGCGAGAAACACGCATTTAAAGTTGAGTTATAATCGATAAATTGCATATAAATCCGAACTGTTGTCCACAACAATTTGTTCAATTTTAACACAAAAATATAAATTTCTCGTAAACGGCGCAATATTTTGGCTTGAAATTTTCAGAATTTTCATAAGGAAATATGCTCTTTCAGATAAAAATAAAAGTAAAATTTATGACAAGAAGTTCTGAAATGTCACTTTAACTATTTGTCGTCTGGTAAAGAGTTAACGAGGGATAAGCCCAATCTTTAATCACGTCATTTCTGTATTTCATGTTTGTGTGAACAACACTTGACTGCTAAAATAAAATGCTGCTAGAATTTATCCCAATATTGATTAACACTTTCAAAAAACGATCCCTGATTTTGACGCGACTCTGGCAGATAAGTTTGGAAAACAATGACGGAAATGAAGAAAATGCTGATAATCAAAATGAAAAAATGTTGATAATCAGCATTTTCTTCATTTCCCTCAATGATTTCCAAGCGGCAGAATTCAAATTCTAAGCTCATTGTGACACTTGTAGTCTGAAAGCTCTCTTAGTTAAAATTGGTTTCATTCTGACGAATTCTCGTTTGGGAAAGGGTTGATTTTCCTGGTTATCAGCAGAGTTATGAGGAGAAATGAAGCTTATAAAACAATGCTAGTTTTATACTGACAAATTGTTACTGAACCCCTTCCCAAACAACACACTTTTAAGGTTGTCCAAATTGAATTGTTTATTAGTTCGTAAGTTCAACATTACGAAAAGAATGACATTTGAACATCACTGGATAGAAAGTACTGCGGCAAACGGAAAAAAAGGCTGTTTTTCAGGATCACTCGTTTTTCTGACTGTTTTTTTTTCAGACATTTTCTTCCAGTCCATTTATTTTTAAGGATGTCGAGAGTTTTCTTTCGAAATGATTAATGCAGGATTATCTGGATTTGATACATCTTTAAAGTGACATTTCACAATTATTTTCACATAAACTTTATTTTATTCTATCTGAAAGAACATCTTTTCTTATGAAAAATCTGAAAATTTCAAGTCAAAATATTGGACCGTTTACGAGAAATATAAATTTTTGTGCTAAAATTAAACAAATTGTTGTGGACAACAGTTCAAATTTATATAGAATTTATCATTTCTGTCTCAACTTTAAAGGTGTATTTTTCGACATATATTTTGTCGTCTGCAGTAGCTTTCTAATTGGAACGGTCGAATTTTTTGTCGTTTGGGAAAGGGTTAAAAATGCTACTGACGACCTACTCTCTACACAGAGTTTATCGCTCATATTGGTCGACTCAAACTCTGTCGTTACACTACCAATTTTGAAATTTTTACTATATTATGACGTCAATTATTGTGTCACTGTTGTTATTACACATTATACAATAAGAGTCTACACATGTACCGATCACGCCATCTATCAGGTTTATAACGGACGAGAATTGAGCTGACAGGTCACTATTCAATTAGCATGGGCTGCTCTGCCAGGTCATTTATCGTGAGGTATAACCTCTGTTACTCCTTAGACCATTGATAATCATCCATCGAAATTGTACTTTCAGATTAGGTCGATTCTATTTTTTGGTCAATGACGGCAAATTGAAGTTTCAGCCAATGAACATTTGATTCGGATAATTTCGTTCCTGCTATCTTCTTTTGTTGTTATTTTTTCTTGGGTGTAATAATTGTATCGGATCCAAGGGGATTGGGGGTTCGCTCGGTAGCCTGATTATTTCATTTCCTTGCAGAAATTCAGTCAAAATTGGATATAACTATGAAAACGAATCCTCCTGTATGTACGTTCAACCCCCTTCACAGAAATCCTGGATCTGCCACTGGTCACTCCAAAACTTAAAGTTACATAGATTGTGGGAAAAAATGTAATATCTTAGTATCTTGTCAACTTTAACCCATTACCACACAGTGACTCTTTTTGACTCCTCGCAAGGAAATGGCTTTGGAAAACATTGTGGAAAATGAAGAAATTGCTTGTGACAAGCAATTTCTTCATTTCCCACAATATTTTCCACAAAAAAAGAGCAACAAATGTAAAATTTCATTCAGTTTAAATTGCCGTCTGCAACATCTTTGAATTTGGAGGAGTCTAAAATTTGCCGTTTGGTAATGGGTTAAACTCAAAAGGTCGTCTGGTAAAGGGTTACAGTTTGAAGACTAATTGCCCGCCCCTGTATCCGATTTTATTGTTGTTGATACTCCCGTCACAAAAGGTCAGGTTTCAGCGATATTTCAACGATGTGCACTTTTCAATTTATCATGTCCCTTTATTCTACCACGGTGTCCCATAGGGGCCACAGAAAATCAATATGACCACCCTTTTATCCAAACAATAGCGAATTGTGTTATGCTTTCGATATAAATATTTTACATATATTGTGATAAAAACATTAACTAAAATGATTTTGTTAATCTCCTTCTTATGTAATATAAAACTCAAAGAGAAACCAGTCGTAGAATTTTAGCAGCAACTGTTTTTGTAACATCGTGACTGAGAAGACCGACTGTCTTTGAGCCTGTATAAATAAACGAAGTCGTATTTTCGTACATGTTCTTAAACCATATTTTATCTTTTACTTTTCAATGGCGACTATTCACGATATTTTTAATACCCTTATTAAGCTACTAATCACTTTTTACCTCTTGGAACTCATCAATCATTACATTACTTTGGTCTCCTTCTCATTAAATATTTTTCGTCATTAGAAGAAACAAAAGTTGAAATTCCCTTTATCTATTTTTTCAATAATTAAGTAGCATAGAAAAAAGTCACGGAACTTTAACCGTTTCCCAAACAAGAACTGGAATAGACAAGATCGATAAAAACATATCACTGGTGGGGAGTCAAAACCTCGTAACTACAGCTTGAATAATCTACGATACGATACGATTATACGAAAATGTATCAGAGAAGAAAAAAAAAGTATAGGAAAACATTAGGTCAAATGACGAAAATGCTGATGGTCAGCATTTTCTTCCTCTACTTAAATATTTTCTGCACTTTACGTATTTTACCCTTTATGGACTCTTTTTGTTTCAAAACCAATTTTGTTGTCCACAACAGCCTTCAAATTGGATTGACAATGTCGTTTGGAAAGGGTTAATTTATGAGAACAGCCTGGAAACTGCTCATTCGGATACAGTTTCGTTTTTACGACTGCGCACGCGCAATGAGGAGGGTGTCGCGCGCGGGTCACGTGACGTATGGTCAGCAGCGAATAAAACTGTCACTCGGTAACATTGCCCTCTCTCCAGAATGGGCAGTAAAATATCAATTAAGGAGTAATATGCTCGCATCCGATCTACCCATATATTATGTCTGGCGCTTGATCCCTTTCCCAAATTACACTTATGTTTAGATTGTTCTAAATGCAAGTTGTTGCAGACGACAGATTTGATCGAGATATGATAACTTTACAATATATAAAACAGAAAATATTAGTGAAAAGTTCGAAATGCTATTCCGTCTTAAATAAGTATTTTCCCAAGCCTTTTCTATTCTTAGCGTCAAAATAGTGGCTTGTTTTGAAATTAAAATGATGGGTTATGACAGTAAATTATTCTGAATTTCTACTGCTGTTATAAATTAATTCGATCGAATCAAACGGATTTACATATTATGTATATTCAGCAGTTGATTATTTTGTTCATTGTGGAAGATAGGGAAATGATTATTATGAAAATCAAATGTAACCTATGCTTATTATTTTTGAAGAAGAATGGGGGGGGGGGGACCATACACACACATAACCAACTTTCCGATATAATTTTACCGCAATTTACAATGGAAATGATATATGTATGAGCAGATTTCTGGAAAACGGTGTCTATTGTCATTTTAGGAGAAACATGGATCCAGGTCAGCCAGTGCTGCATTCTCACAGTCTGATCAAGACCTAAATTGTTCTGATTCTGTTCATTACCTGTAACAATTTTAAGCAGAAGTATGGATCGTTGTTTGACTGCATTTGGGCACGGGCTTATGTGAAATCTCATTATTCTAAAATACTATATACGCTCCGATTTTCAAAATCAAAATCACAACAACTATTGCATGTGCGCGTTTCACTAAATCGTTGGTACAGAACACCATAACCTTCACGACACAGCTTTCCGAAATCTTGTTTGCTAGTCAACAGCATTTTTGTCTTCAGAAAATCTTGTTGAGATGCCTCTTATAGTAAATGTTTAGGAAAACATTGGGACAACAAAAGAAAATGTTGATACCCAATATTAATTTTCTTCTCTTGCATCAACATTTTGGTAATTTTATTGTAAACAAATCCTTTTTATCAACTCCAATTTTGTCGTCTGCTGTAGGTTCGAAGTAGAAACGGTCTAATTTTTGCTGTTTAAGAAAGGGTAAAATAAAACCAAAGAATTTGTAAAGAAAAGGTTGTTCTATGCCCCAATACAGTTATATTTAACCGTTATCACTCCGATCGATTACAGGCTTTATAATATCAAATTTGTGAACAGATTAGAAGAATTATCTTTTCTATCAATCTTTGACAGAAGTTTTCTCTTTGACGTCAAGATCTTTTAGTCTTCTACTTGACATTAAACAATCCAACCCTTTCCTAGATTCCAAGATTCCATATTTTATGCAAGTCCAAACGCAAAGGGGATGCAGTGAACAATATTCATATTACTTATTATTATAATGGTTAATAAAATATTGGGGGAAAAGAGAACAGCGTTATCTGTCTTCCCTTCAATGTTTTGTAAAGCTGTCTCTTGTATGGTCGCCAAAACAATAGCTTATTTGGGAAAGCGACGAAAGGACTTAATCGATTCACGGAGAACAATATTCAATATGCTCACCTAGTCGTCGGTCTGCTGATAAAACGAAAGTACCACCACTGCGCATGCTCAAACTGCACATTTGGCCGTCCAATAAGACAGAAGTGAATTACGCGATACAAAAGACGGTCGACCCTTTTCTAGAATATCGCAAAATTTCTATTCTTGTACACATTTGTAATCAGACAATTACATACAAACGATTTTAAATAATATATTCATTTTAACTAAAATAATACTAGTAGTTAAAATGTCAAAGGAAAAACATTGAGGACAATCAATTTAAACTTACTGATTTCTCAGCCTTTTCTTCTTAGTCACATCTTTCTTGAAATCAGACCGGTTGGTAAAGGTTTTGATGGCCACAATGCGTGATATGGGATATTCATAACGGTTACAATGCTTCAACGCGCATTAATAAATGATGTTCCATCAAACGAGATGATGCTGATAGTTTTTAGATATTTAACACTTTAGACATCATTCCGTGACTTGTAAGAGATCACTAAGAATTGACCGCAATAATAACCATTGCAAAACACACACGATTAAGTGCAAAAGAAAACATAGGATAAAAAAGAAATCTAATTGATTTATTAATTGATATCAAAGTAATAGAATCAAAATACAAAAAAGATAAATGCCGCAGATTTTGAATAATTATTAATCAGTAAACTAACCAATGCAAAGTACCTAAGATAAATAATTGAATGGATATATTCTTAAAATATTTGATTAAAAACGGATTAAATTAATCAAATAAATAAATAAATAAATAAATAAATAAATGATTAAATGCATGAATGATTAAATGAATGAATAAATAAATAAATAAATAAATAAATAAATAAATAAATAAATAAATAAATAAATAAATAAATAAATAAATAAACGACAATCTTTTCAAAAGCTTTAAAGATTACAACCCATCATTAGATACAAAACACTTGGCCATCTTCGGGTGTCATCCGTGACAACGGAAATAAACGAAAGATACCGTCGATAATTTCAGGGCGACCTCCGCGGTAACGAAATTTTGACGATGGATACCCTTGTCAATTTCCGTTGCTACGGATGACGTCCGAAGATGCACTAAGTGTTTTGTAGTTAATGATGAGTTGTAACCCTCAACGCCAGAGTTTTTATCAAACGTATTTTCCCGCTCCTGGGTTATTATGATTACCTCAAGCATTTTGTTTTATTTATGTGATCCGTCACGCTAAAAAGGACCTTATGGGAAGCCCATAAAACCGAATTTGGAGAATTGGATCAGACTCAGCAGAGGTCAACCTGAGGTGCGTTCTTTAGAGCGAGATTTCTTGAGATATCTTGAGATTTCTTAAGATATTTTAGGATAAAGCGTTCTTTAGAGCAAGATTTTTAAAGACGCTCAATGGGAGGCGCCATTACCCTATACTTCGTGCGGAACTCCTCTTTCAACTTTGTACAAACAATATAAAAGAGATTTGACCGAGTTTTTCCGAACACTCTATAATTCATAAACCGCGATGTTCCGAATGCTCCACACTTTATACAAATGACGTCATGATGACGTCATTTGTATAAATATGGAGCATTCGGAACAGCTCGGTCAAAGTCTCGGTCTTAAAAACGCTTTATCCCAAACACATTAAGAAATCTTAAAAAAAATCTCGCTCTAAAGAACGTGCCTCTGATGTCGTTTTTAGGAAACAGGACATGATAGCAATATATGGGCAACATTCTAAATTAAAAACTTAAGCAAGAGTGAAAGGTTTCGATCCTAGGTCGGACTGCGCAGACTGAATAGGATCGATACTTTTTACACTTCCCATAAGGTTCCTTTTTAGCTTGACGGATTGCATTTATCTAAAACACGTTGACGTTTATTTAACATGTATTTTAATTCTATGTTCTAGGCTAGACGATGCCAATACGCTCTATTCTCCATGACGACATTGCCTGCGAAGATGACTCGGATTTTCCGACCGAGGACGAACTCCTCTCGGAAATTGACGAAAAGATTGATATGGAAATTCCCAAAAATGAAAGTGATACTAACAAACTGGAAAATGTACAAAACAGTCCAAATAACGAATCGGATAAACCAAAAGTGCCAAAGAAGCGAGGACCTAAGAAGAAAAAGATGACTAAAGCGAGGCTTATGAAACTTAGAATCAGACGTGTAAAAGCGAATACACGTGAACGAAGCAGAATGCATGGATTAAACGATGCATTAGATGTGCTCAGAAAGCACGTGCCTTGTTACTCAAAAACTCAGAAATTGTCGAAAATTGAAACATTGCGTCTTGCCTGCAACTATATCGGTGCCTTATCTAATATTCTGAAGTCTGGAGTGAGACCGGATGGTGTTACTTTTGCCAAGTCCTTGTCCAAAGGTTTGTCTCAAAACACGATGAATCTAGTTGCTGGTTGTTTACAGTTAAATCCGCGAACGTTACTTCCCGACAACCCCAACTATTCTAAACCATATCAGTTTTTGTATGAACATTCATTTGAATATCAACCGTCCGCCATTAGAACTTCTCAGATCAACAATTCGTGTTTCCATGGTTACGATGCATTCCCTGTTCAAGGTCAAGCAGGCGGTTGTTACGCTGTGCCTTCGTTGAATCAAGTGCCTCTTGCAAGCGTCCAGAGTCCAATTACCGGATTCGGGACGCCTCGGATTTTAAGCCCACTACAAGGTTATACTGCTGATACCAGTCTTCACGTGGACGCTATGACGTCAACAAACTTTATGCGCGGGGAACCGTCCATGGATTCGTTCCAGAATAATTTCGTACAAAACCCCGCAAATTTTCGTCCCGGACCAGTAGCACAAATTTCTGACTGTAATCCATGTGCCATGTTGGATGACATCACTGATCACGTGATAGACGGAGATCTTGGAATTATGGGAGGTCACGTGAATATGTTCGATCAAATGACTGGTTGACAGAAATACTTATGTAAAGAAAACTAATTATGTACATACAATCAGTTTCTTGCCACTTGCTTCGTTACACGTTTATTTATTTATTTGTCTCTATTCGTCCATTTTGTATTTTGATGACAGCTTTTTAAGTGACTATGATATTGATACGAAGTTATATTCTTAAAACAACTTATGCAGACCAGAACATATTTTATTTTTTTAATTCCGTTAAATATAGAATGAGTAGGCCTATATGACAAAACACAAAACCCTGTTTAGATATTATTGATATTTTCTTCTTTTGTCTAATTGCTTCCATTGTATATTTGCTGTATTATAAATCATATGTTTATAAACAACAATTTTGTCGACAAAAACAGCATTCAAAATGAACCAGTGTTACATTGTGTAATTTGGATAACCAGCAAGAAAATCTTTCGCTATATAGGAAAGGCCGTGACCGACGGGTACCGGTTAAAAGGAGATCGTTTTCCCCTCATTTTTTCTCTCTTCTTTATGGTTTAATCTGCATTTTCTCGTGTATACTGATGCTTTGCAGTAAAAACAATATGTTGTAATATACTGAATATATAAAAGGGTATCAATTATTTTAGCCTCGCACATAAAGAACCAGATGTTTGGATTTAAATTCTTCAAAACCACAGAATTGTTTCACAGGTACGATCGGAAAGTCTTTTTTTATTTGTATTGTAATTGTATAATTTTCTAAATAGTAATGCTTTAACCCATTACCACACAATGACTCTTTTTTACTCTTTTTGACTCCCTGCAAGACAATGGCTTTGGAAAACACTGTGGAAAATGAACGAATTGCTTGTGACAAGAAATTTCTTCATTTTCCACAATGTTTTCTACTCCAAGACACCAACACATTTTAAATTTCATTCACTTGAAATTGTCGTCTGCGGCATCTTTGAATTCAGACCAGTCTAAGATTTTGCCGTCTGGTAATGGGTTAACATATATCAAAATATTTAGAACACCTAGTAGTGTGCCAATTACTCAAAGCCGACCTCTAAAAGTACCCTAGCTAGCCCTCCTCATCAGTAGTAAACTCATCAACATCGTCTTCTTAACCCTTTCCCAAACAAGACCTGTTTTTGACGTCCCTAATAGAAACGGCTTGGGAAAAGATTGAGACAAAAGAAGAAACTGCTGATAAACAACAGTTTCTCCTTTTGTCTCAATATTTTCTATGCCATATTTTACACAAATTCTATCTCTGATAACTTCCATTTTGTCATTTGTGGCAGTTTTTGAGGTGGATCATCCTAAAATTTGTCATTTGGGAAACGGTTAAACAACTTTCTCGTCAGATTGAGCCCCCAGGACTAGAAACCTTGTCAGAACCATCTTCTCGGTATTGTCAAAAATTGGGGGGGGGGGGTGTACAACAACCTAGTGTCACTAGAGTATAAAAGCTAGCAATATGATCCTACACAAAATCTCCATTTAATTATAATTAAAGTGACATTTCAGAATTTTTTGTCATAAATTTTACTTTCATTTCTATCTGAAAGAGCATATTTCCTTATGAAAATTCTGAAAATTTCAATCCAAAATATTGCGCCGTTTACGAGAAATTTATATTTTTGTGTTAAAATTGAACAAATTGTTGTGGACAACAGTTCGCATTTATATGCAATTTATCGATTATGTCTGAAATTTAAATGCGTGTTTCTCGCTTATTGGCAACAACTTAAAAAACCAATAGTATTTATACTCATTAGAATAACCAATCTTGGCATCAAGACATACTTTAAAAAATTGAAATTGGAATGAAATGTCCCTTTAAACTACATGTATCTGCATGAGATAAATACCCGAGGTTCAAAATTTTTTGATACCCTCTCGTATGAATTGAGGTCTGGCAAAAGGACCACGATGGATTCAGACTGTTTGTGCATGGCTCTTGGTTAGAATGAATGTTTAAACAAGCTGGCTAGTCTGGATCCGTGTTGGTCTTAAATGCAACGTGACCTTTTATCAGATATAGTCCGACCCAAATATGCCCATCCTTTTTTTTAAACTATTTCATTTTTATTCGTTTATAAAAGCTGTGCAATACAAAAACTATTTTGTAACAGACATGTAGATATATACCGATGTGCAATTATTAAAACAAATGTGCAATGCGTGTGCAATAAATATATTTGTATTTACTCTAGACTTGCCTTGCCTTTGTCTTTCCCATTTCGATCTATACGTGTACAGTCTTAAAATCATGTTCAGTTGAAACTCCTTGGGAAAGCCATTTTACCTCGAGACATCCAAAGATCGACTCATCCAATTTATTTTCAGTTTCGATTAAAATGATATTCACCCATTTTTTGTTCATCAAGTACGTTTACGATTGAAATATGGTAGGAAAAGGAATGAAATGGCTCGACTCGAGCAATTTTTCTTATGCTCCTTCCATATTTCAAAGGCTACATTTACTTCAAAATAATTTTGTTTGGCATATAAGGTAGCCATTGATGATGTCATGACCAGATTTTAACATCGACTTAAGCATTCGACTTTTCTGATGTCGATATAGATATAAAGAGTGTCAACTGTGATTATAATATTAATTCTCCATACCCTAAAAAGAAACAAAAACAAACAAACAAAATGAAAAAAATAAATAAAAATAAAAAAACGCGCTTGTTGATCCTACAATCAGAGCTACCGATAAACACCGTGTATAATCACGTGACACAATAATTCCAAAAAAAAAAATCTTCAATAATATTGTTAATAAAGGACCCATTTGAATTCGGTTTGAAACAGAGAAGAAAGACATTCGTCGCGCATTCGATGGGCGTGGTGGATTTTCAAAAAGTCAGCTGATAAAAAAAGTTATTCAAGATCAACCAATTTGGTAGACCTTCAATAACTTTTTTACTTGCTGATTTTTTTTTAAAATCCAAGACGTCCAGCTTATTTCTGTCATTTTCTCACCTTCTCTGCTTCAAACCAAAATCAAATTGGTCAAGTATTTACAACATTATTGAAGATTATCGGAAATTCTGAGTCACGTGATTATACACCGTGGATAAGAGGGGATGAAGACATTCTAAATTTGTAAGTTCAACTCCAAAGTCCATGTTTTAGGTACTCAATTGAATCGTATCGATGAGACGATTCTTATTGGTACCCACAACATAGGGTTTGATAAAAAATAAAAGTAACAGATTATGTTGGAAAGCATTCAAACCCTTATTTTTATATTATTAGCTCTAAAGGCTACATATCAATAGTTTATACCAATGAGAAAAGTAAAAATGTGGACGTCAATACCAGTGCCTATTTCGGAAATGGTCAAACTCCGTGGTAAGTAAGTCAAGGATTCTGAATCCATCTCAATAGAGAAGACTTGGGTAAAACATTGATGCAAAGAAAGATAATGCTGATAATCAGCAATTCATCCTTTTGCCTCAATCTTTTCTGATTTCTATTGTACACAAATCCGACCTTGATTGACATCAAATTTATCGTCTTCAGCAGCTTTTGAAATGGACTACCTGGGAATTCTGTCGTTTGGGAAAGGGTTAACCTATTACTGCACAGTGACGCCTTTTGACTCCATTACATGAAAAGGCTTGAGAAGAAATTGTGAAAAATGAAGAAATTGCTTGTGACAAGCAATTTCTACATTTTCCACAATGTTTTCTACCACAAAATACCACAGAATGTTAAATTTATCGACTTCAAATTGTCGTCTGCAACATCTTTGAATTTGGACAAGTCCTAAATTTTGCCGTCTGGTAATGGGTTAAAAAGTATCTTCCATTTGAGGCGGAGAAATCTGTTTGTATGCATGATCCGTCACACAGAAAGGAACCATCTGGGCAGAGTGAAATATGTCTAAATGTAAATTTCATTCATTTGAAATTTTCATCTGCAACATCTTTGATTTCGGAAAAATCTAAAATTTTGTCGTCTGGTAGGCTAATGTTATTATTCTTTAATCCCTCCATTTATGAAGATACATATACAATCATAGACATATACACAGACAAACATATTATACTTGTACATTACAACAAACATGAAACAAAAGTAGTAGATATTCACATATGAGAGAATGGTTAGAGCCAAGATGTGAGAGCAAATTTGACAAAGAAAAAGAAAGAAAGAAAAAAAGGAAAGAAAAAGAAGAAAGGTTACATGTAGATCTAGATAAACATATTTTAACATATAGTTTGAGTTATGTCCCGTTATATCCACGTACCTTCCAGTAAGACAACTTTACCGAAACTAAATGAAAAGTAAACTCACAAGGCTGTGGAGTGATATATGTACAACACATAAGCCGTGTTACACTTAGAGTAGGGTAATGCATTCCATAGTCTGTACTCACTGACGTGCGTACCGGCAGTGATCTACATTACAACTCTCGATTACATGTAGTTATAATCATTCAAAATTGTATGGAAAAAAGTAATGACTTTTGAGTAAAACTGTTTTCTATGTTTGCTACATACAGATCTTACCTCTGTAAATTCTCAAATTGAAGCAGAATGAAATTTAGCTGAATGGGAAACAATTAAAGGGAAATAATCGCGAGTAGTAAAAAACTTATAATAATGTAAGATTTGTTTCCCTTTACTATTATTAGACATTATTGCCATTACGGATCGAGATACTTCGCTCATTCTGAGAAAGTTTCTTTTGGCTTGTTGTGTTTTGAATCCTTCAAAAACCTACATGTATTTCTCGTAGCATTTCAATTTGGAAGATGTTACAGACAACAAATGAGTTTTGGTTTGAGAATAGCAATGAACTTTGTGCTAAAAACAGAATGGGTTAACCGTTATGTTTCGATTAACAATCATTATAAAATGTAATATCACACAACTACAGCTTCAGTCAAGGTGTAGTTGCGGGGGTTTAGAATAACGCTGACGAAATATTAATGTTTGTCCAAAAATATGTCACGGTTTTCTTTATGAAAATTGAACCATAGATTGCCCTATAAACCCTATAATATAAACATTGATACGAAAAGAGGAAATCTGGTTATCATCATTTCCTTAGTCTTTTCAATCAGATAAGTCAACCAGGGGTTTTATTCAAGAAAAAAAGATATAAAAGAAAGGAGAAAAATAGCAACAGAAACAGATAAAATACAAAAGGGAGCCCAGTAATTGACCCTTTCTCAAATAAGACCTCAAATTAAGTACGTTCTCATGCTCAAATTTGAGCACCGTGCTCAAATCGCACGAAATCCACGTGAACTTCAATCGAATACCCTTCAACGTTGGAGAGTATCCCTTTGAATAGTCTGTGATAATCGGTAATCCGTGTGCATTAGAGTATTAAGAATGCCAACAACGCAAATCAGAGAAACAATTCCTTGGTAATGATGAAACTGCCTGTTGGCATATCTGTTGACGCGTCGCATTCATGTGACGTCACGTCAAAAACAACATTAATAAACAACAAATATGAGATAAACAGTCGATTACAGGGATATTGTACATAAAGAGTACAAAAAATAACTGAAATCCTTTGATATAATTGTTTTAGAGAAAACACATCGTTTTGTAAAACCTGTTAAATGCGTTTTAGTATTCAGACGTCAAACTGACGTCAAATTACAAAGACAGGCGCTTATTGTTTATATGAATGGTTTTAGCAATTTTCTGTTCATGATCACACACAATAAAGGTAAAACCATAAAATATTATATCAAGAGTCACAACTTATGATTACGACAAAAGATAAATAACGTCGATGATAGGTCAATTTTATTTAATACATTTATTCACTGTATTACGTTTGCAAAGTGAAATAACCCTTGAACTTTTACTTTTTACTGTTCCATTATGTGATTTCCCTTCGATATTTTTGCCCTGACGCCTTAACGTCAACAACGTCATTGTAACGTCGTTACTACTCGTAATAATCATAAAATTACATTCAAACATCCTTCTGATTAATATTTGTGAAACCAGTACATCAACGTTAAAACGTTTAAGCTCATAAGGTTTGTTATTCACTTTGCTTTTCAAAAAAAGTATCCTAAAACTGTATACTAATCTAGTAGATTTTGATAAATGTCAAGGTTGAAATTTCATTTAAAATTCTGGAATAAATGATTTGTGACGTACACCTATGAATAAAAATAAAATACCCATCGAGTAAGAAAAGATAAGACAACGATTCTAAAAAGAAATTAAAGTATGATATACGGTGTACAAAATCGAAAAAATAGATCTCTACATAAAAAGCTCACAGCACAATTAGCTAAAGTACGATAGAAGACTGAAAACATTTATAAATCTACAAATTGTTCTGGATTCAAACAAGCATCTTTGTCCGCTCCTTTTTACCATAATTCAATACAGACCAGCCCGTTTGACATAAATGTAGGCCTTGATGTGCCACATGTTGTCTTTATGCAACCGCACATTACAAGTTCCCAGAGTGCATATCGGTCAAATGTGTAAGCAACCTCTTTGTGACCTTCAAATTTCGATTGTGTTACAGATACAGAGCACCAAGGTTGATCTCTGCCTGATTTAATAATACTAGTTTTTGAAGGCACTGCAACAAATTTATTACATCAAGAACTGCAATTTCTCTGTTTCAAGGTAAAAGTACACCAGTACCATGCTTGATATTGCCTTTTCTCTGAGTATGGCCGTGAGTAGTGTTTCATTGCGTTTCTTTGCTCGTTCTTGCACAGTCTTTTTGTAGCACCACTGTATTACTGACTTTGTCAAGAAGCTTTATTATTGTGACATAATTAGATGTCATCAAACATGCTGAAACGTTGAGCAATTTCAGGTTTTGTCCCCATACTGGTACATGATATCTACACCATAAAGTAAAATTTCACAGGAATCTCTTGTTGTTTCACCCACAATAACGTACGCAATGCATGTCTTTGCACAACAACCATTTCCTCGTAAATTATTTTGTATATACGAACTAAATACTTATGTAATTGAATACTAAACGCACAAAAATATACACTAGACACACAATATTTGGGATTAAATACATGTAGGGCCCTACACTCGCATGAGAACATATTGAACTGACAGACTGACTGGTCTTCTCAGAAAAATGATTGAAATATGCCCTCTTGATTTCCGACGACACAAAATTACACAATATGTTCAAAATATTTTGATTGTGTTAACTCATTATGCTTAAAATGACATTTCACAATTATTTTTACATAAATTTTACTTTTATTCTATCTGAAAGAGCATGTTTTCTTATGAAAATTCTGAAAATTTCAAGCCAAAACATTAAACCGTTTACGAGAAGTGTATATTTTTGTGCTGAAATTAAACAAATTGTTGTGGACAACAGTTCAGATTTATACAGAAATTGTCATTTCTGTCTCAACTATGAAGGCGTATTTTTCGCTTATAAATAACAACTTCAAAAAAACTGACAGCATTTCTACACATTAGAATAAACAATCTTTGCATCAAGTCATACTTTTAAAAAATGAAATAAATTTGAAATGTCACTTTAAATGAATGTGACAGTTGTCAATAAAAAGAAGTCTGTTTGGAAAATTAAGATACCATGATTTACCCCACCCACCACTTTTCTCTTTTTGCTGTAGTCGTCAGCAATACAAACGTGTGATTCATTTTTTTTTTGATTTTCTTCATTGATTGGGTTCTGCTAAAGACACATGTAACTTAAAATCAGTATTAATGCATTATCTGGGGCTCTACGACAATTTAGAGCTTTTTTAAGATTTACTCATATAACATCCTGACATTCAATGATATTTGACAAAAGGTCGTAAAAATAATCTAATTGGTAAGATTAATTCACATTATAAACTTTTGTAAAGATATGGTAATCATTTGAATAGTTAAAAGTCATTTGTAATGTGGCGCTTTAGAACTTTCGATCAGTATAGCACACGCACGTGGGCCAAGTGCATATACGGCTCGTGAAATCTATGAAATCGATATCTATCTACCCGGTATATCGTCGAAGACGTCCGATCAATAAGGTTATAACTACTACAACACCCGCACGATTAAAATTAAATGTCAAAATAGATGTCAAGTAGTGCAAAAGTAAAGAACGTTGAATACGTCATTTTTTGTCTCAATATTGTTAACGACGGCATATCTATGCATCATATGGGTTGTTCATTTCAAAGCATTTTATATCTTTTTAAAATATCAGTCAAAAGAAACAAAAATAAACAGAAAACAACATCATTTTCATATGTATCGCTAAACTCAGTATGCAATGAAGCAAATTGACAACGTTACGTAATCGGTGGAATACGACGTACTGACCCGTTTCCAGATATGCCAACAAGTGGATCATGAAAGTTAAGATATTGGAGCACACAACTGCAGTTGTTGGCATGCTTAATTCTCTGATGCACACGGGACGTGATTTCCGGACATACCATCACAGACTAGAAGTTGAGCTTGTTCTCATGAGAATATACTTAAGTTTTTTCGAGAAACCGGGGCCTGGTTTAAATGCCACCACAAGAAAGGGATTTGGGAAACAATGTGGAAAAGGAAAAAAATCGTATCAACTTCAAGTATTTCTATTTTTGTCCTAACATTATCTTTGCCCATAACTAAATATGCCCTTTCTCAATAATAATCCGTTTTGTTGTCTGTAACTGCTTTCAAACTGGGACATACTCGTATCTTAAAACTGTTTAACCCTTTCCCAAACGGCAAAATTTTAGGGTGGTCCGATTTTAAAGCTGCTGAAGATGTCAAAATTAGAGTCTAAAAAGATAGGATTTGTGTAAAATATAGCACAGAAAATATTGAGACAAAATGAGAAACTGCTGTTATCAGCAGTTTCTTCTTTTGTCTCAATGTTTTCCAAAGTCTTTTCAATTAGGGGCGTCATAGCAGGTCTTGTTTGGGAGAGGGTAAACGTTACATGTTGGTAGGATATATTAATATTCCATACGAGTTCAGACTTCATACCCTCTGTAAGTTTAGATCCAATATATTAGTTTTAGCCCCTTCCCAAAAATATAAAATTGTGCATGTAAAAACAAAGAGTATTTTGGGAAAGGGAAAAACAATTATTATCAGCATTCTGTTCTTTTCGCTCAATGATTTCCGAAGCCTTTTATATTACAAGTGACACGAAAACCATTTGAGAAATGATTGCAACTATATATTTGACATTGATAACAATGTGTTCCGAAGCCTTTTTTATAAATGATGTCAAGACCATTTTAATGTCTCGATAGAGCAAAATAAAGTAAAGAAGGGATCCGAAACTGGAATTTCTATAAAACTTTTTTGTGAAATTTCCTTGGAAACCACTAACAACGTTCATACGTTTAGGCCTACTGTTGTAATGATACTTGGTCATAGAGCTATAAAATACCATATGTAAGGAAACATATGACATTAGATATGGGTGTTTCGACCCTCTTCAAGAACGCAACAAGACGAATTCGAATTCAACACAATGGATGGTTATTCAGATATAATCCGGGTAAAACAAAACACAAAGAAATATCGAGACAAAATCATTATCAGATTTCTTCTCTAATTGCTACTTTTCTTCTTTTGTCACAATATGTTCCAAAACTTGTTCTTACTAGAAACTTTAAAAACATGGCTTGTTTGGGATAGGGTCTAATTAATGCTATCGCAAACGACAAAATTTAGGGTGCTGCAATTAGAGTGCTGCTGAAGATCTATATAGTAAAAAGTTAACTAAAAAACATTGTTAATAACGATCATATTTGTTTATATCATAGTGCAGAAAATATTGAGGCAAAAGGAGAAAATGCTGATTAACAGCATTTTCTTCTTTTGCCTCTATGTTTTCCCAAGCCTTTCTTCCTAAAGACATCAAACCTGGTTTTGTTTGGTATAGGGTCTTATTAATGTGTAAATGAGCGATCATTTCAAATTCTACTCCGTAGAATACGATACATCCGGTCACGTCAACAAGGGCGAACGTGTACGTGAACACGTGAGCGGAAGTCGGATTTTCAGTTTTAAAAAATAAGGTTTTTACATTATTTTTATGAAAAATAAATCATGTCCTTTAAAGTACTTGATTTTGTCAATGTAATGTTCTCTATACTGTAAAAATGTATACATCATACTATAATTTGAGCAACGTTTGTCCGTTTGTCCGTTTGTCCGTTTGTTCCCCTACTCCTCCCAGGTCCTTGGGCCGATCTTCACCAAACTTGGAGGGAAGGTGGAGGGCGGCCCCGGGTATTAGCTTGAGGGGTTCATTTTTTGAAAGGTCAAGGTCATCGAGGTCAAAGGTCAAATTTATGTTTTTACGGGTTACGGGTATCGTTTTTACGGGTTACGGGACGGGATTGCTTACGGGTTACGGGACGGGATTAGGTGGAGGGCAGCCCCGGATAGGTCAAGGTCATCGAGGGGGTCAAGGTCATCGAGGTCAAAGGTCAAATTTCGAGACGGGTAAAATTGCTAGTAAATTAAAATGTTCCGTCTTCGAAGGTATTGCATGCACATTAACCTTTTTTAAAACACAATACCTCTTCATACAAAATGAAACTATGAGGTCCTGGTTAGCATGTTTTAGTATTTACTCATTACCAGACGACACATTTTTTAGACTGTTCCAAATTCAAAGGTGTTGCAGATAAAAATTTCAACTACATAGAAATTTACATTTTTGGTCTGTCTTGGAAGTCAATATTGTGGGAAATGAAGAAATTGCATATCACAAGCAATTTCTTCATTTAGATCTACCACGATTTTTTAAAATCCTTTGTCTTTTGGGGAGTCAATTAGAGTCAATGTTTGGGAATGGGTTAATGTTTCCGTAATTCTCGCCTTCTTTATAAATGGAAAAAATACGTATCGTCACCAGAGTCAATACAGTCGACACTTGATATGTCGACATCTATCAATCGGATAAATCGAATTTCTGCTTACGTCAAAGTGAAGAATACGGTCAGGCGTCAAGGGGGTAGAACCCAGATAGGAGACTAGCCTCCCCAACTAGCACCTTCACGGTGCTCTGTGTTATCAGTCCCACATATCAGTGGGTTTCAGTCAAATGGAGCCTAGTCCAGGGACTAAACCGGCATCAATTTGATGCCTGAGGGAAGTATTTATATAGAGGCAGATAATGGCAAATCCCGGTCATGTCTCTGCAGTGAATAGGTCCCGTCATAAATTCTGTCTTCTAAATCATAACCTATCCCCCTAAAGCACAAACTGACCGGAAGAACTTTTTCTTCAAAGATCGACAGTAAGTTATTGAAATTTTATTTGTACGATGCAATGTACATACAACTCTTTTATAATAGACATAGATTTTGGACCATTCATCCTCAGAAAGTGGACAAACGCACACCAGAATTGACGAAATGTCAATATTTGGGCTACCCTTTCAACAGGAGAAAATGAATTTCCGTCCAATTTCTGGGAATGGGGGTTTGGATGGGGCTCACAAATATGTAAAAATGAATAAAGGGTTGTATGACATTCTCCGATTTTTGATTTTCGAGCTAGAAACAAGAACATTTCGATTAAACGACGAGACTCACCTTTCACCCGCCAACGTGTTGATTCCTCTAACCGCCAACCGGATATCCTCTAAAGTTTTTTTTTCATTCACAACAGAATGTTGTTATTTAGAAGATAAGCGGCCGTGAATATAGTGCAGAAAATAACGAGGTAAAAAGGGTGCAGCGTCTAGCTTCACTCTGACGTTTCTGTGGGACCTTTTACTTAGTCTGCCTGGTAGATCATTCTTTGTCTTTAACTCACTACCAAGAAAGTGGTATCAAATGCACCAAGCTACGCTTCCATGAACACAACCGACTTTGAAACTTGCCATCTATTTCGGAACCTGCATGTGCCATACACCCAATGAAAAGTCTCGACCGGACAAAAAGTAGTTCCTGAAAAGATTGATCAAAGCCCACCCTAGCAGTGCACTGTTGGTCTGCCAGTGTGCAGAGCCATATTTCATGCATCTGTCTATTCCACAGACACAGACCATTGCAACAAAAGGAGGGAATCCATTTTTGAAGAAACTTATTTTCTGTACTACGATCTGGAAGCATTTCCCGTTGTGGAGTGTATCCATATGAGTTCAGGAAATCACGTACATACGCATCTTTCATTCGAATAACAAACAAGAATGTGGGTGTTATTTGAAATGTGTTATCCATTTCAATTCTTATATCAATGAGTAATCAATGAATGCCATCAGTGATACACAGGTTTTCACTAAACAATTTAATACATGCTGTCAGAAAGTATACCCTTCCAAACAACTTAGCCTTTATTCACGGGTGGTAAACATTGGAACAACCTCCAAAAAGAGGTAGTGAATTTCTGTTCTCACAGCACATCCGGGAACTCGCGAGGTCGGTCCAATGACTCAAAACGTGTAAACAAAGGTAGGTGTCGGTGGTTCTTTTGATTGTTTTCTAGGTTTCTAGCGAAAAATGGATAATTATGGCAATGCTATGTCGTGTAAAAATGACTTCTCGACGCATGCGGCCCAAAACAGCGGTCGAAACCGAAGTAATTTCCGCTGGATCGTTTTTAAAAGTTCGAACACGATGTTGCTTTTTCACAGCAGTTTGTTAACAACTGTCACCTTTTTGCATAATTTGTGGTTTTCCGCAAAGAAAACAGCCCCGGTACTATCGTCCTGGGGAAACGAGTACTCTGCATTACATATCCTGTTATAAATGGCAACGGGGCGCATTATTTAAGAAAATTATTGAGAAAATTCCAGCAGAGGTCTGTTCGACTTCGGTTTCGACCGCTGGTTTGGGCCGTAAGCATCGAGAAGTCATTTTTACACGACATAGCATTGCCATAATTATCCATTTTTCGCTAGAAACATAGAAAACATCAAAAGAACCACCGACACCTACCTTTGTTTACACGTTTTTAGCCATTGGACCGACCTGGCGAGTTCCCGGATGTGCTATGGGAACAGAAATTCACTACCTCTTTTTGGAGGTCGTTCCAAAGTTTGCCACCCGTGTTATTGGCTTATTTCAGATAATTCCCAGCATCTTTTGAAAAAAGTTTTTGATATAGAAAAAAGTGATATCTTCCGAAAGATCTGAAGAACATTATGCCTGGATAAATATGGGTCAACCTATAATGCACAAAACACAACGATCCCCTGAAGCTCCATTCCCCAAAAAGCAAAATTGAATTGTGATCCAGAAAACAAAATTGTTGATACAAAGTAGGGGAAACCAGATGGCCATTGTTCGAAGATCGTTCAGACTAAACGATAACATGCTAGAATTCAACATTTTCCTCTTTTCTTTCGGTGATTTTCAAAAGTATTCTCGGTTAAGGACAGAAAAATCAAATGCTTTTTTTTGGAAAGGGTTAAGAGATGAGGTAGTGATTTCGTGGATCAAAATCTCCAAATCTTGTTTAGATAACATCAGTGTATATCTACAATGTACGTATTACATGGCCATTTGTCCTGCTTCATTTACAATTTTCAATGCGCATGCCCGGAGGCCACGTGATGATGACGTAGATAATGGCGACCAGACATTTTTATCTGACATGGGAAAAACATCCACGGCACTTTAATGCAGAATTTTAATTGAAAACTAAAATAAGCAAATTGATTAAGCTATGTTTCATATCCAAAGTAGAATAATTACACAGCTTAGGTTTTTGTTACATGTATATCTTGCAGGAAACTCTTAAACTGCATCTTCGGGGTTTCTGGTTTTCTTGTAAAAATGAAAGAAAAGAAACGTCTTAGAATGTTTCTGGTATATGTATGTTTTGTCACTCATGCCATAGCACAGAGCAAAATTAAAATCACACTTAAGTTGCAATTTAAGTACAAGTATTTAGGTTCTTAGTATTGCACAACAGAATGTCAATAACAGTAGACATAATGCTACTTTCCTTGCAAACTTCATTTTTGCAAATGTTACACTGTAGTTTTAACCCATTATCAGACTGCAAAATTTTAGACTTTTCCAAATCGGACTAACTGCAAACGACAATTTCAAGGGCATGAACTTTTACATACATTTATTTCTGTCTTTCTGGAAGAATTAACATTTGCAAATGAAGAAATCGATTGTCATAATAAAACCGAAATTATTTTTTTTAACTTTTCGGACTTATGGAATACATACGAAGCCATGCCTTTTGGTCTTAATGTATGCAACCCATCATTAGCACCAACGAGCCAGATGCGAAATTTGAAAAGTGACAGTAATTCCTCAACTATGTTTTATTTCCATGCCATATATAAGCATAAGCATTTTGTACGGTTTAGAATTTTGAATTAATGAATACTTATGGAAATATTTAACAAAAATGTTCAAAATTACCTCAATTGCACATGACTATAGAGTAAAATAGTATTTGTAAATTATTTTCTTCTTGAAGCATAATCTTGAAATTTGACACGGCGAATCAGCTTATGTGAAGTGTATTTACAAGTGTGCGTAATTTGATGCATTTCGTATGGCTAGAAAGTGGTGTTTTTAATGAGGGGCTGTATACCTTAAGCGTATTTTTAAGTATTCCAATATGATTTCATAATAGTTTGACCCGAAATTTAAAAAAATAAAATGACAACGTATGTGACTAGAAAATATCATTGTGTGTCCTCATACTGTCTACTGTAATTGTTACAAATAATACTTAACCCTTTCCCAAACAAGACCTGGTTTTGACTTCCCCAATAGAAAATGTTTGGGAAAACATTGAAACAAAAGAAGAAACTGCTGATAACCAGCAGTTTCTCCTTTTGTCTCAATATTTTCTATGAAATATTTTACACAAATTCTATCTTTAATAACTTCCATTTTGTCATTTGTGGTAGTTTTTGAAGTGGACCACATTCAAACTTTGTCGTTCGGGAAAGGGTTAATTGTTTCTTATATGGATAAGTAAATTATGAAATGGATGAGTGACTATAACAACAGTGGAGTGAAATAACCAACAAATGAAAAATAAACAAATATTGACATTTCTTTATCCAAGAGGCTGTCTGGGAAATGAGATCATGTCTTTGATATTGAAGCACATAAAAAGTTTGACCTACTGACCATTGATAAATGGTATTTCTGCAGGCCAACATTGACCAGTGGCCATTTACGCTGAATTAGCATTTTTCATGCTTTTGTATGGCGAACGGAAATATGAAAAAAGGTAAAATCGAGGACTTGAACTTTTAAGATAGATCTACCTACATTTTCCAAATTTTCTTTATCAGATTTGTACCCCTTTGCGACAATTTTCGGGACATTTTCAAAAGCAAAGGCGCTGCAGACGACCAAAAAGTGTTTGCGGGAAAAGTGTCTGTTTTAGCATTGAAAGCTTTGTGAAAAAAAAAATTGGTTTTTATAGCTTAAGAAAACTGCGTACCAAATCAAGGACATGCTTTGGAAAGGTTAACCTGGCGTCGATGAACATCGCTTCTTGTATTGTTTGTAAAAGCAGCATTAACAATGTTTTTGTAACATTTTTGCTTTCTGTACGCTTTTATAAACTGATCTGTTTTAGTATAATAATTGTGACAGTACAAACATTTGTGTATTAAAAAGAGTACGCCTGCTGAAAGAACTTAATTGCTGTCGTGCTACTTTCCACAGGGCTAGGGATACTCGAAAGATGAGGACAGAAAATAGGACGAAAAGAAAGAACAGTTATTGTAACAAGAAATATATCATGTAAAACACAATGCAATTAATATACCAATGCCCACGATTCACACATAAAGAATTTCACTTCTGTACAAGTGTGTCGAAAATACAATAAAGTAAACTTCATTTTGAAATATCGTATGAATTGACCAACCTGAATTGGTAGATGGTATTGACCAGAGAAAAAATCGGACCAAGTTCCTATCGAACTTTTAAATCAAGTCCGTATCTTTTTTACCCTCCCCAAGTGAGACATTTGGTACCAGCTCTGAAATCAATATCGTTTTTGTTGCAACTTTCAAATTGGAGAGGTCTACATATCGCTATTTTTCACCATGAACCTCGTAACTGCAGCTTGTTTAAGCTGCAGTTACGATGGTTTTTGTTGAAAAGCAGCGTAATATTTGCCGTTTTGGAAGCGGTTGATTGGACAATGATCATGACTTGCGTTAGTGTTTCCCACAGTTTCCGGTCAGTTAACAATGACAAAGTTGAAGTGGTCAAGTGAAGTACACGAAGTGCATATCCCTGATCTAGACCTGTGTGACGTAGGTACTTGTGTCGTGCCACGAGAATATGGGACTAGCCGATGCTGCTAACATAAATAATAACACCAACAACGACATTTTTAATGAATGAAGAAATAAACAACAAAATTGTTCCATTTAAGAAGTTGTTGCAAACAGGAAAATGCATGTTTGTTGCTATTGAATTGATGAACATTATAGCAAAGGAATGATTTAAGGAATGAGAAAATGCTTATGATTTTTAAAGGTAAATGTGGATCATGGGTAGGCCTACTTTTGCCCATTTACAACTATAACAAAAAAGACCAATACCAACACAAAGAAATAATTACAAAGTATAATATTAATTGATATCAAAATTTCTTCATCATGCAGTAGATAAACCCTTTACTGATTATGAAAAGCTTATTATGGGAATGAAAACAATTTCTAAATGATGCAGCACATTGTACAGAAAAGCCTTTTCTGGCCTAGTGCGATACGTTTCTTAGTTCGTATTTATCATCCCTTTATTTCGTGGCACAACATGAATCTATGTTTTTCTAAGCTCGCGGCAATGCCATGGCCATTTCTAATGATTCGATCAGCAGATAATAATTCACGTTTGGACACAGGTGACTATCGTTTAAGATGTTGATATTCATTCATAAATTCATGTTCAGTTCACCATTTTTTCATATTGTTTCAGGCAAAACATCGCTGCTTTTCAACGCAAACCTCGTAACTGCAGCTTAAATATGCTGCAGTTACGATGTTTTCTATGAAAAGCAACGATATGTAGATTCTGTTTTATCTCTCCTTATTGTTTTTGTTATTCATTCTATCCGTTGTAAATTAACTCACGATAAATGACCTGGCAGAGCATCTCTCGATTTGCTAGAGATGCTCTACCAGGTCATTTGTCTTCAGCTATAGGCCTACCTAAATATATAATATACATGTAGTTAAGGGTTATCATAACATAGGTGCTGTCAATCAACATTCATCCTGTTATATTTTCAAATACAGATGAAGATGTTTCGTTTCGAAATGTTTAAAGAGACACTCCATTAGCACGTTTTCATAATTATCTGAAATGCTCAAAACTCTATGAAAAAGGATAATTGGGATACTGATTGCTTGTCTGCACTATTATACATACTCATTCTCAAATACTTTTCATTTTCTGTGTTTTCCTTGTATTTCTTTTCTTAAAAACACATCAATATTAACACGAAGAAAAAGAATACAAAGCACAATTCTATTGACAGAAATCTATTGACAGACCATATTTCTGCTGTCTATTTTACATATCATCCGTATGAATTAAGAAACACAATAAGAATGGAACAACCATTTATAACAATAATTTTGTTGAAATGCATTTTTAAACAAGGATAATTTTATTTTACTAAATAAATACATCAAAATATGCGACAGATTGACACTTGAATTTTGTAAAAGTAAAGTCGATTCGCCGGAAGTCATACGATACATAATTTCCGGTCGTTCAGAGAGATGACCGAGTTGATGGCTGAATATTAATTATGGAAAAAAGTACTTTCTAAAGGCGTATATAAAAATTTGAATATTTTTGAATAGGTAGATTTCGGATGTGCATCAAAAACGTGACTGTCTGAATCAAAAGATGGAATTGCTGCTTTTCAACAAAACCCTCGTCACTGCAGCTTATTTTAACCCTTTCCCAAACAGCAAAATTTCAGGGTGATCCACTTCAAAAACTGCCACAAATGACAAAATGGATGTTATTGAAGATAGGATTTGTGTAAAATATGGCACAGAAAATATTGAGACAAAAGGAGAAACTGCTGGTTATCAGCAGTTTCTTCTTTTGTTTCAATGTTTTCCCATGCATTTTCTAATAGAGACGTCAAAACAAGGTCTTGTTTGGGAAAAGGTTAAGCTGCAGAGAAACGGTTTTTGTTGAAAAGCCACGGAAGCTATCTCCTGTTACCATAACACCTTGCAGAATAAATGACATCTAATGAAAACATGTATAATCAAGCACAATCAAAGAACCTTTGTCATCTTTTAGAGTGTCATAGATACATACGAGATGTTTAACAACAAAAAGAATTGAAGTTATTGAAATGAAAAGATACACAAAAAGACTAAAAATTTACCATAACTGTCAAACATTATCGCAAATCTCTTGTTTGTTTTTTTTTCTGTTCTACATTATTATTTACGTAGATTTTATATTATTTTTTCTAAAGAAATTGCAGATGACACGATATAAAAATGAAAGAAACATTTTTGCCTCTTTTGACATTAACGAAATAGTGAAATGCAGGTAATTACCAATTGCTTCATTTTTCTTATTAATATAGGTTGTCCCATCATCTGAGGGAAATCAAAGCAAGTAATTGATTAGGGGGCTCATGTAATATTGCTTTAAAAAATCAGATAGTAGCTAGTTTCGTTTTTTTTCTTCTTGTAGAGTTTTTTAATGTCGCTGCGACCAAAATACTAAAAACGTCTGATTTTCCATCTTGAACTATAAATTCAGAGAGAAATAGATTATATCACGGCAAAGCCACAAACAAATTTTCTTTCAAAATCAAATGAATATTTTTATACCAAAATTCAAATACATGTGACATTCGTTATGTGGTCATCGGGCATGTGGAATTTCTGCTAAGGTCGAATCTGGCCATGTCATTGATGGATATTAAACATGTTAATAATATGTATTTTGAAATGAATATGGCCATTCAAATATAGTGATATAAAATGTTCGTTTGGTGCAACTTATTTCCTTTTACTACTACATTTCAATACAAAACAGACTTGACGACCAGCATAAGTAGATAAATAATTATTATGATTTCATTCGTATTCTCTCAACAATATTTATATTATAAACATTTAACGGGTACGTGACGACTTCTTATATAAAGTGCGCATTTTGCAGTTTTAAAAAAGGCTCAACTTATAGAAATGAGAACTAGGTCGTTCATTTTCGTATGAAAAGCCGCAGAATTTATTTGATCTAGAAATTGTTGCCAAGTTGCATTTTCAACATCCGTTCTTTACAAAGTGATCGCTGACGTTTTGGACAGATACATTTTAAACGACACGTAATATAATACCAGTATTACTCGGGTATATGAATTATGAATTTAAACAGGATGCCTAGTTTCCTTCATTAATATACGGTCATTGTATTAATTGACGTTGGATAGATGTTGTGGTCGATTTTGTAACATGATGGTTTATCTTTTAACCCTTCAAACAAGCAATTGGTAGAAATGTCCCACATTGAAACGTGTAGATTACAAAAAAAATGTTTCTTTATGATCTGGTTAAAATGATACCACGGAGATCATTGATGAAGGAAGAAAGTGTTGGTTATCGTCAATTCTCCTTTGCTTACAGTGATGGTACAATTATATACTCTTTTAAGGACGCCAAAACGAGTATTTGAATGGGACGGGTTAACCCACCCCATCCCCACCTTTTGATAGACCGGTACAATTCAGAACTTCTGCTAACGAAAAATATGGTTTACTGCAGGACAGGGAAATCTTAAACACGGTGTACCACATGATTGTGAACTTTTACGGCCAAATAACCTTCTTATTTCTGCATCAATCTTCATAATCAATTCTCATTATCAAGTGGGTGGTTGCTTGTACCCTGCCTTACTGAGTTCCTTCCTCAGATGTATAGCTTATTTATAGAATCCTTTTACTTTTTCCCAAAAAATGATCCCAACTGAGCAGAAAAACGACAATAAATTCATACCGTTTTTCTGGTCGGTTGAGACATAACTGAATACAAGTGCCATAGAAATGGAAGATCGAGGCTATTCATGGCAAAGAAAACAATCAGAGAAAAGCAGAATATACCGGTATAGTAAAAGCGTTTCTAAAATGACGTCTTGTGTTGACGTCGAACTCATAGACTGGGACCTATTTTAATCATTTTTCCCTCTTCAAAAACGGGCGCCGAAATATGTAATGCGAATCGGTCTGTTAAGTGTTGTCTAATTGACCAAATTGTATATCGACGACTGGATCCAGGCTACAAAACTAGGACATGTTTCAATTTTTATTCGTCTCATTAAAAATTCCATATTCCGTTGCGTGACATGTCTGATGGTGTAAGATCCGGTTTCATTTTACTTTTATATGAATATTTTTTCATGAATTATTATAAGTTGTAAAGAAAGCTGAAATTTCAGTATCCTCACGTGCGGAAGACATATGTAATTCCAGTTGGTTTGGAAATTGGAATGTTTTTTATCAATCATGTCATCTAAGTTTAGTCTGACACAGTTCAAATATCCGGGGTAGACAACGGCGAACATTTTGGTTTTAATTCATATCATTTATGATATGCTTGTGTTTCAGAATGCCTTTACGTAGGTAGATCTGTAAACAAACGATAGATACAAAATGAACTAGTACTAAAACTTTTGCTAATTGAGTTCTTTTGCTAGTAAAGGTTAACCATTGCCCTGTATTTTGCTGAACTTCTGTCGAATATTGTTCTTAAAGTGACATTTCACATTTATTTCATTTTTTCAAAGTATGTCTTGATGCAAAGATTGTTAATTCTTATGCGTAGAAATGCTATCAGTTTTTTAAAGTTGTTATTTATAAGCGACCAATACGCCTTTAAAGTTGACACGGAAATGACAAATTCTATATAAATTTGAACTGTTGTCCACAACAATTTGTTTAATTTTAGCACAAAAATATATATTTCTCGTAAACGGTTCAATATTTTGGCTTGAAATTTTCAGAATTTTCATAAGAAAAGGTGCTCTTTCAGATAGAATAAAAGTAAAATTATGTAAAAATAATCGTGAAATGTCACTTTAACAGCTAAAGGTACATAATTTCCGTGTATCTACACTTCGTCTGTGCGCAGTTCCCAACCTTTCAGTTTTATATTATTAAAAGTTGTTTTAGACATAAATTTTTCAACAAAAAAATGCAACATGATGAGTAGATCTATTACTTGTTTTGAAATTATTTCTATCAGTCTCTAACTGACCCTAAAGTTCCCTGAGAAAAGTATCAATTATCTTGAACCATTTGTAGACATCATGACAAAAATTCCACGAACTGTCTTAGCAACAATATTAATGGCATGTTACTTTAAAAGATAATTGAACAAGTTGATTCTGTTAAGAAAAGCAGAGTCATTTTAGGGGAATATAAATTATATAAATGTATAAATGTTTTCATGACCTTTCTTTCTAATTTATTTCAACTGAAGCTCTTCAGACAAGCCTTTCTGTGATTAAACACACAGATAATATGACCGATTTCATGGCTATTACGAATTATCCAATGAAACCTTCGGAGGAAAACCAAACATTTTATTTCATCAGGATAAGTCAGTCAAACATGCAGATATTCTGATATTTATATGCTCACGTGCATGACCTAACACATCACGTGTCTCCTCTGTAGACATATAGACTTCCGGGGCGATTAGAAATTGAAAGGTTCTATATCGTCTTGCGTAAAAAACTTTGAAAAACGTTAAAATGAATCCCTGGCCGCCTGTGAAATGAAAACCTATTTCCAAAGAACATAACTTTGTATTGGCTCAAATTGACGGCGGTTGCACATAGATGTTCCTCTCCCACAGCCTCAAACAGTGATACTTTGTTATATATTAAACAAAAGTGAAAACGCTACACTGCAGGATTTCTTATTTCTGGAAAAGTATCAAACTAATAACAGGAAATATATTTTGACGTTATTTCCTAGGCTTTCAGCAATCGTTTTGTTGAAATTACATTGCCTTGTCTCGATCCTTTAATGTCACAGTTACAGCCCTTAATGCGTTTAGAGCTAATTTCATCTTATGCCACATATGCGCATGCGTAGAAAACGCTTAATTATTTTTTTCTGAATTGGTCATATCCGGGTTGACAAAAAACATAAAACAGCTCACTTGTCTCTTGTAGTAAGCTCTAAAATTAAGGTCTAATCTGTCAATTTTGCGAATTACCTCCCTTTGACATAAACAAATATGGAATTTAAAATGTTTGGTATTCACAAATTTTTCACGGATTTCGATTGGATTTTTTTGCAACATCATGCAGGCCTTACAGGAAATTTTTGAACCCTTACTTCGACTAGGATTGTTCCCAGATGTCCATGCAATAGTGATTTTAATTTCATCTTGAGATTACATTGTAAATTTTTCAAGCTTTTGAACATAATGAAAATTCTGCTTTTCAAAAATCATTTTCTAAACGCCGAAACAATGTTATGCAAGCTTCTGTACATTTCCTGACCGGTTACTTGTTAGACTACCATTCCATGCAGTCCGACATGGTTTGCATTCTTCTACTTGGATTTCTGAAGGATTAGATTGTGTAAAATTTCAGTTCAAATTGTATACATGAAAGACTGTCACATTAAAAGGCTCCGTTTTTCATCCCAGTGATTAAGATCCAAAAATTGTTTAGTTCTTTGCACAACCAAGTCAATGAAGAATCCGAAACACTTTCATTGGAATTTTTTACTTATTGTATTTAGAAGAAATAGGACAAGCAAAGTAGGGGTAGCGTTTTCACTTTTGTTCAGTATATCTAAGAAAGCTTTGGTCAATCAAGATATTGAAAAGAGTAGAATGGTAGTAAATAAGTATAAGTAGCCAAGCAAACACAAACAAGCAAACATATATATCCACATTTCAATGCTACTGCACATGACAATATGGGTGTCAATGATTTAAGAAAGATTTTTTGTGCCATATAGCACAGAAAATATTAGATAAAATTCAGGATTTTTGTTTATTGCCATAATATTTTCCACAAAATGACCCACTAGTTATGTTACCCCTTTCCCAAACAAGACCTGGTTTTGACGTCTCTAATAGAAAAGGCTTGGGAAAACAATGAGACAAAAGAGGAAACTGCTGATAACCAGCAGTTTCTCCTTTTGCCTCAATATTTTCTGTGCTAAATTATGCACAAATTCTATTTTTATGATCGTCCAATTTCTTGACTTTAGCTCCTTGAAATTGGACCACCCTAGCATTTTGCCGTTTGGGAAAGGGTTAATAACAGGTTTTGTTTCGGAGTGGGTAAACCACAGCAACAAAAGTGTCAGAAAGTTAAGATTGCTGCTAATTTCATTCATCGTTTTGATTTATTCATAGATTTCGTCGAAAATCTAGGTCTCCAGGGCAACCGGATGTCACGTGGTATAGCTTGCTGATAAATGATAACATTTCGGGTATTTTCCTCCCTACTTATGCATTTAATGATATAAAACATTATCTAGGACATGAGCTCTAACGTGTGACTTTTTCTTAATCTTTTCTTTATTCATAAGTTCTGTAGCAGCTTTTCAAAAGTCTTATGTAATAGCATTAAAAAAAATAAATGATAAAGGAAATGTGCATTATAGTCTAAAGACTTATGCTAGCAAACAGCTACTCCGAGTAGCTTTGCCTTATCAGTCACACATCTCAATAATCAGATCATTATAGGTGATAAAATACCAATAACAGTGAGCATGCTGACCTCACTGACCATTTGTTTAGGCTAGTGTAATATGAGAAGTATGCATGCGGGACTAAAAGCAGAAACTACACATTTTGAGAACAGGGAAAAATATCCCTTTTCATGCTGAAATGTTACCAAAAAGAATATTCTTATTTTCGCAAGAAACATATACAAAGACAAGCCTGAATTATACAAACACTATGATCATGGACCATAAGATTTTTTTAAGATATCATTATGATTATTATTGTTAGTTTAATTTTGTTAATCCTTCCCAAACGAAACATGGCTTTGAGATCCCTCTCAGAAAAAAAGTTTGAAAAAATGAAGCAAACGAAAATAAATTCTCTCCTTCTACCTCAATATATTCTGCGCAACGTGTATATTTTACATCCTTATCCTAGGGACATTGTGCACATTTTCTCTAACATTTCTCTTTTCTATGCATCTTTGTTGAAAAGATGTATTGATTTAACCCTTTCCCAAATGACAAAATTTTATTGTGGTCCAATTTGAAAGTCGCTTCAAACGACAAAATAGATGTAGATAACAATAGGATTTGCGGAAGATATTGCACAGAAAATATTGAGGCAAAAGGAGAAACTGATGGTTATCAGCAGTTTCTCCTTTTGTCTCAATGTTTTCTCAAGTATTTTCTATCAGGGACGTTAAAACCAGTTCTTGTTTGGGAAAGGGTTAAAGGATAAATTAATAAGTTGAAGACTGATAAAGATCATTATACCCGCCACCTACGAAGTAGAGTTGGTATATATTGGTTTAACCATGTCCGTCTGTCCATCCGTCCGCCCGTCATTAGACATTTTCGTTTCTGTGCTCTAACTCGAGAACCGGTTGACCTAGGATCGTGAATCTTTGCACAATTGTTGCCCATGACCCAAAGAGGTGTGCTATTGTTTTGTGTCACGAAGGTCAAAGGTCATGGTCAGAATCGAACTTTGTTTAAAATCCATTTCCGTGCTCTAAGTCAAGAATCGGTTGACCTATGATCATGAAAATTTGGGTTACAAAGGTCAAAGGTCAAGGTCAAAATCGGAGTTTGTTAAAAAAAAGTTGTTTCTGTGCTGTAAGTCAATAACCCATTTACCTAGGATCATGAAACTTTACACAGTTGTTGCCCATGACCAAAGGAGGTGCCCTATTGTTTTTGGGTCACAAAGGTCAAAAGACTTTTTAGCTCACCTGAGCACAAGGTGCTCAAGTGAGCTATTGTGATCACCTTTTGTACGGCGTCTGTGCGTCGTCCGTCAACAATTTCTTTAAATGACATCTCCTCCTAAATTACTAGGCCAATTTCAACCAAACTTGGCAGGAATGTTCCTTCGATGACCCTCTTTCAGAATTGCTAAAATAATTGAAATCCATAAAAAACTCTCGTTGCCATGGCAACCGAAAAGGAGAAATTTGACTGAATCTCAATACTATCTTTGAACGACATCTCCTCCTAAACTACCATGCCAATTTCAACTAAACTTAGCAAAAATTTTCCTTAGGAGGTCCTCTTTAAGAATTGCTAAATGAATTGAAATTGACTAAAAACTCTGGTTGCCATGGGAGCAGAAAAGGAGAAGTTTGACTAATTCTCAATAATTTCTTTGAACAACATCTCCTCCTAAACTACTTGGCCAATTCAAACTTGACAGAAATATTTCTGAGGAGGTTCCTTTTAAAAATTGCTAAAAAAAATGAAATCCTTTAAAAGCTCTGGTAGCCATGGCAACAGAAAAGGAGATTTTCCACCAAATCTCAATGACATCGTTGAATGATATCTCCTCCTAAACTAACAGGCTAATTTCCACCAAACTAGGCAGAAATATTCCTTAGGAGGTCACATTTAAAAAATTGCTAACAGAATTGCAATTTATAAAAAAAAACCAACTCTGGTTGCCATGGCAACAGAAAAAGAGAAATTACACGAAATCTGCTAGAAGCAATTTCTCAATAACCGCAGAGCCAAATTTGACAAAACTTAATATTTGCATTGCTTATGATATTGCTAAGAGGTACTTTTCTTTGCTTTTCAATATGAAACCTTGTCACAGAAAAAGGGGACTTCTTGTAAAAATCTGCTTATTAGGGGCAGAGCATCTACATTTATGCATGGATTTAAAAAATGTATGGGTAAATGTGTTCTTTATCATGAGTAGATGTTCTGTTTGAAATATATATTTAGGTAGGTTCAAGGTCATAGATCTAGGTCAATTTGTAAATTTCTGTTTGTTTGTCAGTCTGTATGTTTTATTTTAATTCCATCTGTCCAAAGCAATTTCTCCATAACCACATAGCCGAATTGGATGAAACTTCATATTTCAGTTACATATGATATTGCACTAAGGTAGTTTTCTGGGTTTTCTATGGTTTGAAATCGCATAGCGGCGTTCATATGATCTTTGACCCTTTATTGCATTACCTGTAAGAAATCTGATCAATTATAAAACCCCATCTCAGGAGAGCGACCTAGGGCCGTTGTTTCAAATTAAAGAACTTTTTTACCTATAGCACCTTTTCAGTGACAAGGCGCTAGTGTGGGTGGTGGTATTTGTCCGTTTTGCGACAGTTCTAGTTAAGTTTGATTAGGTAAAGACGATGAGGGAAAGGTAGAAAAAAAAAACTTTCATTGCAATATGCCAAGCCCCGATAGTCGGTAACGGGAGTCTGTAAATCCAGTTCGAACCTCGGATCCTCCAGTATCCATTCTGACATTTGTCTCTCACCAATGGGTGAAAATCATCTATGTGAGAGAGCAGCTGGAGGCTTGGTTTGGATATTGTAGAGGTATTGGTGAGAGAATTGAGTTTGAGTTTATTGGGGTTTTACGCCGTTTTCAACTACCAGGGTCATATCGCGGCGGCTGGAGCACCTAACCGTGGGTTCCTGGTATTTCTCGCACCAGTACAACCACAATATCCAAACCGAGCCTCCAGCTGCTCTCTCACATAGATGATTCACACCCATTGGTGAGAGACAAATGACTTTTGTCAAATGTCAGAATGGATACTGGCCGAGCCGGGGTTCGAACTCGAGACCCCTGGATTGACAGACTCCGACGTAACCGACTGAGCTATCCGGGCTCGGCATTGGTGAGAGAAACACCAGGAATCTATGGCTAGGTATTCCAGCTGTCGCAATATGACCATAGCAGTTTAAAACGGCGCAAAACACCAATAAATCAATCAATTTATTGCAATAAGTTTCCAAGTTCTGTTGGTCCTTAATCTTTTCCAAAACAAAATGTGATTTTGGTGTCTTTTGTAGAAGAATATAGCGCTAATAACCAGCCTTTTCTCCTTTTGCCTCAACTTTTCTGTACTATTTCATGCGAAAATCCTGGCCCTATCAACCTTGTCAATCATAAGGTATTTAATTTCAACATGCATCAAGATCAACATGCAATTTGATGCAACCTGCAACATGATCAAGATCTACTATTTTCCCGAATAATTAAACGGTGACATGATAATAGCAACTTTTAATTATCAGCACAGGTCCATATAAATTTCTATTTATGCACCAGTTGATAAAATAACCAAATGACCTTTTTCCAAATCCAATCTCAAATGTCATTTGTGATACACAGGCTCATTAAGTAGAATATTGTACAATATTCATAATGCAGGAGTAATAGATAAAGAATTGTCATTTCAATCTTTCCTCTTTCAGGGGAACAACATAGATCTTTCATTTCTCAAAAAATAAAATTGTATAAAGGTCTAAAATCATTCCCAAACAGGACCTGGTTTTGATGTCACTAACAGAAAAGGCTTGGAAAACATTGAGGCAAAAGAAGACAATGCCGATAACCAGAAATTTCTTCATTGACCTCAATATTTTCTGAGCTATAGCCTATTATACACAAATCCTATCTTCATAATCATCCATTTTGTCATCTGCAGATTTAAAATTGGACGACCTTCATATTTTGTCGTTTTGGAAAGGATTAAAATAAATTGGATATACTTTGCCTTTGTTATTAGGGAATCTTTTCATCAAATGGCAGGACCTTCGCTCAAACATGTGGGCTAATACATATAAGATATTGCAAATAACATCTCCAGAGCCCATACGCCAAGAGAGAATTTATATTTAACTCCAAGAAACAAAGAGTTTGAGTGTGTATTCGTATTCACAGTCCAGCAGACTGCCTGAAACATGATATCTCTAATTACAGTGTGATGGGCTTATCAGATCTTAAACAAATAATTGAATAGCCATAAAAATGTCAGAGGCTTCGGAGAAAAATTTTCAGCGAATTGTGCAAAAGTCCATAGAGTAATTAAGCGACTCGAATGTCTACGAAATAATGATATATGAATGTTCTGGGGCGTTTTTATTTTAAAACCTCGTGGCTATAGCATTGAACAAGCTTTAGCTGTGCAAGGTGTTTTTTTCTTTTCTGATGTTGTCTTTGCTTTTTTGTTGTTGTATTTTATACAAATATCGGGAATATGCGGCCTAAATTACATGCAGTTACATAAGTTTTATAAAAAGCAATTTGTCGTAATGGACGGGCTCTGCTGATTGCATTCTAGAAAATGAACAATTTCATAAATAAAAAAAATGAATTGACTGGCTTCAATAAAAAAAACAAGAAATAACACTTTTAATATCATTTTATTCGATACAAATCGCAAATCAGTACATGTGCCCTGAACACTTATTTTGAATTATGGGATTTTCATTTATATATCACATGCCCAGGGCGTAGCCAGGATTTTTGTGATATTGAAGCACAAGGAATATTTTCGAGCCACTTGATGTATTGTGACGCCCCAAAACAGGAACTTATTTTGGAAAAAGAAGAAATTGCTCGTGCTAAGTAATTTCTTCAGTTCCCACGATGTTTTCTACCAATAGAGACCAGACAAGTAGAATTATATCCACCTAAAACTATCGTCTGTAAAATCTTTGGATTTGGAAGAGTCAAATGTTTTGTAATATTATAATGGGTTGTAGGGGTTCCGGGGCATCTGAGGGTATGTTCCCACAGTTTTCACTGGAAAGACCACTGAACAAACTTGAAAACCTATCTTTGTTGAAGCCCGGGCTTCCAGGTATCCGCAGAGATAGGGCCTACGCGTCTGAAACCTAGGTGATATGAGCAGCCGGAGTGCCAGAAAGAATGCCGTGCATGGTAGTGCAGGTGGCGGCAATCTATGGTTAGGTGCCCTAGCCGCCACGATATGACTGTAACACTGTTAGAAAAGGTGTTGACCCCCCACCCCGCTCCCATTTATTCCATTCTATTCATATATCATTACTCGGCAGCACGTGCCTTTCTTCCATTATGGAGCAAAACATTTCAAGGAGTCGTATTCACCAACCTTTCTAAATCGAAAGTAAATCTAAATAACAAGCCATCTGACTGGACGAGACGTATGTCTCGGCCAATCGGATGGGTTTGTTTGTGATTCTAAAGGTATTTTGGCATTTAGACTGGTTAGTGAATCCCACCCAGAACTTAATTACAATGGTACCAATGCTCATATTTATAATAAACCATTTTCGTCTTTGATTGTTACATTTGCATGTACATATAATTCTTCCCCATACGAGCACAGTTTGGTGTCCCTAATTAAACAAAATATTTGCCAAACGTTTAAGCAGAACAAATGCTGATAACAAGCGTTTTCTCCTATTGTCCCAATATTTGCGGTGCTACGTCATACTTAATCATTACTTTTATCACAACCATTGTATTCAGAGTTAAAGGGGCATAAAAATCCCATTTAATTTTTTAAAGTATGCCTTGATGCCAAGATTGGTTATTCTAATGCGTTTAAATGCTATCGTTTTTTTTTGTTTTTTTTTTTTTTAAGAATATTGCTAATAAGCAAAGGAAAAGCCTTTAAAGTATGTACACCAATTAGTTTATTATTAAGAAAAAAAAATTCTCGTAAACTGCACAATACTTTTATTTGAAATTCCAGAATATTCATACGACATATGTTCCTTCAGATAACATTTAAACTAAACTTAAGAGCCAATATATGCGAAATGTCTCTTTATGCAGAAGAAATGCTGATAAAAGCATTTTCTCCTATTGTCCCATAATCTCGGTACTACATTATCACTAGTCTGGAGTCTGGTTCCCTGCCTTTTGTACTACGTAGTGTAGGGGAGGAAACCCAGACTACATTATCACTGGTGGTGAACTCGGCCAAAGCGATGGACATTTTTCGCTACAACAAGGTATAGATATTTTGCGTGTAAATGTGAGTTTGAATATTTTTTTCTAATGACAATGAATTTGTTTCTAAAATAGATATGGTTTACTGTTATGTATTGACAAACCGTCGGTGTTGTTATAAAATCTCGTAACTACGGCTATATCGAACCCGTAGTTACGAGATTCTTTAACAATAGTCTACGGACTATAAATCCTACGATGACTCCTGATGGCATTCTTTGTTAATGCTCGGCATCCATGCTAGAATTGTTCCTTAGACTATTACAAACAAGATAGGGGTGGATGCCCAGCGTGATTTTTCGATTTAAGGTCACAATGAGGTCAAAGGTCAATGAGTGCAAAACTCAAGAAAAATGGCTTATAGATAAATCAGAATTATTTGCGTCCACACAATGAAAGCAATTTAAACGTAATCAAATAAATTGAATCAGGAATGGACTGAGGCTCACCCAGGGCCTATATTGTCATTTTCAAACATTATTTTACCATATTTATGCTAAAAACGCTCAGGTCAATTACAAAATAAAGCACGATAATTAATGAAATTCTTATTGAACTTGAATAAAAGCTTTAGTTCTTTTATTACACACACATAATCCAAGACATTCTTGTAACCAAAGGTAGCAATGCTAGAAATGTTCTAGACTACTTCAAACAATGTTCGGAAGCATGCTTAGTTTCTCTGTCGAATTCCAGGTCAGAATGAGGTCACAGGTAAATTACGTTCCAACGTGCGACACTGGCCAATAGCTAAGCAGATACATTTTTTGTAAATGCAAAATTCATGCACTTGATGATGCAAGCATCAAACTTGGCACACGCTTCTATAAAACCATGTAGCTAAATAAAAACCAATTAGCCATTCAAAAAGTATAGATGGCCGCCATTTTTCAAGATGGCCGCCATTGACGTTTGAAAGATTCCGCTTTTACCATAAAAGCTAATATATTTGGCCGATTTTTTTCCTTTTCACAACAAAATGAATGTTTCCAAACATGAGAAAACAGAATTTTATCATGTTTTGTGCCTAAAAATTACAAGACGGCCACTATTTCCAGGATGGCAGCCATTGACGGGTGGAAAATACCGTTTTTACTATAAAACTTGATATGATTGGCTGCTTTTTTTTTCAACAAATGTATGTTTTTAAACACAAGATAACATAATTTTAAAATGTACTGTGCATAAAATTGCTATTTCTTATATTTTGAACAATACTTTTTGGCAAACAATAGAAAATTTATCAACCCGGAGGCAGTTATAAAATTCGTGCAGACAAAACGCAATCTTTAATACTAAGACCCTTTTAATTTCTAGTAATGATTATGGTGAAATGTTTCTCAATGGGAAGTGTTATACTTAATACCAGTTCTATGTTTCCTTTCATTTTGGTCAGAAATAATGTGATGTAAGCCTGATGCATAAATTACCTAACGTTGGTCTCTTTAAATGGTAGCGTGCATAGCTCACCACTCTGATTTCTTGGAGCGTCAGCATTTACGTCTGCATAATCCAGCGCAGCGTAGGCTAAGTCAATAGCACCAATCTTTCACGACTTCTTGTGCCCACAACAATTGACGGAAGTTAATTCAAATCAAGACAATATGCTATGTGATTCTTCATTGCTTCCATTCCTATTTAGGAAGGCTCATTACTTCCATTTTGGGGAAAGTTATTTGACCGCAAGTGCATTCTGTTTGGTAAAAAGTAGACTTTTCCA
Organism: Fragum sueziense; assembly: GCA_963680895.1. Classification (NCBI taxonomy): domain Eukaryota; kingdom Metazoa; phylum Mollusca; class Bivalvia; order Cardiida; family Cardiidae; genus Fragum; species Fragum sueziense. Next base: position 4,365,376 of record OY804606.1, on the reverse strand, counting down.
AAGCTGCGCTAGTTGGGGATTACGCATCATATAGCTTTGCTGGCAGACATGATAAAAAGAGAAGAACTATGTCCCTTGTCCTATAACCGTGAAGCTGAAACAATAACACAGCCAGTGAAAGCATGAAAGACTCTCTCTTTCTTCCACCAAAAAACCTAGTGCACTGTATGTAGGGGCGTTTAGCATAAGTTTATAACATTAAACGAAAGCTTCTCAATACCAATATCATTAAATTTTAGTCTTTGAAATGCATTGGTTATTATTATAAGGACGTCTGTGCTGCTGACTTTGATTATCAAACATGTATTTGCTTATGATTACAAGGCGCAATTTCCCCAAGACTGGCTACCTACAACCCTTTCTTCCCCTTTTACAATGACAATATTTTGCTGACATATCTGAACAATCTTCAGCCTGAAAGGAGTTGCAATCAGTCTTGTTGTCATTGTCTAAACACAATATATGCCATACTTAAGATGGAATGCAATTGTCAGTCACTCTGTATTTGATGTCTTGACCATGCTTTGACCTTTGTTTCACCATTTAGGCTGGTGTATCTGTGTACATCGACAAACCAAATCAGTTAGCCTTTAAAAGCCCATAAAGGTTTGGCACATTCAGCTGCATGTTCCTAAAGCATTTGGAGGTACAAAGCGACTATGTGTTTATCACAGCTGATCCATCAACTATGATAGCATAGACTTTTGGTTTTGTATATGCAGCTGCAATTTTGGTTCCTAGAACTGAGGAAAGCTGGAACTTGGTACTGCTGTGAAGTATTTAGTTCCAACCAAGCACAACCGGAGAGTTCGAAGAAATAGCTTCCTCATGATTTGCAAGCTATAAACAAGTTCGAGAAAGACAATTTTACTTTAAAATCCTAAATTGCTTTTGACCACAGGGAGTTAATTCTGGTTTACATTACGCAAAAGAAGTCAAGTAGTGACTAATATTATCTTCAGGTAAAGAGTAAACAAATCAGAATGTTCTTCTTAAAAAGGATTCCCCATATCATTCATGACATCGTCAGCGTGCACCTTTCCAAAATTGCTGAAGAGTTGCTGTTTACCCCAAAATGTGTGTTCATGGTATCTAAAATTTCCATTTAAGGTAGAATACGCCTAATGGCAACTTAAGAAATTGGGGTGACAAACACTTCTGTCTGATAGTACATTATATTAGACATCTATATGTGCAATATGACAGAAATTCGTCCAGAGGTTAACTAGAAATTTGATTTTCCCTTATCTCACCCCCAACTTGCAAAATTCCAATATGGCGGCCACCACTGAAAGCAAAAAAGTATCTGAATTTTGGACATAAACACATTAAATGTGTCTAGATTTTGGTTTTTATTATCAAAAACATGTTTACCCATCGCCTGATGTGAAATGATATGACCCTTGTGCGCATATGAGAGATATTTGTTTAAATTACTGCGTGCTTATTTAAAAATAAAGCCTCTTTATTTCCTAATTTGAAATTTATGCCTCTCAAACAAATGCTGACAGTGCCAGAAATAAGTTCACGCACTCTCTAAAACCGATATCAAAATTATTCTGATATGTGTAGGAACACGATAAAATCCACATGTGTACATTTTATCCGTCAAAATTTGAAAATATATAAAGGTAATTCTTAGTGCCCTCATACTTTCGAACGCACTATTTCTTTTCCAAAAGAAGTCAATGCCCCAAATGAAGGGAACCGTAGCCAATATCTAATTATATGCTTGTAACTAAAACCCAAACGTTGTATAAGACTTTCAGAAGTTGGCAAATGATAACATATCAGTTGTGATTTCGTATGACTTTCAACAGTTTAACCCTTTATCTAGTAACCAATTGAATATCGCTATTTGTAAAAAGTAATGCAAATTCTAAAGACAAAACTGTACTTAATCTTTTTTATAGTCTATTACAGCTTCCTTATACCACTTCTTCTGGATTGCATATCTAATCTAAGGACTTAAATGGAAAAAGAATCTAAAAAAAGGATTAAATCACGGATCAAACCACGTTACAACTAACTGACAACGAGTTTGCACATTTAAATAAGGATCGCTGGCAAAGAAGTGATGAAAATCGAGTGCGAATGTCTGAACAATGATGATCTCGTCCACGCGTCGTTCTCAAACGATAGGCGTTTGATCACCTCATCATAGATTTCATTAGAATACATGTATGTGTTTCGACTGTAGGGTTTCTCGGTATATTGAGCCGACCAGTAGCAAAGGAAGAAACGAGTATTATACATACTACAATTTGGTTCCTGAATAGGGAGTTTCATTAAGTATCAAAGTTTCTAATCGCATACAAACTGGTGATATCAATCGAAATCATATAAAATTACACAAAAAATGTCTCTGAAAAATTAATGTTCAACGGAGAATCATACCAGAAAAAGATATTCGGGGTGTATTCGGGGAATTTTAATAACAAAGGGAAGTAATATTTAGCAATATTGTTGCTAAAAATAGATACGGAAATTGTCGACATGTGTCGAAAATGTACGACAATAGTAAATATGCATTAGAATTATTCTACCTTAAGGCTGGTCACAGTGAAATCGATTTGCCCAGATTGAAAGAACTGAAAGACAGCTGAGTACTTCGAGTGTTCTAAAGATAAAATGTCTCTTCATGAACAGATATCCCAGTTTGATTATCTTCCAAAAGAAACTGTAAGAGGAGTTGAGCACCAAAGAAATTGCTAACGGACAAAAGAACATACAGATGGAGGAGTAGACAGACGGACAGACGACTAATTCCATGTCATTATTCGACCATTCGGGCGTATTTCGATGAAATTGTTGAGTCTTATCTTGAGGCGCCTGTGGTACCAGAGCTAAATAGAAAGATTTGTGTCATCATTTTTCATTGGTTGTATTGTCGTAATAGTTAAATGTACCCTTAACTCTTTCCCAAACAACAAAATCTTATGGTGCTTCCATTTGGAAGCTTCTGAAGCCGACAAAACGAATCTTTATGAATACTGGAATGTGTTTGTGTATCATATTATAGCCAGCATTTTCTTATTTTGTCTCAATGTTTTTTCCCAAGCTCTTTCTACTAGGGACATGAAAACCAGGCCTCGTTTGGAAAAGAGTTTATCTACTTGTACAGACAACCAGATATCTGGACTGGAATTACTGGCACGTTTAAAATTTCGCATCTGGGTCTTTGGTGCTAATGAGAGGTTGGATACCTTAAGAGCTATACGCCTATCAGCCTCTACAATAGCACTGCTACAACCACAAGAATGTAAGTGAGTACCAATAGACTTCAGAGCAACCATTTCAATAGGAAGACTACAAAGATAACAACAAAATTGCATTCACTGTTCTGTTCTGACTACTGCCATTGAACCAATTTAGCAAAGATATGTTAATTGGGGAAAAATTCAACGATATAACAAAAGTTTTGGACGAGATGCAACTTCTGCGGCCATTCCTGAACAGGAACATATTGCCATTTCAAATGCAGACGTTATGAAGTAGGATAAGCATAGCATACCATGTGTATTGGACTCACTAGATAGCATTTGGGACACTTACATATCTTCTAAATTGAATGGAATCTTGTTACACCGACAACGGACCCTGTGGTAGATTTCGCTGCATTACTCAGAACCATGGTTAAATAAAGATATACCACGGTAGAACTCGGATTATTCCTTAGATATACAGTACAAGTGTACACAGGGCCTTAGGCTACATAATATAGAAGACAAAATTACAAATTAAGAAATGCTTATGACTGAGGCATCGTGGCAAATACAATTGAAAAAAGACTGAAAATGTCAGAAATATTAAGAGATTTACCGTTTTTAGCTTTGGAAAGTACATTTTTCCATCCCATAATAGTCAAAATATTCACAAAAAGTCATCTTTTCAATAAAGTAATGTCTCTGATGCAGTTTTCAGCAAATTTAGCACAATTAGAAGTAATAATCAAGCATGTCAAGCAGTTTAAAATGTCTCAATGACTATTTAAACATGAAATTGCACCCATTTGACCTTTGACCTTGCTGTGACCTTAATTCGAAGTTTCAGACTGGGCATCCACCCTAGGAGGTTTTGTCATACCCCAAAGAATATTATTAGCATGGATGCCGAGCATTAACAAAGAATGCCATTAAAACCATGTTCTAGAGCTCCTACGAATTATAGTCCGTAGACTACAACTACAAACTAAACACAGACGGAATACATTGTGCGCGTATAAACAGTCCTCGCTTTGGCCGAGTTCACCACCAGTGATTATACAAAAACATTACCTTTATCAGCACCCATTTTGTCAGCTGTAACAGCTTCGAAAATGGGCGAATCTAAAAAAAGTGTGAAAGAAACTAAATATTATAAACATGGCAAGAATAGGTTATCAACGGTTAAAAAGTAAAATTTCTGTAACTAAGTCACTTTGAGTGTCCAATTAACCCTTTCCCAAACGACAAAATCTTTGGGTGGTCCACTTCTAAAACTGCCACAAATGACAAAATGGAAGTTAGGAAAGAAAGAATTTGTGTAAAATATGGCATAGAAAATATTGAGACAAAAGGAGAAACTGCTGGTTATCAGCAGTTTCTTCTTTTGTTTCAATGTTTTCCCAAGCCTTTTCTAATAGGGACGTCAAAACCAGGTCTTGTTTGGGAAAGGGTTAAAAACCTTTGCCCTAGATTATTTTGGGGATGGACTATTACAATAAATTTTATGAATGAACTTCGTGGATTTACGTATTTAAAATATAATATTTTGCTGCTTTTCAACAAAAACCTTATAACTGCAGCTTGTTTTAAGCTGCAGTTATGAGGTTTTTGTTGAAAAGCGACGATATGTTTCATGAATGAAATCCGTGATTATTGTTAAGTCAAAACAAGTTCCAAAAGGAAATGACCCATTAATTTGAAAAATTGTCGTTTCATTTTTCTGTTATTATGAAACTTGGTCCGTTTCCGGTGAGATATAATTTGTAATTTTATTTTTCAAAAAGAAAATCATTTTAAGCATACACTTGTTTTTCTTTGAATAAACTGAATATATTTACGTCCAAGACATAGGAAACGTCATTTTACATCGAAGTATTCAGAGTAAGTCTCATCCGAATTTGGTTAGTCTCAATTAAAATTGTGTACCTTATGAAACCGTTTTTATTGTCCTCAAAATAGCTTCATATTAACCCTTTCCCAAACAAGACCTGGTTTTGACGTCCCAAATAGCAAAGCCTTGGGAAAACATTGAGACAAAAGAAGAAACTGCTGATAACCAGCAGTTTCTCCTTTTGCCTCAATATTTTCTGTACATTATTTTATACAAATCCTTTCTTTAATAACATCAATTTTGTCAATTGTAGCAGTTTTTGAAGTGGATCACCCTTAAATTTTGTCGTTTGGGAAAGGGTTAATTGAGAGAATGCATCTTTAAAATATAAAACATGACGTTGTAAATAAAATGTATGGCCTATAATCTTCCATTAAAAGCATTTACTATGTTTACTAATTACATTTTGATCTTACCTTATAGTATTGTACTCATTTTACTGTTGTTCTTTAAAAAAGTTCTATACATTTATAAAGATGAACAAGTATTTTAACAATCTGTATTTCGAGGGCTCAGTGCAAAACTATTGTAACTACAAATTTTTCAGAAATTCACTTTTTTGCATTTTCTGAATCTTTAGGAAGGAATGCATCATGTGTTCAAATATTAGGGTTCAATTCTGTATACTTAAAATAATATTTAGAATTTTAAAAACATTTTTCCTCTTTAGCTTTGAGAAAGTCAATAAGTTTTTTCCCTCTCCTGTAAAGTTTTATAAAATGGAGTTACAATAGTTTTGCACCAAGCCCTCGATTTGTTTATTGATACAGAGTGCTTCATAATATGTTACCATTTCGAATCTAAAGTATGTTTGAATTTAGAAATGCGCATCTAAATGAAATGTATAATGTGAAAAACAGACATAACAAAGTTTAATTTGACATTATAACAATAGTATATTTTACCAAGGATTGACACGAATTCATTCTTACATATATATGGCCTAGTGCAATTTCAGAACAAAACATTCTACGTAAACGACGTCATCCATGATGTAAAACGACGTAAACATGTTTCCATAATATATGACGTAATAATAAGTTCGATTTTCAAAGTCGGCTAAAACACAGTATTTGTCCACTTTCAAAATTTATGATGTTAAATGCACTTTAGTTAATAACTAAAGCATTTATAACCAACCTTTTTGTAATGTTATAATGGTTATTTTCGTTGACTACCAAATTTCATGACGATTTGTATCTTCGTTTTGAATTATGGCACTATTTTTTCATCCCAAAATTTGCCATTTTGGGGCGTTATATTGTCTTACTAAAATAATCTTAGATTTCAAGGTACATCTGATGAATTAAATTTGATTGTTTCCAAATAAAGTTGTTTTGATTTGATAAAAGAGTTCTATGACTTTTTTTATTGCGCTGTAAAGTGTTACGGACACTACACAAATAAAAAAGCAGCCAAATATCTGATTAACCCTTTCCCAAACGACAAAATTTTACGGTTATCCACTTCGAAAACAGCTACTAATGATAGGGTGGTCACACTTTTTTCCAAAAGTATTCCAGCCCCAACAAAATATATACCAGCTTACAGAGAATATTGAGAGAAACACAAAACTGGTTGAATTGGGAAAATCGGACATTGCGTTATGGAATAATGCTTATTCAGATTTTTACAAAGGGGAGATAATTCTGCCGAATTACCTTATTGTTTATTTTTCAAAGAACTTCAACAAATTATATATCATTTTCAAGGTCTGAATGAGAGGAAATCAAAACTGCTTACGTTTTTAATAAAATAGTTACACCCCTTTGAAGATTTACAAAGGATGAAATTATTCTACCAAATAATCTAGTTCTTCAATTTCTACCCAACAACAGTTATATAAATATTTGTTACATTTTTTCAACCCTTCCCCGAACAAGACATGATTTTCACGATCATATATGAACAGGTTTTTGGAAAACATTGAGACAAAAGAAGAACATGCCGATAACCAACATTTTCTCCCTTTGTATAAATATTTTCTGCGATTCGTTGTGCGCATATCATTTCCGTGTCATTGCTTCCGATAAAAACAAGATTTTTTCTGACATATAAAATAGGAATTTAAAACAAAAAAAAAAATAATTCAAACTTTCAAGTGATCGATTATTAACATTATATCCCTGGTTCGTGAAGAAATAGGCGTTCAAAACATTGACCCAAACGAGCACCATACATTTGAACATGTCCATTTTGCAACCTCTAAATTCAATCTAATTTTTGGCTGCCTCACCCTTTTCCGAACAAGACCTGGTTAGACCTGGTTTTGACGTCCTGAACGGATTTTATTGAAGGTGAAAAGATTGAGGCGAAAGAATCTTATTTTCTTTTACACTCATTCTGTCGCCTGTCACAGCTTTCGAGTGGGATGACCATAAAGTTTTACTGTTTGGGAAAGGGTTAAATGCCCATGAGAAACGTCGATTTTGTAAATCCCTTTGGACTGAGCGAAGTGCTCAAGATGAGCTTAATTGAGGTCACTTACCGTCCGTCCGTCCGTCTGTTCGCCCATAATTCCTTGAAACACCTCCTACTCCTTAACCATTGGGCCAATTTTGACAAAACTTTACAGGAATGTTCCTTGGATGACCATATTCAAAGAATGTTCGCGATTTTTTGATTCGTCAAAAATTATGGACGTGGCAGGGCAAGGCTTATCGAACTTTGAGAAATCATGATTTCATTCTTAACAAATCAACCATTCGGCCATTTTCAACCAAACTTTGCAAGAATGTTCTTTGAGTCACTGTCGTCAACATTTATGAATAAATTTAGGATGAATGGAGTTTAGACAGAAATTATCGATAAATCACGGGGAATTGAAACCCACTTCCCATTGTTAAAGCCTTTGCGCTTGAATGCGCTAAGCTAAAAGCACAAGATGTTTTATAATTTGAATAGATAGGATGTTGAAGAACATATATAGGCTTTTCTAGGCTTTTCTGCCGCATAGTTCTTGCCATTTGAAGCCGAGTAAAATGACCTATTTTGAATACCTAATCATCGACTCATAGTTCATCAGTTTATCGTATTAACATACACGGGTGAATAGATCTATTTTCCCTCTTTAATTTGATATAAGATTTATGAAAATCCGTTAAGAAATGGCAGTGCCAAAGCAATTTTATCACACATACCCACGCGTCCTTCTAAGCTAACGACCGAGTTCAAACAAAGAAACGCAGAGTTGACCCACTTTTTCAAATAGAGATTTAACACGAAAAGAGCGTGTATAAGGTAAAAGTATTTTATCATAATGAAATATAACTATCTAGATTTAAGTTTTTACACACTTTTTGGCAATTTAATGTGTTATTTAGGCTGAAAATGCCGTTTGTAAATTACTCGTTTTTACATAGAATCAGATAGAGGCAGTATTTTTAACACGAGACTGTGACCACACTAATTACTAATGACAAAATGGATGTTATCTAAGATAAGATTTGTGTAAAATATGGCATAGAAAATATTGAGACAAAAGGAGAAACTGCTGGTTATCAGCAGTTTCTTCTTTTGTTTCAATGTTTTCCCAAGCCTTTTCAAATAGGGACGTCAAAACCAGGTCTTGTTTGGGAAAGGGTTAAAAATCAGACCATTTTTTTTTTTTATTTTAAAACAAGTTTAAATTCTTTTTACTAATGGCTGCAAGACTATTCACACATCAATTTTAATCATTCAAGTAATGAACTTTTGATATTGGAATCTTATTTTATGGCAAGAAAGCTAGAAGGGTGGGATAACATGGTGACACACTTGTGTGCCAAATGCCTTATTTAGCCAAGTGGAATGATATTGTAGTTCATTTATGCACATTGTGACATGGTTATACGCACATGCCCATTCACATAATAATTATATCAAAGAAAAGTTGAATCGGGATAAGATCAGATCTGCACAGTGCGAAAGCCACACATCATCTGACCTGCATGTCGTCGCTTTTCAACGAAAATCTCGTAACTGTAGCTTAAAAAAGACATATGCAATTCCAGTTGGTTTTGAAATTGGAATATAGATCTATAACATGTTTTTAACGGCTCTTGACGCCCACAAGATAAAAGCTTTGGAAAACATTATGCAAGCAATTTCCTCATTTCCCACCATGTTTTCTATCCAGAAAGAGAGGATAATGTAAAAATTGATTCACTTGAAATTGCCTTCTACAACACCTTTCAAATGGGATTAGTCCAAAATTTGTAAGACATATTGACGTCCCGGATTAATCTGGATTGGCATAACATTGAGACAAAAGCGAAACATGCAGATAAACAGCAATTTCTAGCTTTGTCTATGTACTTTTCATGCTATAGTTTAAAGGGACATTTCATTCCAATTTCAATTTTTTAAAGTATGTCTTGATGCCAAGATTGGTTATTCTAATGAGTATAAATAATATTAGTTTTTTTAAGTTGTTGCCAATAAGCGAGAAACACGCATTTAAAGTTGAGACATAATCGATAAATTGCATATAAATCCGAACTGTTGTCCACAACAATTTGTTCAATTTTAACACAAAAATATAGATTTCTTGTAAACGGCGCAATATTTTGGCTTGAAATTTTCAGAACTTTCATAAAGAAATATACTCTTTCAGATAAGAATAAAAGTAAAATTTATGACAAAAAATTCTGAAATGTCACTTTAAACAATTTCTGTCTTTATCTGCTCCGAATTTGCCGTCTTTAGCAGCTTTAGAACAGTCCATATATTTCACGTTTGGGAAAGGGCTAAACTCGTTCTTATATAAGCATGTCAAATGGTGTCTGTTTAATTGATACTGATCATAAAACCTTAATTCATACATACAATTTGTTCATGATCAGTGATATATATCAAAAAACAATAACCCATCCTATATGTATAATAGCACTGCTTTTCAACAAAAACCTCGTAACTGCAGCTTAAAACAAGCTGCAGTTACGAGTTTTTGTTGAAAAGCGACAAAGCTTGTCCCCTACAGGCCTGGCTGACTGGAATGCAATTTGTACAAGATAATGATCAAGAATTTCGGACATACAGCTGTAGGCACAAGGCGAATAATTGTGTATTAACCCTTTCCCAAACAGCAAAATTTTAGGGTGATCCACTTCAAAAACTGCCATAAATGACAAAATCAATGTTCCTAAAGATAGGATTTGTGTAAAAAGTGGCATAGAAAACATTGAGACAAAAGGAGAAACTGCTGGTTATCAGCAGTTTCTTCTTTTGTTTCAATGTTTTCCCAAGCCTTTAATATTAGGGACGTCAAAACCAGGTCTTGTTTGGGAAAGAGTTAAATATGGGTCAAGTCATATGAAAACATGTCTTGATAAAAGTGAAGACAATCGATCCTTGTTAGCCTACGCTCGTCACACAAGCTTTCAATGGTCGAGGCACTCTGTTACGTCCAAAATACCATATGGATTGGTCACCAGTATGGGTTGCTTTCAAATGTAAGGCCTACTTTTTCTGGAAATACTTTTATGTAACACATATATATAGCAGAGCCATCGAGCTATTCAATATCCCATATGTTTGGATAGAAAAAGACCTGGCATATTATTCTTGTTCTACTAAGAACTACTTCTTTTTATTATTCTGCATTGTTTCGATCCTCGGTGTTTGTGGCATTTTAGTGATGTACTGAATATCATAAGATTTGCAAGACTGAATAACATCGTAAGATTTTCAATACTTTTTCAAGTACTACCTTCTTTTGAAACAACGTATTCAAATACAAATGCCTATCATACATTGCTTTCTGTTCAGAAAGAAATATGTACTATATTGCAGTACATTCTAAATATAAACAAAAAATAATGACAACGGTGGACATGAAAAAAGAAGAAACAAAAAACAAATTTACAGATTTTCATTTCCACTAAACCCATCTTATACTCGTTCAACCGGAACAGAGAATGCATTGGAAAATATTCAGAGAAAGGAAAGACATGCTTATTTTTGGAAAAGGAATTATTATCCACTATATTGATATTCCACCGATTCGTATGATACTTAACTTGGGCTGACTCGCTCGATAGATAGGCCTACTTCATTAAAATAAAAGCAATAAAATTGTACAATGGTCTCATCCAAAAGCTGCTGCAGACAATAGTTTTTTGATAGAATAGAGATGTAATTCATGTACAATATATCACTAAATATTGAGACAAAAGGAGAAAGTATTGGTGATCATCATTTTCTTTTTTCATCTTAATATTTTCCAAGATACTTCTCTTAGAAACGTCAAAACAAGATCTGGTTTAGGAGATGATTAAAATATAAAAAAACTCTGATGTTTAATCACGGCCGCTTATCTACTAAATCACAACATTTTGTTGTGTCTGAAAAAAAGTTTAGAGGATATCCGGTTGGCAGTTAGAGGAGCCGACAAATCGGCGGGTGAAAGGTGAGTCTCGTCTTTTAATCGAAATGTTCTTGTTTCTAGCTCGAAAATCAAAAATCGGAGAATGTCATACAACCCTTTATTCATTTTCACATATTTGTGAGCCCCATCCAAACCCCGATTCCCAGAGATTGAACGGAAATTCATTTTCTCCCGTTGCAAGGGTAGCCCCAATATTGACATTTCGTCAATCCTGATGAGCGTTTGTCCACTTTCTGAGGATGAATGGCCCAAAACCTTTGTGTATTATAAAATAGTTGTATGTACATTACATCGCACAAACAATATTTTGATAACTTACTGTCGATCTTTGAAGAAAATCAGTTCTTCCGGTCAGTTTGTGCGTTAGAGGATAGGTTGTGAGTAAGAGGATAGGTTGTGATTTAGAAGACAGAATGCATCCATCGCATTTAATACCATTTGTCATCGTTTATATGCGAATTAAGCCAAACCGAAATACTCTCATTACTAGACTAGTCTTGTCCAAAGATTAAACCTTAAGAACTTAAGAATCACTTTGTCATTTTTTTTGACAGAGTACGAGTTCATTGTGATATGATGTAGAAAAACCCTTTTTACACACCAGTTATATATACATCATATTACATTATCTCATCTAAATGAATGTAAGGTTCTTATGCATAATAGATTTTTAGCAATGTTTGATATAAACATTCACTATCCTTTGTGTTTCTTTCTGTCTGTCTGTACTCTGTGCGTCTTCATGTGAACTTTTGTACAATTCAAAGTAAATACTGTGCAATATTCCAGCCATTTTTGTATGCTCTAAAGTAGCCTCTTTAAAATATAATGCGTAAGAAGTGGAAAAACCGGAGACAATAAAGACGTGTCAAAAATACAGATCTGTAAATCTTGTTTATCCATAATTCTTCTTGCTTATTGATTCAATATGTTTAAATTAAGTCACCAATCATATAGGCCTAAGAATTGATACATTAATAAATTTTGCAAGTTGTAACATACATTAAAGATAAACTTCGTGAAATCCGTACTTTATCACTTTTGTCAACTTCAACGATGATTTGTCTAGGTACAAACCACGTCATCGTTAAAAAATATCCACCCATGCCTCACTTCCAAAATATTGTAAAGTTCCTGCAGCTTATTAGCTCACCTGAGCACGAAGTGCTCAAAGTGAGCTATTGTGGTCGCTTTTTGTCCGTCGTCCGTCCGTCCGTCCGTCTGTCCGTCTGTCTGTCCACAATTTCTTCAAACATCTTCTCCTCCTAAACCATCAAAAAAAGTGTGGGCGTGGCAGGGCGGGGCTTATCAGAGTTTAGAGAAATCTTAAGAAAATTCTTTAAAAATCAACCATTGGGCCAATTTGAACCAAAGTTGGCAGGAATGTGCATTGAGTCACTCTTTGCAAAATTCATCCACAAATTTTTACATTTGTCAAAAAATATTGCCGTGGCAGGGAGGAAGGGGCTTATTGGACTTGGAGAAATCATAAGAAATTTTTTTAAAAATCAACCATTGGGCCAATATGGACCAGACTTTGCAGAAATGTTCCTTGAGTCACTCTTTTCAAAATTTGTTTTCAAATTCTTGCAATTGACAAAAAATGTGCCCGTGGCAGGGAGGAAGGGGCTTATCGGACTTGGAAAAATCATAAGAACATTCTTTAAAAATCAACCATTGGGCCAATATGGACCAGACTTTGCAGAAATGTTCCTTTAGTTACTCTTTTCAAAGTTTATTCACAAATTTTTACCTTTGTCAAAAAATTATGACCGTGGCAGGGAGGAAGGGGCTTATCGGACTTGGAGAAATCATAAGAAAATTCTTTAAAAATCAACCATTGGGCCAATTTGGACCAGACTTTGCAGAAATGTTCCTTTAGTCACTCTTTTCAAAGTTTATTCACAAATTTTTACATTTGTCAAAAAATGTGGCCGTGGCAGGGAGGAAGGGGGCTTATCAGACTCAGAGAAATTGTAAGAAAATTCTTTAAAGATCAACCATTGGGCCAATTTGAACCCGACTTTACAGGAATGTTCCTTGAGTCACTCTTTTCAAAATTTGTTTTCAAATTCTTACAATTGACAAAAAATGTGGCCTTGGCAGGGAGGAAGGGGCTTATTGGACTTCGAGAAATTATAAGAAAATTCTTAAAAAATCAACCATTGGGCCCAAATGAACCAGACTTTGCAGGAATGTTCCTTGAATCACTCTTTTCAAAATTTGTTCTCAAATTCTTACAATTGATAAAAAATCAGGCTGTGGCAGGGAGGAAGGGGCTTATCGGACTCAGAGAAATCTGTCCTATTTCTCTTATCTATTTCTCTTATCTGTTGCTCTGGCTGGCCCCATGTTTATCTTATGTAAACAAATATGGGATTAGCCTTAGCTTATCAGATGGTAATCCTGCGCTATATTCTTTCAATCACAGACCAAATCTTGTTGATTGAGCCTATCATAAATGATCAATCTCTAACAGATCAGAATGCTTTGAAAATTAGTCCTATGTTGTATATTGCGAAATCATTAAATAATTATTGAATAAAAAAAAAACGTCAACAATTGTGCTAATTCATACCCAACCTTACAGGATCGATTGGAACAAAATTATTTCTTAATTGTTTCCAAACAGAAAGTCCTTATAAGTTTCATGCCTTTGAATTTGACAAAATTGCCATTATCACTCTTGCCATCTTGATTCAGGTGAGCGATTTAGGACCATCATGGTCCTCTTGTTGAATGAGCGATAAAAATAGCCTAAAGTTTCTCCACTCCATACATCCCGGATCGGATTAGTCTGATCTCATTTGTGGCGAGGAATTGGGTCAACACATCCTGAAAATCAACAAAAGCAAATTATTAACCTTGGACGTAAGAAATTCACCGCTAGCATGCAGCTTCATATCAAGCAGAAACTAACGACGGTAAATAACCCTTTTGGAAATTATTCCAATGTTGTAATATATCGTTTTTGAGATCATTCCATGAGAAAATCAATGACACAAAGATTATCACTTTACCTCTCTTAATTAAAAAGATTTATGGCCATTTGAAGTTCATACAAATACATACATGTATAGACAAAATCTGTCGAATCTACAATTTTGCGTGTAGGATTCTTAACATCATTCAATACTCCAAAATAAAGGGCCACTAAAATACTTGGATGACAGATCTAAGTTTGTCTACTAGTCTGGAACACTTTTCAGTACTTACTTTATATATCTACGGACACGACTTATATCCAGTTCAAACAGTGAGTTTGTCACCTAATCTGGACACACCAGGAACATGAGGAAAGGTGTTGAAATCTGATACCTGCATTGGAACAACAAATCTATTGTAAATATTTTAACCATTGCAAATACAACTTACAAAGTTTGACTACAGGCATATCTTCACACCACCAACGTCTTAAAAATCTTTCCGAAACAGCTACATTTTAGGTTGGTCCAATTTGAAAAATGCTGCAGACGACAAATGGATACCAATACCAAGATGATTTATATAAAGAGAAGTAGTACAGAGAATATTGAGACAATGGGAGAAATTGCTGATTAACAGTAATCTCTTCTTTTGTGTCAATACTTTACAATCCCTTTCTAATAAGTACGTTATACCATGCCTTGTATGAGAAAGGGTTAAAGAATCCCATTTACACATCATGTAAAAGCAACGGAACAAGAAAATTCGATTTCCTTCATAAAGATTTCTCCAAAAATCCTGTCCCATACAAGATATATTTTATAACTCCCTTGTAAAATAGTTTCGGAAAACATCGAGAGAAAGAAGAAATTGTTGATTATCAGCCCTTCCCTCAATATTTACGCCCTCAAACATATACTTCTCACATCTGTAACTCTTTATCAATAAAGCAGTCCAAAATTGTGTCATTTTGAAAACACTTTTGAAAACACTTCACCCATTACCAAAATGGCTAAATATTTGACTTTTCCGAAGCAAAAGATGTAGGCCTAGCAGACAAGAATATCAGGTGTATGAAATTTTAAAAAGAGAACGTGCAAACGCCCTCTCAACTTAAATTTTCATTTTAAATTATCACATGCAGATTGGCAGACAAGCAGACAATGTTAAAGGTCTGTGTCCCTGATGTATCAATTAACTGGGCGTAAAAATACGTTATGCCATTTCACTCACCCTTTGAAAATAGACATATCACATAGAGTATTTCGGTTTGGCTTAATTCGCATATAAACAATGACAAATGGTATTAAATGCGATGAATGCATTCTGTCTTCTAAATCACAACCTATCCTCTTACTCACAACCTATCCTCTAACGCACAAACTGACCGGAAGAACTGATTTTCTTCAAAGATCGACAGTAAGTTATTAAAATATTGTTTGCACGATGTAATTTACATACAACTATTTTATAATACACACAGGTTTTGGGCCATTCATCCTCAGAAAGTGGACAAACGCTCATCAGGATTGACGAAATGTCAATATTGGGGCTACCCTTGCAACGGGAGAAAATGAATTTCCGTTCAATCTCTGGGAATCGGGGTTTGGATGGGGCTCACAAATATGTGAAAATGAATAAAGGGTTGTATGACATTCTCCGATTTTTGATTTTCGAGCTAGAAACAAGAACATTTCGATTAAAAGACGAGACTCACCTTTCACCCGCCGATTTGTCGGCTCCTCTAACTGCCAACCGGATATCCTCTAAACTTTTTTTCATACACAACAAAATGTTGTGATTTAGTAGATAAGCGGCCGTGTTAATAGATATAGTTAAAATAACGCGAAAGCCTTCTTTCAAAGTCAAGAACATAATGAATAGACAAGCTGATTTGCCGAAATAGACAGTAAAATGTCAAGAACTCTAATGATCGATTTCAAGTACTGCTCTCTTTACAATGAATAACTTTCATTAGTTGTCGATTGCTCTTTACTTAAAAAGCCGCCACTTCCAAGTCAGATAATTCAATTTTAACACTTTTAAGAGTGTAGCCCTAAGGAATGATATACCTAATATACAATTTGTACCATTTTAATGACGCAATTTATGACGTAATATTATACCACGCGCTCTACCCAGACAGATAGTAATGATGTCCTACATTTGCCGTCTGCGTGACGTAACAATCAATAATAAAATCATTATTATCCCTTAATAAAATTGTCTGGTGTATTGAATTTGATCGCTGACCCATGTAGTTAAAGGTCACCAGTTTCAAGGTTAGGGGGTCGGCCCTTTTTTTGCATACAACATTTAACCTTTTCCCGTACTACTTTTTCCGATTTGACAGTTGTTTCAAATTATATTTTGAATTTTAGATATCTATGTTGATAAAATTGTGTACGATATCTCCCAGAAAATGTTGCGCGGAAAGAAGACACTGGTGATTATTAACATAGATTCTATTAATCTTTTTACCTCAATTTTCTCTCAAACCTTTTCTTATAGTAAAGCTAGATCTTGTTTTGGAAAGGGTAAACACATTTGAGTCAGGATCTGAAATTGGGACCCTTTTAGTATTTGAAGCAATACTATTTTCAGCTCAGCCAGTAACTATGCAATATGGCATGGACCCATGCTGATTACTTAAGGTAATCTACCCCTTATGAAATTCGCGCGATTTCGGAATTATTCGGGTGACGTCGAAAACATTCGACGTTGGAACTTTCCAGCGCCGAATGTTTACGATCGCACCCGAATAAGTTCGGATGCGTATCGACGCTACTCGAAAAAATCCATTTGTTTATGAATCTCAAAATGACCACATTACGGGTATTCTACCTTATATATATATATATATATATATATATATGATACAGAAACCATTACAGAGCGATACGGATCTTAACCCTTTCCCAAACGACAAAATTTTAGGGTGATCCATTTAAAAACTTCCACAAATGGCAAAATGGATGTTATTAAAGAAAGGATTTGTGTAAAATATGGCACAGAAAATGTTGAGACAAAAGGAGAAACTGCTGCTTATCAGCTGTTTCTTCTTTTGTTTCAATGTTTTCCCAAGCCTTTTCTATTAGGGACGTCAATACCAGGTCTTGTTTTGGAAAGGGCTAATCAGACTGTGCGTATACACAGGTCAATCTGAATCTATGTTGTTCTGAATCACCATAAGGGACCTTTTCCAGATCTCGGCTGTTAATTAAGTGAGAAGCTCATTTAAATTCCCAGACTTATTTTATTACATTTGTCGTAAATTTGTAATTACATAAATTTTAACAGGTAGAATAGCCCTGGGGTGTTCAGAGCATTATTAGATTGTGTCCTATTTGACTAGTTCTGGAACAGCCCTTTTCATCGTATTAAATTTTGATTAAGATACATTTGAAAAACATTGCAGTAAAAAGATAATACTGATAAATTGATAATCACCATTTCCTTACATTTTCTCTTTATTTCATTATGCCTGTTGGTAATCAATACATCGAAATCCAATTTATGAATTTGAATCTAGAATGCTGTCGTTTTAGAAAGGACCGGGTTGTTTTACGTTATGAAAATATGCACACTTATCACATCGCGCAGTCTGACTGGGACGGCAGGGTTCTCCCCAGCCTATTAAGCTGTATCGGCCCCACTACAGCTTCATCTAAATCAGTGTTATGCCCCTACAGCTACAAAGGCACCCCACAGCTTAATTTCCTCAAAATGGTTACCAAAAAGTAGGAATTTGAGTTACCACATGTCAAAAACTGGTGAATTAGGTATTTTGTACAATACATATGCATAAAAACATTATGGGAAAAGTAGAAATTGCTCAAAATGAGTAATTTCTTCTTTTCCCATTATGTTTTTATTCACAACCAATTGCATAAACACTGTTTTGTAATTTTCCATGATACTGCCACTACATCTTCAAATTAATCTGGGGAGAACCCTGCACGACGTCTATTCACAAACAACATCATGCTGTCGTAATGGTCTCCTACCTCTTGTGCGTGAATCACCTGAGGTGGTTCTTTAGAGCGACATTTCTTGAGATATCTTGAGATTTCTTAAGATGTTTTAGGATAAATAAGTTCTTCAAATCACGATTTTTTAGACAGTCAATGGGGGGCGCCATTACCCTATACTTCTTGCGGAACCCCTCTGTTAACTCTGTAGAAACAATATAAGAGAGAATTGACCGAGTTGTTCCGAATGATCCATGGTAACATGATAACGCTCTTAACTTCATACAAATGACGTCATCATGACGTCATTTGTATGAAGTGTGGAGGATTCGGGACACCTCGGTCAGGATCTAGGTCTTAAAAACGCTTTATCGTAAACATCTTAAGAAATCTTAAAAATCTCGCTCTAAAGATCTGATTGTAGATCGATATCCACGTTTAGGTGAAAGCGGTGCTGATTCTGTAGAACAGTAATTATTGTCCTGCCCACAAGTCGCAAGTTGCCATGACTGTTGCAACAGAAAGCAGAGTTTTAGCCCTTCCTCGCCTCCATATTTTCCTGATCAGACCCGTCTTACTTTATCTGCTCCTAAACTTGCAAACCAACCTTCGTGGAACAAATGAAGGTGTCATAATGGCTGTAGATGAGTAATTGTGGATAAAGACAAACTATTTGAAAAAAAGCGATGCCCAAGGTAATCCGGTCCTTCTCATCAAAAGTCGCTCTTTGATATTTAGATGACGCTATGTAAACATCTTCGCTAGCCAAGGTTGAACCCATCTATGTTTGTATTCACCCTTGGCGGATTTAGTCGGATTTTCTTAAAATCGCGAAGCGCCGCCTAGCGGTTGTCCTGCTGGTTGTTTACGTCCATTTTTGATGACGTCATTAACGCGCGTTGTCTTTCGCGTCATACGTCATGCAGATTAGGTAAAAGTTAGCTGCTTCTTTAGTCGAGTTGTTGAAAGTATAATAATTTGTCGATTAAAGATATGGAATTCCAGTCTATTCCAGTGAAATTCTTAGGAAAAATCGCCCATCTTCGCATTTTTGAGTTGCAAATGCAATGCTATTTCCCGCCCGTTGTCATGAATTGGTTACTCATAACAAATGTATCAGTCGAACATCTGATTGGTTCCAGCGAGACCTCGCTGGAACCAATGAAAACGCTTTCCAGGACACCAAGAAAATCGGACTAAATACGCCAAGGGTGAATACAGAAACGACGTTACGTCGTAGATTTTACCCTTGGCTTGCGAAGATGCTATGTAAATAGCGACATCCAAATATCAAAGAGCGAATTTTCATCAAAGAAGCTTCAGATTAGGTAAATAACGTCATCCAAATATCAAAGAGCGACTTTTCATAAGAGAAGACTCGGATTAGGTCCAATGGCATTGTTTTGGTAGAAGATTATATTGGAAAAAAAGTTACCAGATTTTCCTTTCCTAGTGATGGGAAGCATTTGGTGCCGAGAATATTTTGATCACACCACGTGCATTTGAACTTCAACATGTTTGATTAAGGTATTCCACCTATAATAGGATTCACGCGACGCCGGAATTTTATCCTGCGCCGTCGTTAATATAGGGTTAATTCACGTTTTTGAGGTCGTTAACATTCGTAGAGGCCCAAGAAATGTGTTAACGCTTGAGTGCGAAGCACGATGGTCGTTTTCGTATTTTGCGGGCCTCTGCGAATGTTATCGACCGAAAAATACGTAAATGGACGCTATTATTGCATAAAAAGCATAAAATTCCAATGATTACTTACCCCAAACTCCTTGATATGTGCGAAAAATGAACCGAGGTGAGATAAGAAAATGTCCGCCATTGTTGTTTTGTTCTGATAAATCTCCCGAGAAAATTTTTTGTAATGTGTGACGTCGGTAAAACGACGTTACGTCATAATTTGGCGCCATAAGGCGAACGTCGCTTATTTAACGTAAGACGTTGAGAATTCTGCGGGAAAAGAGACAATTGTTTGTTTTGAAGGGTCAAATCGAGGATATTTGAGTGCAAAGCCGGTCCGATATCGCACTGAATATAGACCGGTTTTCACGATATCGGACCGATTTCTTCCCCTTATTCAATGCTCATAACGGACTGAAAACACATTTTATGCAATATTATAGGGTTAATTCACGTTTTTGAGGTCGTTAACATTCTCAGAGGCCCAAAAAATGCGTTATCGCCTGAGACCGGAGGTCGAAGGCGATAACCCATTTTGTGGGCCTCTGAGAATGTTAACGACCGAAAAAACGTGAATTGACGCTATTATTGCATAAAATATGAATAATTTGCAAAGAAATGTAATAAAATAAGACGAATAACTAAAAAACTTAGTGAAAATTTAGCCACATTTACACCGACAGATACCAGAGTTTTCCGGCATTCGACTCGACATATATCGAGTAAGTGCGATATCCACTAGACGGGCCGTTAGATTTTCATCGTGTAGCTATATAGTCAAGTTTCATCGCATTTTTACTGACATAATCTTCATTTGGGTTGGCGAAATCCTATCAATATTCGACTTAGTTTTCTTTTGGAAACATGCTCCGGATATCCTAACGTTCATTTCAGTGCGAGTAATAAATTAAAAGGTCGGAATTTCCAAGGTAGATCTCTGGACCGTTTGGTTCGTTTCAGACATTCGTTCATTTCAATAAAAACAAAGTTGTAAAGGAAAAATTGCAGTAACTAAAAGAAGAACAAGAAACACATAGGCTTACCACCACATTTGACCTAGACCACAACCACTCAATTCTAATTTCTATCCTTCCATGTCCACGAAATACACTTTTAGTTTAAAATCTGTCAGCTGCCCGTTTGTTTACTTTTTTATTCCAAGAATTAAACCTACGTCACTATAATTATTACGTCATCAGATATGGTTACACTGGGAGACCTAGTTTATTTATTGGGATGTAAACTGGAAATGGGGTCTTACATCGCGGAAAAGGGAAATGACAAAATTTCGGCTTTATTTTCAATTTTCTGAAGCACGCACAACAAATCCCCGATCGAGGATATTTGAGTGCAAAACTGGTCCGATATCGCACGTGAATCTGCCGATTAATGCACGATTTCTCTGGATATCCGCCCGCTTTCTGCTGGTTATACAATGCCAATAACAGACTGAAAACACACATTTTAGGCAATAATATTCGTTATGTATCCGAACCTATTCAGGCGACGTCGTAAGCATTCGACGGTGGAACGTTCCACGACGTTCCAGAATAATTCCGACGTAGCGTGAATCTCTTTAGAGGTGGATTACCTTAATTGCAGTTGTGACTGTGCTTTAAAGGCTACCAAGCTCGACAGTTGATTTCGCCGTATATTAGAAGAAAATC
This sequence comes from Fragum sueziense, assembly GCA_963680895.1. NCBI lineage: Eukaryota > Metazoa > Mollusca > Bivalvia > Cardiida > Cardiidae > Fragum > Fragum sueziense. The sequence continues at coordinate 4,343,657 of OY804606.1, read as the reverse complement.
ATTAAATTAACGTGAAATACTGATTTTCGAGAAAATAAAGATCGGCAATTTCCGTAAATCTCCATAGAGTGACGTCATACCATGGCTTGACTCCGCCCAAAAAGAGCATGAGGTTTCTGACACAGATAATGTTTCGACTTTTCTGTAATAAAGCGAAGTTTCTGTTTTATCCATTTCTCGATCGTCAGAGTAATACAGACAAACTTAAACCGTTCTTTGACATATTCCTTCACTCACGACACTAACGACATATTCTGTCACTGTTTTAACATTTTTTCTAACATTTACTAATGATGAATTCCGTGTTTTAGTATCAATTTGGAAAGTCGCTTTATGGCAGAAAAGTCGGACATAAAAAAAGAGTTTTTAACTGTGTCAGAAATCTCAGGCTTTTCGGGAAATCACCCATGACTTCACGTTTTGTCTCGCCATAACGTCATAATTGTGCCGGTATGACGTCATAACTTCAAATCGGAAGTTTGGCGTTGTTTCAAATTTCGTCTTCGGTAAAGATCGGAAAAGACCAAAATATCCAATTCAAAAGACGAAATAAAAACACGTTTGATGTTTGAAAATTGAAGAAACTTTCGTATTTGGTTATAAGAAATGTTTTATTGTTCGATTCAAGAGTTTAATTTTGACAATCAGCGGACACTTTAATTTTCAGCTCCTCTAGCCAGAGACCAGTGGGGCCATTGTGATTAAAAATTGCATGTCAGCGCATTCGCTTGTTCGTGAGCTTTTGTAGAAAATTTCAGGAATGGTCAAAGTAGCGTGGTCTTTGAGATTTCTTCATGACATTCCGGCCGCGGCCATATCGCACTTGGTAGCGCATCTGCCACTCACCCAAGAGGTTCCGGGTTCGATACCCGGCCGAGGAAAATATCCTTTCTGACAAAAAAGTCACCTACCAATGGTTTGAAATCGTTTACCTATGTAGGCGAGCAGCTGGAGGCTCGGTTAGGTTAATGTGGAAGTGTTGGTATGAGAAACAAGAGGAATCCATGTTTAGATGCCCCAGCCCCCGCGATATGACCAAATCATTTGAAAACGACGTAAAACCCCAATAAACCAAACCGATAAAGAAAACATGCATCTGTGTTATGTACTGTAAAGTCAAAAACATTGGTACCATTTTATGAGTATAAAACAAACAACACATTCTCTGAAAATGCTGGTTTGGTATGTATGATATTTGACTGCATAGATTATGTAAGGCGATGCAGACAACAAACCAATGTCAAACCAATGTCACGCAAAATAGCGAAAAAATTAACAAGACGTATGCTTAATAATCACAAATGCATATTGGTATCTACTCTCTTAAGAACAGAGCACATTCTCTCATCATTCCATCATGATAGAATGATGCGCTGTTCTCGCGGGGTCATTTCACGTCTAATCTCGGGGCCTTGGCGGGATTTCGGTATCCAATCTACAACAAAACATTTGAATAAACTGATACAACTTTTCATTGGCTGACGCTTCAAATTACCGGATTTAGCCAAAAATAGAAGCGACGTAATGTACACGTAATCAAACAAGATAAAACTGAATGATTTTGATTCGATAATTCAAATGTTACCGGCTTCAGTCAAAAATAGAATCGACGTAATGTACACGTAATGATCACGCAAGATAAAACTGAATGATTTTGATTCGATAATTCAAATGCTGTGCTATAATTAGATTATGACGACCAAATAGGCTGTTGGAGTATCAAAAACGGCAGAGGTCATATTTGATGGTTAATCAATAGACCTCGGCTTTGGAGAGTAATTGGTATCGTAAACACAAGAATATCGCCTGTATTTTTAAACCTGTAAGGATATCTTGTTTGTGTCCATTTTAATGTAATCTACCCCTAATGATATGCGTGAGACGTCGGAATTATTCGGGCGACGCCGAAAACATTCGGCGGTGGAACTTTCCACCGCCGAATGCTTACGACCGCACCCGAATAGGTTCGGACACGTAACGACGCAGTTCCGAAAATCCGATGATTTGTGAATTTCAAAATGGCCACATCGCGGTTATTCTACCTTCAATTGTCATCACGATCATTCTAGTTAGACGGAACTGTTACATTTCCAAAAGAAAACTAATCTTAAGTTTTGGCACACAGCTAAGTCCAAGAGCTTGCAATAATGTTTATTCCTACATTAAACTAACGAAGAATCATACTACAAAAACAAGAATGTTTAATAAGTTCGCCAAAGCAAAGATCCTTCAAAATAGGACGGGTATATAAACGACGTTATGACGTCACAATCACGTGACCGATTAAAATTTGAGCACTGCTGCATACTAGTTTATTGAAGTAGCATCCCTCATAATTTTGTACAATCCTGACGAAATTGCAATTTTCGCATCAGTGGTATCGAACTACCTTATACAAGTTCACCTACGAGGTTTTTTTTTGAAAGCGACATTTCCAGATGGCCAATAATGCAAGGTTGACCTTGGTGCACTTACACAGTCTGCTCTAGCTGGTCACAGAATGTCATCTGTGTTTATTTTGTTATGTGAGACGTTTGTACAGATGACATAGCATGGTCAATGTTCAAAATGACCTTAAACTTTACTAGAGCAAGGAAAATTTAATTATCGATGACCTACTGTTGCAAGTGACCATCCAAACATTCAACAGATCAGAGGATGGTACGTAACTAGATACTAGACATAAGTAACTAGGTTTATCGTGGATCAGAACAACATGGGGAAATCAGAGTTTGCATTGTTGTGTGGAGTATTGCATTATGTAATGCCGAAAGGAATGGAATGATAGCTCTGAAATCCAAGATGGTCGCCAAACGCAGCTGGAAAAGTCAACTTTTTGTCAAATTGTCCAACAATGATGCGAAAAAATGTCTATCTTGGGGGGTTTAGGTATACTGAATTAAAATCTGATGATAAATATAGCACATGGATATCAGATAAGTACCAAATTGGAGATGGCTGCTGGATGCCATTTTTTCTACATAAGTTTTTATACAGTCTTTAAAAGGCACCTTTTCAGAATACTTGGTAAGCCAAATTTACTTTACATCTCATTTCTGCATATTTTCATTCCTTATTTTCTGTTTTATACCAGCCTTGTATAAATAAGATTTAGAAATGGCAGCTACATACCTTATTGAAAATAATTATGGGTTGAAATACTGGTACTAATTTCTGCCAAATTTCGATATCTACGTGTTATTAAATCTCTTCACTTATTTTTAACACATTTGGACTAAATTTGGACATTACATATTTCCTTCCTGTTCTGATATAAATGATAGTAACAGATATGGCAACCAGATGCCATCTTGGCATAAAGAGCAAATTTTAAGACAGCTTTTCAAAGTAGGACATCAAATGCCTTAAAATTTGCTCTTTTCGCCAACATTGATATTATATCAATAATTCTGTGTTAATTTCTTCTTCAATTTAATAACTCTAAAAGTTTTGTTTATAAGTGCACTTAGTGGAACAATCAAATAACATATTGTTAGGTGCTGTTGTTGGGTATTGCTATCTAGGTTTGAAGTTTTTGCTTTGGAAAATCAAATTTTGATACACAATTACGAATAGGACTTTGTTTATTTTAAACGCTAGAACTAGGTGAATATATAGAATGTAATACATAGGCCAATAGTTGCCATACTTATTGTTAAATTAAGGTGATGTCTGTGATGTAGGCTTTAGATATGTCTGTATGTAACTGTGATTTTATTAAAATTGTTAATTATGATCACCAATTACCATGTTGAAATTTAAAGTTTCAGTTGTTATTGCCGACTAAAGATAACCATATTTGGCATTTTGCAATATTTCATTTCGGTACAGTTCTAAGCATTTTATCTACATAATTACATTAATGTAAATTCATGGATATTAAATAGAAATTATAGTCGACTGTCATGCTAGAAGAAAACATATAATTAAAAGCGTTCCAATATTTATATTTTAGAAATTATTTCCCTTGTGAAAATCTTTAGGAGTAGTAATAGTTCTAACAATCGGGATTGATGCGCTATTCAGTAAGTTCCTTTACCTTTACAATTTAAAATTTGTGAAGAAAAGCCCAAGTGATCATGGTAGACACTACAACCCTTTTAAGTGCCATGCATAATGTCATGCTTAGTATTGTCATACTACAGCCATGAACAATTTTAATGCACAACAGAAAACAGTATAGTCGTGGATGCATCCTCGTGTAAGCAATGATAGCCCTGGATAGCTCCAATAGAATAGAATAGATGTGCATGTACATAATTGTGACCCGTCACGCTAAAAAGGAACCTTATAGGAAGTGTGAAAAATATCGACACTAGTCAGTCTGCGCTTTCCGCGCAGCCAGACTAGGGCCGATACTTTTCACTTTTATGTAATTTTGTAAAACTGGAATGTTACATTCCCTATCTTACTATGTGTCCATTTTAACATGCGGGATCCGATTCAATTATGCTGAAGCTGATTTTACGATGTGACGGGAAGATTGAAACAATTACAATTTGAAAGGACATATGTAAAATAGAAGAAAATACGTATATTACAGCAAATGAAATGTGCCGACATTTTCCAAACAAATTCTGCCCCGAAGTGTGTTTTGTTTGGCAATGGCTAAATTCAATCTCGCAAATATCGTCACATTGTAGAGAATGTGGTTAAAAGAAAGACGAGTCTGAAAAATGGGCAGGGCAGGTTGACATGTCGACCATTATGTATCGAACCATTTACCAAACACAACCTAGTACATTCCAAATATAGACATTTGAAATAAGTTGAGGTCAAAGAGTCGATCTTGGATAAAGAAAATGAATGCCTCGGTACAGTCTGGCTTACCATTGCTTCTTTTCAGTTCGCAAGTCCAAGCTACATCAAGACAGTATAGATCTTTAATAAACTGCGTCTAAGCTTAGATTGATCTGAATACATGTCAATCTCGTTTACCGTAAGGTCCTATTTAACTAATCCCATTCCTAATGTATGTATTGGCTCTTTGGTTTTAGTGAGCGTGGGATAAAATATCAAATTGAGAGGTGCGTTATTCAGATCGAGATTTTTTAACAATATTTCTTTTAAAAGATGTTTTAGATAAAGCGTTTTTAAGACCTAGATCCTGACTGAGGTTCCGAATCACTCTCTTGCACACGGTTCATTCATTACATTCACCTCTGTAGTTGGCTCACAGAGTATTGCGTCATCATCTGCTAGATTACGTCACTTTACATCAAATCAAAATGGCAATAACAAATAATTTTTCTTTTTCGAAGTCCAAAATATATCATACTTCACGTTGCTTAAATTTTAATATCATTTTCCAACGATAATAATTTAAAATTGTAAAATTGATGTCATTCATTCAAGGGCGCAGTAATTTTTCTGTATATTTCAGTCTGATAGGGAAAGATCTTATCCAGCTAACCGTGACGTAATTTCGGACAAACAATAGTATTTCGTTAGTGTTGTTATAAAGTCTCGCAATTGCGGCTTGATTCAAGCCGTAGATACGAAATTTTATAACAACACCGACGGTTTATCAAAACAAAACGTTAAACCGAGTCTTTTTTAAGCACAAAATCCGATCGTCAGGGTAATACAGACAAACTTAAATCGTTCTTTGACATATTCCTTCACTCACCAACGACATTATTCTGTCACTGTTTTAACATTTTTTTTCTAGCATTTACTAATGATGAATTCCGTGTTTTAGTATCAATTGGGAAAGTCGCTTTATGGCAGAAAAGTCGGACATAAAAAAAAAAAAGTTTTTAACTGTGTCAGAAATGTCAGGCTTTTCGGGAAATCACCCATGACTTCACGTTTTGTCCCGCCATAATTGTGCCGGTATGACGTCATAACTTCAAATCGGAAGTTTGGCGTTGTTTCAAATTTCGTCTTCGGTAAAGATCGGAAAAGACCAAAATATCCAATTCAAAAGACGAAATAAAAACACGTTTGATGTTTGAAAATTGAAGAAACTTTCGTATTTGGTTATAAGAAATGTTTTATTGTTCGATTCAAGAGTTTAATTTTGACAATCAGCGGACACTTTAATTTTCAGCTACTCAAGCACAAAATCCATTGCCATTGGTAAAGAGGCTTGAGAAAATAGTTCCATTGAATATGGGTAAATTCATCAGTTATAATGCCTTTCAAATGTACCCGGAATCATCATTTCTTTGTCTACTTTATTATGTTACATATGAAATAGTTAAACATTAATAATACACGTTTTCCTTGGTTTGACAAGATTTTTCTCAAACATGGCGTCAGCCCATTGCAGAGATGTATGATGAGAGAAACGAACGACAGCTCTGCCCAGAGATTGGTTCCGAAAAACCTATACTACATACAAATGACGTCATTTGTGTAATGTATGGATCATTCGGAACATCGCGGTCAATGGATCATGTAGCTTTTGGAAAAACTCGGTCAATTCTCTCTTTAGTGGAGCGGATAAAGGTCAAAATCGTGCAAATGATGATACAAGCACCAAATTTGGTGTGGTAGTACCTTAAAGCAATAGAAAATTTTTGAATCGATGGGACATTGAAAAATCCAATATGGCGGCCATTTTTCAAGATGGCCGCCAAACTGATGCTTCAAAAAGGCAATATCAATAGATTTGGGTCTGAAGCTATGTGTTAAACTAGTTTTAAAGTACAGTGTTGGTGCTCTTGTATGTGTTTTGATTTGTTTTCTCCATTAGCACTAATAAAACAACATGGCCGCCTATTTCAAGATGGCCACCAAGCTTGAAAAATCATAAAATTTTATATGATGGTGAAAAACGATGTTTCAATTTCACATTTTACACTGTTTGTTATATTAATGCTATTTGTAGGACTGTCTTGAATATGCTTCTTGTGATTGTATATTCACGGTGGGGATTGTGCATGATGGGATGGATAACGAATACGAAGTATACGGACAAATTTGCCTCGCTTCGGGTAAGAAATTGTGCAATAATTTTCTTATTTCTGCTCCAATTTTCAAGCGGTTTGTTGCATGTACCCCTGCATTAGTAAGCTCTTTCTTCGGATATATGACTTGTTTGTAGAATCTTTGTACTTTGTCCAAAAATTGATCCCAACCGACCAGAAATACGACAAAAAATTCAGGCCCTTTATCTAGTCGCTTGGGATCGGTTTTTGAGAAAAATACACGGAGTTTCCAGATAAATAATACATCTGAGAAAAGGGCTCGGTAAGACAGAGTACATGCAACAAACCGCATGAACATTGACGCAGAAATAAGAAAGTTATTGCACAAATTCTTACCTGAAGCGTGGTTAATTTGGCCGTAGTCGTTACCATTTCGCTTTCTGGTCGGTTGGGACAATATTCTGGAAAAAGTGTCATGAGTTATCTAATATGTCATACAGCCGATGAAAGAGCTCGATAAGGCGGGGTACATGCAGCAAACCGCTTGAAAATTGATAAAGAAATAACAGAGTTATTGCAAGATGTCTTACCTGAAGCGAGGCGATTTGGCATCAAATTTTGTGCAAAACATAGACTGAGTTTACCGTTATGTTTTGATAAACCGTCGGTGTTGTTTTAACATCTCGTAACTACGGTTTGATTCAAGCCGTAGTTATGAGATTGTATATAAACACCAACGAAATACTATTTATTTGTCCGAAATTACGTCACGGTTTACTTGATAAAATCGTTCCCTATTGTCGGTAGTCGTTATCCATCCCATCATGCACAATCCCCACCGTGATATTTAAATTAACATTTCACAGTCTAATATGGACGAATATCAAGGACCGCCACAACGCCGGGCACTAAGACGGAAGTGGGAAATATACTACTGGTGCCACCAATGATAACAGTAAAGACGAAATCAGTGCCAGACGCAACAACAGTCATTGGTACTTTGAATGTTAGGTACACTAAATGCTCCTGGCAAGCTTGAGGAACTAATACATACTATGAGCACATACCGATGGAATGTTGGGAATTTGCGAGATGAGATGGAAAGGCATGGGAGAAACAATGAGCCATGAAGGTCACAAGCTCTACTTCAGTGGAAGAGACGATAGGTACGAAGAATGTGTGTGTATCCTTGTGCATTAAAACACAGCTTGTTCAGTGATGGGATGTACACCAATATCCAGCAGGCTCATCACCATACGCCTTACGTCATCACCTTTTTGATTTTACAGGTGTATGCGCCAACCGCTACACCCTCCAATGAAGAAATAGAAGAATGCTATGACCAAATACAACAAAAAATTTAAGAAACACCCAAGAAAGATATCCTGGTTGTCAAAGGGGACTGGAATGCAAAGATTGGAGAAGATGCACAACAAGACTGGAAAGGAACATGTGGACCCTACTGCAACTCGGAGACAAATGATAGAGGATTTAGACTGCTCGAGTTCGCAAAACTCAACAATCTCAAAGTGACCAACACGTTCCACCCCCACAAAGCGTCCAGACGATGGACCTGGCACAAACCAATTGGGCGTGACCACCAAAAAGACTACCTGTTGATGAAGAAACGTTTCCACACATCAGTCAATATCGCCAGAACACGTAGCTTCCCTGGTGCGGATATCAACAGTGACCATGAGCTTTTCATGATACCATTCCGCCTACACCCTAAGAAAGCAAAAGAGTTAAAGGCTCCCACCAGAATAAAATTTGATCTGGGGAAACTAAAAGACCCAGAAGTGGCGCGTGTCTTCGAGGCCACAATTGGCGGAAAGTTTGCCCCACTCCTGCTACTTGATGCAGACGACATAGACGCAGACACCTTCATTGTCATGTTCAACAATGCTGTGACGGAGACGGCCAATGAAGTTCTTGGTAAACAAAGGACCATCAAGAAGCCAGACATACTAAAGCTATGCGACTAAAGGAGAGACCTGAAGCAGTCCACGTATGGAAGCAGTGGGGGAGCCAATAAGTACCTGCAAGCAGACAAACTGGTAAAGATATGTATGTTAAAGGCAAAGGAGAGTTGGGTTGCAGCGCAATGCAGCGATATTGAATCAAATCTCAAAGCCAACAACACCAAAGAGACCTACAAAGTAGTGAAAAACCTCAGCTGTGGAAAACAAAATCGACCGAGCACCATCCTAAATAAGAACGGGAAGTGTCTAACCGAAACTAAAGACACTTTGAACAGATGGACAGAATATACCTCGGAGCTGTACTCCAACTGCACAACAGGAGATTCAGAAAAACTCAACACAACCTTGTCATCAGATACAGACAACTTCCCTATCCTTAGAGCAAAAGTGGAGGAAGCAGTGAAGGCCCTTAAGAAAGGAAAGTCAGCAGGAACCGATAACATGCCGAGAGAACTAGTACAGGCTTGTGGTGATGCAATGATCAATGCCCTGGGAAGATATGTTAAACGGGAGAATGGTCTACACAATGGACCCAGTCCTTAGTGATCACACTACCAAAGAAAGGCAATTTACAACAATGCAACAACTATAAGCCTAATATGCCATCCCAGCAAAGTGATGCTCAAGATCGTATTGAATAGATTGACATCGCAGGCAGAGACAACCATAACAGAAGAACAAGCAGGATTAAGAGCAGGACGTAGCACCACTGAGCAGATCTTCAACCTCTGGATCCTATGTGGAAGATATCTACAGCATCAGCAAGAACTCTACCACATATTTATAGATTTCAAGAGAGCCTTTGACAGAGTCTGGTATGCCAAACTTTGGGCTACTATGAACCTTTATATAACACCAACGCTAACCTCATCCAAGTCATACAAAATCTATACGACAAGGACAGTAGTGAAGTATACCTAAATGGAGAAATTGGTGAATGGTTCAGAACATCAGTTGTAGTAGGACAAGGATGCCTGCTTTCGCCAACGGTCTTCAACATTTTCCTAGAAAGAATTATGACCGACGCACTTATAAACCACGAAGGAACAGTAAGCATTGGTTGCAGAACAATTACAAACCTGCAGACTTTGCTAATAATATAGACGGACTGGCAGGCTCAGAACAGGAGCTAGAAAATCTGGTCAACCAACTCGACAAATCCTCTGCAGACTAGGGTATGGAAATCAGCGCAAACAAAACCAGACTCATGACAAACAACATTCATGGAATTCAGACTGACATCATCGCAAACAGAGAAAAACTTGAAACCGTAAAGAACTTAGAATACCTAGGTGCACTAGTATCAGATGAGGGATCTAAACCTTAAATATCGGCCAGAATTGCTATGACAGCTGTAACCCTAGCTAAGCTTAACACCATCTGGAAAGATAAATCCATCAAACTTGGCTCCAAGATAAGACTCATGCGCTCCCTCGTCCACTCTGTATTCCCATATACCTGTGCAACATGGACCCTTACAGTAGAAACTGAGAAAAGGATTAAGGCCACAGAAATGAGATGCTACAGAAGACTGCTTGGTATATGTAGCCGGGTGTAGTATAAGGGGCACTTATACTATCTCGCCGTACAAGCTAGCTTTTATAGCGACGTGGTAGAGTGTTCGCTTAGGGTGTGAGAGGTCCCAGGATCGAATCCCCACAGGAGTCGATACGATATTTATTTGCGGGTTACATTTGGCGCCCACCGTAAAAAAAAACCTGCATGAGGTGTTTGGTTGTGAGATTAGTGAGTTGATGATGTAAAAAAGATTCGTGGAAGAATCTTAATTGTCGAGGGGATGTATGTAGCCGGGTGTAGTATAAGGGGCACTTATACTATCTCGCCGTACAAGCTAGCTTTTATAGCGACGTGGTAGAGTGTTCGCTTAGGGTGTGAGAGGTCCCAGGATCGAATCCCCACAGGAGTCGATACGATATTTATTTGCGGGTTACATATATCTTACAAAGATCACATAACCAATGAAGAAGTAAAAACAGACTATGACAATCTATAAGTCCATACGATAATCTGCTTACTACAGTCAAAAAGCGTAAACTCAGATGGTTTGGTCATGTAACCAGAGGACAGGGAATTGTCGAGAAGGTGCTCCAAGGAACAGTTCGAGGAGGGAGAAATAGAGGAAGACAGAAGAAAAGATGGGAAAAGAACATCACAGAATGGACTGGACTGAAAATGAATGGTTTAGTCAAACAAGCAAAGGACAGAGACGGTTGGAGAGAACTGGTTGTTAAGTCATCCACAGCGCCCCAACGGCAACCGCCACGGGATAGGTGAAGGTGAAGAGTTAGGACAACAGTGAGGACCAGTGCCAGTAGTCGACCCGTCGGATTGGCTGACTACTGTGTCAAAGGCACTACATCTACTATGTACCCTACACCCCAAAAACATACAAGTACAGAATAATTATTCAAGATCGTCTTAAAATTGAAGAGAAAATGAAAGATAATGTGAAAAATTAATTGTATAAAAGTGAAACATTTTTTTTCTATCATTAAATGAAATATGAGGACTTTCAATCTTGGCGGCCATCTTGAAGTAGGCAGCCGTTTTGTTCTATTTGTACAAATGGATAAAATAAATCATTATACATGCGATTTTATCAAAACTTAGCTCCATAATTGGTCTAAAGCAAAACTTGGTTCCAAATTTTATGATATAGCCCTTTCAAAGGTTCATTTAGGCGGCCATCTTGAAAAATGGCCGCCATTTTGGATTTTTCAATGTCCCATCGGGTCAAAATTTTCCAATTCCCTTCTTGTACAAATTGAAGAGAAAATGAAAAATAATGTGAAAAATTAATTGTATAAAAGTGAAACATTTTTTTCTATCATTAAATTAAATATGAGGACTTTCTATCTTGGCGGCCATCTTGAAATAGGCAGCCGTTTTGTTCTTGCCCAATATGACCTTAGTAGTCGACGGGCCTTAAAACACCATTCATTCATTCTATTTGTAGAAATGGATAAAATAAATCATTATACATGCGATTTTATCAAAACCTAGCTCCAGAACTGGTCAAAATCAAAACCTTGGTTCCAAATTTTATGATATAGCCCTTTCAAAGGTTAATTTAGGCGGCCATCTTGAAAAATGGCCGCCATTTTGGATTTTTCAATGTCCCATCGGATCAAAATTTTCCAATTCCCTTCTAGTACCACCACACCAAATTTGGTGCTTGTATCACCATTTGCACGATTTTGCCAAAAAATGGCACTTATCCGCTCCACTACTTATATTGTTTTTAGCTAACTCGGGCGTTTCGCGTTTTTTGTAAAATTTATGAAAAAATATCTATGGAATGTCTCTTTAACCCATTCCCAGACGACAAAATTTTGGACTGTTCCAATTTGAAAGATGTTGCAGACGACAATTTCAAGTTGATGAAAATTGAGAATTCTTTGTATTTTGGATTAGAAAACATTGTGGAAAATGAAGAAACTGCTTGTCACAAGCAATTTCTTCATTTTTCACAATGTTTTCCCAAGCATTTTCTTGTGAGGGAGTCAAAAGGCGTCACTGTGCAGTAATGGATTATAAAACAAAAGTGATTAGTGTTTCGTTATCATTTGATTTCGATTGTGTTATTCACTTTTTCTGTTTTTGTCATTTATTTCATTTTTAGATTCACTTATAGATAATATCATAAGGATTAAAGTGACTTTTACACATAATTCATTACATGTGCTTTTTCCTTGACCTAATGACATAGTAAAATAAGTTATTTTCCTATTACACCACGATCGTATCATATGTTTTGGTGTCAAGTAAACGGGTATTTTTTCCGGTTGAGGTCATTGCTCTTTCAGACTCTTCCCCACACCTTTTCCAACAGAAGACCTTGTTTTGCCGTACTCAATACAAAAGGCGTGCGACAAATTGAGACACAAATGCTAATAAAAATGTTTTCTCCTTTTGTCTCGTTATTTTCTGTGCTGTATTGTGCACCAACCCTTCTTCAATATCCAATTTGTCGTCTGCATTTCATATTAGACCTTAATATGCGTCATTTGTAAACGGGTTAAATTGTTTTCCAAACGACAATCTATTCGGACGCTCCAAATGATATGCGCTGCAGACGACAAAATAAATCTTAATGTATCAAAAAGTTACATTCTTTTGGATAGAAAAAAATACAACAAATGAAGAAATAGCTTGTCGCAAGCAAAGTCATTATCTTGCGGCGAGCCAAAAAGAGCATTTGTGTGGTAATGGGTTAAATTTGTAAAACGATGGTACTTTCGTCTTTAATTTGGTTTTGTGTGAAGAATGATTTTGTCTAAAGTACTTGTTTATAGTGACACGTTGTAAAAAGCTAATGATTAAAGAATAAAACTCGTAATATTACATTAACTCTTCGGGTATACTAATTTTAACCACTTCCCCACAAAACTGGTCTTTGCGTCCTTTACAGATAGTGCTTTGATTAACATTGAGACAAAAGCAGAACATGCTAATTAGAGTATTTTCTCCTTTTGTTTCAATGTTTTCTGTTGTTTATTGTGGAGGTTTAGTTTCTCATAAGTGTTGCTAATAAATAGAAAGTGATGGTATGTAAAGTTAGATAGACTTGATTTAGATGACTTTATGAACTTAAAAACCCATGCAGGCTGACCGATCCATATAATATTTCTTGAAAATAGTTTTACATGTTTGTATATTCGACAACCCAGGATCGGTGACAACCCAGGATGGGTCCTTTAACTATCCGAAAACATTGTAAAGCTTTAGTTAAGGGATTTTTTTAATAATACAGAGAAAATTGAACTTTTGGCTCAAATAGAACTTATGGTATCGACCCTAGTCTGCGCGGATTGCGCAGGACTAACTAGGATTGAAACTTTTCACGCTGAGGAAATTTTTCTTTGTCTAGATAGGTTTTTCTCGTTGTTACTATAGGAAAAATCGAAATGCGACATTTGGTTGATGCCTGCTAAGCCTGATCTCAATTTTCTTTGCTTTTTAACAAAAACTTCGTAACTGCAGCTTAAAGCAAAATATAGTTACGAGGTTTATGTTGAACAGCATCAATTTGTTAAAACGGTCAATGCAAACGATTTGAAATTCAATCATTACTATCACGGTGGGTAATTGCGTGAAATATTTTTCAATAATTCTGTTTATATATGACCGATTTGAATGCTTGTATCTGAGAAGGTGAGATAATGCAAGGGATTTTCTTAATGTAAAATGATCTTTTAAACCACACATGGTAATAGGTTATTGACCATCAATATTTTGGTGCGTCATCAATACATTTTTTTTCATGACTGGTTGAGAAGAAGAATGTTGGCACAGAGACCAAATCAAGAAAATCCTAAATGCGATTCCTCCTTTTTTCTACTTACAACCTCATTATTTAAACGGAATAGATTGAAAAACATCTAACAAGTTATATCACGCGATTCATCAGCATTCACAGATTACAAAAAAATCTTAATACTTCACACAGTTTGTAAGCCTATGCTTATTGTGCAGTCTGTCCAAAAGTCCAAATAAAAAGATGTTTTTTTTTTTGACAAAATATGTAAACTCACGGTGAAGCAATTCAAATTTCATTGACTAACAGAAACTTTTTAATGCAACCGACCCACAAAGGCAAATCCGTGCACGAGGTGTTCATGGTTGTTCTACTTCTCGCTATTTTAATACACCATGAAAGAGAACAACGATAGTATGTGCTCGCAACAGATGCATCCTAATTTCTCGTTGCAACAAATTTGTTATGACAATGTCATGATATTTGAATAAAACTATGCGATATAGTTTTATGGTATATTTCATTTTCTCACGGATCCATCTTAATGTTGTCCATTCACAATGAAAACTATCATTTACATATCTCGCTAAATCATTTAAAAAATTGGGGCAGTGCAACTCGAATAAAGTAGATCCGGTCGTATCAGTGGGTCAGGTATCACTGCGCATGAGGTGGGTGTAGCGTGACGGCCGGGTTGACCGAATCACCGCCGGGTTTATGTATAGCCGTGCAGGCCGCACCAAGCTTCAGTAGCTGACTGAGCCGAGCTGCTGTGACAACTCTCGTGGAATTATTTTACAATCAACACCTGTAAAATAAGGTAGGAAAATTATTTATTTTTACATCTTAAAATTTGAAGAAAAATTCGTCGGTTTTATATTCAGTCATTTTTTTCAATTTCCAATATTTCTAATAAAAAGTTTGTTCTTTTTAAAAGAAATGTTGGGGTTTTTTTCCAAAAAAAAAATGAAATATTTGTCTTCTTTCTTTTTATTTCTTTAATTTTTTAATCAAAAGGTTTTGAACGTTTCTTCAATTCAACTCTTCTCTTATCAAATCTTTAGAACATACTACCTATTTGATATCCATTGGCATTTTTGTTTAAAAAACGTAAAAGTATCTTTTAAACATTTTTCTGGAATAAACATCTTTGTAAAATATTTTCCGTGCAATAATTGCAACAATCATTTTTCATGAATTATCAAAGAAGGAAAGTGGACATTACTGAAACAACTGCGCACATATTCAAATGTTTGATGTATTTCACTTTTCGTAAAAATGGATCATTTTGCACTACATCTTACTTTGGGCGTTTTTGAATTTTGTAAATTTTGAACAAGTCTACATGCTTGAGACAATAGTAAAACGTGATTTAATCAATCCTATTGGATAATTTATGGTTCACAAACTATTTATCCTTTTTCAAACGACAAAAAATTGACTATTCAAATTTGATAGCTGCCGCAGACGACCAAATAGTTTTTTATATATTCGAAGAATATATTTGTGTATAATAGAGCACAGAAACCTTAAAAAAGCAGAAAATGCTAGTTGTCAGCATATTATTCTTTAGTTTCAATGTTAACTAAACTTTTGCTTTTATAGACCTCAAAAACCATATCTTGTTTGGGAATGGGTTTACCCGATACAATATATACGTACATACTCTAACTTGTAAAAGCCGTGTCATGGATAAATATAATGCATTCATTAATTGAAACATTGTTAAGTAAAATATGAGTACCCACAGCATAGTGCTTGAATATGAAAAAAAAAAACGCGTTTAGAATGGCTTTGTCCCATCTTATCCGTTGCTTTGAGTCAGCCATTATAAAAGTGGTCGTAGTCAGAACTCTCATTGGCCCATTACCAGACGACACAATTTTAGGTTGATCAAAATTCAAAAACTTACAGACGACATTGTTAAATAAATTAAAGCTAAAATATTTTGGTCTTTTGGGTAGAAAGCATTGTGGAAAATGAAGAAATTGCTTGTGACAAGCAATTTCTTCATTTTCCACGATGCTTTCAAAAGCTATTTTGTTATAGAGCGTTATTACGCGTCACTATATTGTTACGGGTTAATCAGTTTTGTTAGAGGGCAAATAGCAAGTACGTTTGCGCATTCACTCACAGAATTTATATCCAAAAGTTTTTCATTGACAAAATTTCTGGCATTCCAATTTTGAGGTGACGAAGCTCATTTTAAAGCTAGTATATAACTACGATTTCCCCACTCATTTCCAAAAGGTTCTAGCTAATAATAAATGAAACGTTAGCTACAACGTTATTGTTCCAAATGGTCGATTTACTACGTACAAAATTAATTCACGTTTAATTGTTTTTCATATTGTAAGCAACATCGTAACGATTATATATTTGTAGTCTCATATATCTTCACATAATGATTGAAAACCCGCAAATATGTATTTTTGAATCATTTTATACAACTTGTATTGTTTAAAACTGGAGCGTATAATTCTCGTTTATGCATTTTTGGTATGTATAAAACTATTTGATATCAGCTTGATTCGTTGAAAAAAATGCATTACGTATTTCTGGTAAAACTAATGATTTCAAAGATATTGGAAATAGTTGAGCATACTATTAAAACTCTTTCAATAAATGATTTTAATTACAAATAAAGGTTAAAGTTATATAATAAAGATAATTAAACGACAACGTTTAACCCATTACCACACAATGACTCTATTTGACTTCTCACAAGATAATAGCTTTGGAAAACATTGTGGAAAATGAAGAAATTGCTTGTGACAATCAATTTCTTCATTTCCCACAGTGTTTTTTACCCCAAAAGACAACAAAAATTTAAATTTATTATTTGAAGGTGTCGACTACAACATCTTTGAATTTGGATCAACCCAAATTTTTTGTCGTTTGGTAATGGGTTAAACTGCTCCAAATTTGAAAGATGCTGTGGACGAAAAGTTGAATGTTGATGTTCATAGGATTGTTTTACAATTTATCACACAGAAAACATTGAGACAAAAAAATAGAAAAGGCCTGTTAACAGCATTTCCTTATCTTGCCTCAAAGTCTTCGAAGAATTATATATCAGTGACGCAAAACCCAGAGATTATTGTTAAAAAGTCACATAAATTGTGTAAAATCACCTTTTATTGAAAATTCAAGAACAAGATCAGATTGCATGGGTTGCACTTTCTTTTTAGTATTTCCGTCAAATTAAGTCCTTTCTCGGTAATTTCACTTACCCTCTGTATCCTATACAGACAATTCCCTGGTATGTCTTGGTCTATTGGCATTTTTAACAGGAAACCGTAATGCAATTCCGGCAAAATAAGTCGAATTTATGCTGATGATCAAAATTTCCTCCTTTTTCCTTTACATTTCCGTGCTATTGGGCTCATGAATGCCTATCACCAATGTCAATTTTGTCGTCTGCATAAGCTATCAAATTGAAGAAATATAAATTTCAGTTACTTAGAATAAGATTAAATGTATCATTTAAAGTCTACATTACAAAATGCCCCCAAATAAGTACATACGTACGGCGTTCTTAAAATGTTTGCTTTTCGAAAACTTTTTTGCAATCACTGTCAGATAACTTCTTTAATTCCTATAAATTAGAGCTTATTTCAAGTGCTAACCTTTTCCCAAACGGAAATAATTTTGAACTGTTTCATTTTCAAAGTTGTTGCAGACTTCTATATGCATCATGTCAATGACAAGAATGTACTATGGGACACAGAGTATATTGAGACTCAGGAAGAAAATTCTGGTTATCAGCATTTTCTTCTTTTTTCTCATCATTTTCCCCAAGTATCTGCTTTTATGGCCTGTCAAAATCATGTATTGTTTGGGAAAGGGTTACTAATGCACCTGTAAATATTGCATCTATAATGTTACGATTCATTTATTGACAGTTTTAGTTCACTTACATCCATCCAAAGTAATTGTATTTGTGATCATATTTTATTTTGCATGTAATGTTTTGAAATTATTCACATTTTTTTTTCTAAATAAATTGTGCATGTTTATTTGCGCTTTATAACAGACTGTAATTGAAAAATGCGATATATAAAGAAAAAATCATGTAAGTATTTAACCTTTTTATTATATTATTGGTCATTGAGCTTGAATATTGTCACGGTGTATAATCACGTGACTTAGAATTTCCGATAATCTTCAATAAATTTGTCAATACTTGACCAATTTGAATTCGGTTTGAAGCAGAGAAGGTAGAAAAATGTCAAGAATAACATGGACGTCGTAGATTTAAAAATATCAACTGATGAAAAGTTATTGAAGATAAACCAAAATTTTGGTTTATCTTCAATAACTTTTTTATCAGTTGATTTTTGATAATCCAACACGTTCATCTAATGCGTGATGTCTGTCCACATTCTCTGCTTCCAACCTCATTCCAATTGGCCCTGTATTTACAAAATTATTGGAGATTTTCATAAAATATTGTGTCACGTGATTATACACCGTGTTGAACATTGTTTTCTCTACCAGAGTATACCGCACGAATTGTAATTCACACTTGATTGTTACGAAGTAAAAAAAGTAAATATAGTCGACACTCGTTGTGTCGAACTCAGATGGGCAGTCAAAATATCTCGACATATCCGTAGTTCGACTCATCCGATTTTGATTATTTTCGATGAAAACGTTTTTTTAACCATTTTTGATGGGCATCATATGTGTCAATTATTGAAATATAGTAGGAAAAGGAAAGAAATTGATCGAAACGTGCAATTTCTATCCTTTTTCTACTAAATTTCAATGGCTGTATTTGTTACGAAATCCATTTTGATATCCATATGTTGAGTATGGGACTTGACTTTCACTTCGACTTAAGCGGAATTTCGACTTATCCGATGTCGAGATAACGAGTGACCACTGTAATCAGCGATTGAGACAGAGTAGTGTCTTCAAAATATGTTCCTACAGGTCATGAGAAAGTCGTAACTGTAGCTTTAAACAAGCTGCAGTTACGACATTTTTGTTTAAAAGCGACGTTATATAATAGAAGAACAGTAAGGATCTTTATCAGACTTCGCAGGCTGATCTGAATTCATAAAGGTCTCAAATGCCGTAAACGTCCTCTAACCAGCGTCATTCTCATTTGTTGAAATCCTAAATAAAACATTAATTAATTTTTCAATGCCCAAATGAAAGTTCTTATCAATAAATCGAGATATTTCTTTCTTTGAGACAAAACTTTATTCTGAAATTATTGACATCGTTTTGTTGATATTCATTCCTATCACATGGGGTGTCTTCTCACAATTAAGATCATCTGAGTAGCTCGTGGCAGGTTTTTATATTTTAAAGGGATCCATGCTAGGTGGTTGGAGGTAAAAATATATACATGTACATGTATTCAAGAAATGTCGTATGGAATGGTAAACCTGCAAAGCAAGATTCGTTCTGTCCAAGGAAATTTCAAATGAAGTTTATTTAGTCCTTCTAGATCAAATATGAGGTGCGTTCTTTAGATTCTTTAGATTTCTTGAGATATTTTGAGATTTCTTAAGGTATTCTCGGATAAAACGTTCTTTCGACCAAGATTTTAAAGACGCTCAATGGGAGGCACCATTACCCTATACTTCGTGCGGAACCTCTCGGTCAACTCTGTACAAACAATATAAAAGAGATTTGACCGAGTTGTTCCGAACACTCCATAATTCATAAACCGCGGTGTTCCGAATGCTCAATACTTTATACAAATGACGTCATGATGACGTCATTTGTATAAATATGGAGCATTCGGAACAGCACGGTCAAAGTCTCGGTCTTAAAAACGCTTTATCCAAAACACCCTTAGAAATCTTAAAAAATCTCGCTCTAAAGAAAGCACCTCTGTATAATAATTGACCTATCCGCCATTTATATCTATCTATAGTAACAATTATTTTGACACTGGATCTTGGCAGATGGTGAACAAGTTTGGTATCAGCGTCAAAAATGTTTCCCCAAATAGTGCGATGCACCACACAACAATGCAAACTCTGACTGTCCCCATGTTGTCCTGATCCCTGAAAAACCTAGCATGGACCCTTTTATCATTAATCAATAGGACAAAGACATCAATTTTTGTTCAGAATTATCACAACCCAGTAGTTGATGATCTATGTCGCCACATTACATGTTGTGTACAAATAGCACAGGTCATGACATTTTATATCAAAATGTTAATTGAGGCTTCACAAATTGATTACGTTTTTTAATCAGTTGCAACTTCAGTGTAGGCCTACATCTAGACACTAGTCAAATGAATAATTAAACTAAGTCAATTTAAAACAAAACATAATGTACAATCGACACTCGTTGTGTCGAACTCAGAGGGGCAGTCAAAATATTTCGACATATCCGGAGTTCGACTCATCCGATTTTGATTATTCTCGATGAAAAAGTTTTTTTAACCATTTTTGATGGGCATCATATGTGTCAATTATTGAAATATAGTAGGAAAAGGAAAGAAATTGCTCGAAACGAGCAATTTCTATCCTTTTTCTACTAAATTTCAATGGCTGTATTTGTTACGAAATCCATTTTGATATCCATATGTTGAGTATGAGACTTGACTTTCACTTCGACTTAAGCGGAATTTCGACTTACCCGATGTCGAGATAACGAGTGTCGACTGTACATGTATTGTCCGATCACAATATCGTGGAAAACATTTACAAGTTTTACATTATGGGAAATCGTTCTTAAAGGGACACATGCTAGGTTGTCGGGTGTAAAAATATATTCAAGAAATATCATATGGTATTGGCAACCTGCATATCTAGATTATTTCTGTCCAAGGATATTTCAAATGAAGTTTAACCCTTTCCCAAACAAGACCTGGTTTTGACGTCCCTAATAGAAAAGGCTTGGGAAAACATTGAAACAAAAGAAGAAACTGCTGATAACCAGCAGTTTCTCCTTTTGTCTCAATATTTTCTGTGCCATATTTTACTCAAATCCAACTGTAAATAACATCCATTTAGTCATTTGTGGCAGTTTTTGAAGTGGATCATCCTAAAATTTTGCCGTTTGGAAAAGGATTAATTCGTCCTTCTAGATCAAAGCTATATATAATTGACTGACCCGCGATTCATATTTATAGATACATTTATGGAAAACTGCCCGTTTGTAGATAGTAAAAATGGTATCAGGGCTAAAATTCCTTTCTTTTAGGCCCCAGATAATCTAGATATATCAAAGTCTATGATATATCTTTAGTTCAATCAAACTGAACCCATATTTTAACCACAAAGGTTCAACAACAATAATATGAACAAGAAACCCATGTTAACAACGCATAATTACATGGCAACCCTTTCACAAAACATGCCATGAATTCGATCAGTATATACAAATGATCTTTCTTAAAAACATTTGGACAATAGAAAAAAATGATAGATACAATGTACCAGCATTTCTACATCTACCTAAAACGTTATCTGTATATTGTACAAAAACCCTTTCTTAAATATTCCTCTTTGTCGTCTGCAACCGATTTCCAATTGGACCAGTCCGTCTTTATGCCGTTTGGTAAGAATTAAACAAATCATAACAAATCATTACAAGATGTTATAAATACCACAACATCATTTTGAAAACATTGTTGAATACATTGATTGGTCGGTCTATCCATCCTTTCAACCCAATTAAGACCGAGGCACGCCCTCCGGTCTCTTATAATGGCTTCAGATCGTGAAAATGACTTACAAATGGCTCGTTTAGCATTGCACATTTGCTTAACTCATTACCAAACAATGACTATTTTTGACTTCCTACAATGTAATGGCTTTGGAAAACATTGTGGAAAATGAAGAAATTGATTGTGACAAGTAATTTCTTCATTTCTCACAATGGTTTCAACCCATAAAGACCACCAAAACATAAAATTCCAGTCACTTTAAATTGCCGTCTGCCACATCTGCGAATTTGGGCAGGTCCAAATTTGTTGTTTGGTATGGGTTAATCCGTGCTGTTTGATCTAGATCGACAGTTATCTTTTTTTATTACTTAAATTGTGTTCCTTTTAATTTTCTTTGCATTTGTTAGTAAAATGTACGAAAATATGATAGTTTAGGGGAAATAACTGGTGAAAATCAAGGAAACATAACTCTATTGAAAATCAAGGAAAGTCAACTCTGGTGAAAATCAAGGAAGCATAACTCTGTTGAAAATCAGAATAACTGGGTTTGGTCTATAAAAGTTGGTTGTCGTCGTAGTTACTTGGACAGACATGTATTTCAAATTTAAACCATTACCAAACGACAAGGTTTTGGACTGTTCCAATTTAAAGAGGCGATGCAGACAACAACTTCAAATTGAAAATCTTTACATTTTGGGTTAGATCTGGAAAACAATTCGAAAAATGATGAAATTGCTTGTCACGATTGATCTGCGTTGATCTTCGTCGACATTTTACACAAATCTCAGAAGGCTCGTATTCGCTTGACATAACTTATTTACCAGTTTGTGTCAACTTCCTATGTTCATGACTAATTTTGTATGTTGATAAACTAACTAAAATTAAAGTTTCGTTTTTATGTTTGATTTGCATTAGATCGTACTCTATATATGCAAATAATGTAAACTGCAAGATAAGCTATTCATTTGAATGAATGAAATGTACTTTATATCGATGCTTTTCAAGAGAAAAAACTCGTAACTGGAGCTTAAAACAAGCTATAGTAACGAGGTTTTTGTTTGAAAGCGACGATGTGTTTGTCAGTTCGACGATTAGGCAAAAAATGTAATTGTGAAGCTGAAAAATAAAATAATGAAAACAAAAAAATACTAATGAGATGATATTGAAAACAAAATATTTGTGGAAAGCAGGAACTTTTGAGTATTTGGGCATTAATCTATATGATTGGAAAATGCATTTTGATAGCATTTTGCAAATTCCAAAACAACTCGATTTGACGCAAATGACAGATCAATCGTGTTTAAGATTTCTTCCGTAAATGCTTGAAAGAACTATACTTGGGAGTCAAAAATTGAAAAAAAGAAGAATGGAAGGATGTCCTCTAAAGGAATTGTCAAAAAGTAAAAACTAATAACACTGTTCGTTTCACCATTTCCAAAACTGATGATGGCAGTTTATAATTAGTTTCAGAGAACTTTGAGAGAAGAAACGACTGATAGCAAAACATGTCTCGTTTTCCATACATATTCCTTTGTATTGAACTACATAATTCCCTACTTTTGATATCATTGAATTTGTTAGCTGCAACTCATCGATTTGAATTAGGATCAGCCAAAACTTCATGTAGTTTGGGAAACTCATACATTTGAATTAGGATCAGCCAAAACTTCATGTAGTTTGGGAAATGGGTTAACTTGCATGAAAGGCATAGGACTTCAGGACAAAATTAATCTAAAATCCATCAAAGAATCAAAGCCAAGAACATGCCATTAAACGTAAGTTATGTGAAATAAACTAGAGAATGTAAACAGTACATATCTTTGTAAAAACGCAATATATGTGGCGTCATCGTAACATGTTACGAAATAAATTACAATTCGTAAAGTGTTGGCCGATTGTGATGGCGAAAAGTTTCGAACATGATCAGCTTCATGTGTACAAATCTTGTATTTTTCGTGATTATTCTACTTACTAAACAAAAGCAGTTTTGAACTTATCAAGTTTTTTAAATCAACATCTGCGCATTGGCCGGCATTTGAAAAGTAAACAAATAGTATATTTTTAATCATTGTACGTAGGCTACGTAGGCCGTCATCTTAATTGTGACTTATTGATACCACCAATAAATTCTGATGAAAAACAGAATACTTGACACTGATAGACTGCGTGGGTCTTGGTGGGTCAAATAAATCTAACCCGCAATAAATTCTGCATCAAAATAGTCAGAGATAGTCAAACTGCGCAGTTTGTTACGTTTTATTTGTCTGAAAAGGCAATTTGTCCTGATAATATCAGATGTTTTTTACCAGGATGCATAGTCATTGAATTCTGGCAATGGCAGAGCACTATTCGACGTTTCTCATATTTCTAAGTTGCATATATTGTCCTCTTCAAAATATAGACAGAGCATAATGTGCATCTAAATGTGTATCGGGTCACGTAGAATTATACTCAAGCACGAAAAATAAAGGAAATGAGACAACACATGTAGTAATAATGATTGTCTTAAAATGCCTCTTGAAAAAGGGGGGGTCAAAATCAGGCTAATTGAAGCAGAGTTAACTATCATTGGCACGGTTTAATTTTGACGTTTTCTTTTGCTTGGAGACGCATGGTACCGTGTTTTGTCGTGGACCCATACATTGTTTATGCTTTTATTAACTCAAGCCAAACACTTGCATTCTAGTCTCACCTCATAATCGCACTAATAAACTACCAGCAAGTTGGTTGAATTGAGTTTCATACGAATTTATCAAAGTGTATTTTTGATGATACAAATGTAACGTGAATAGATCTATTGGATTTTATAAGTGTACATTATCAAAATTTTCTTGTCTGAAGAGCGTAGACCTAACGTAGGAAAAGTATCATATCGGTTGCATAAAAGAAAATTAAATCACAATTAAGCCATGCCATTTTCATTTCTTAATCGACAGGCTATTTCAGACCGATTCTTTGACAGCGACCCTTCGTGGCGATCATACATTTAGTGGAAATCTATATATTTGTTAGTGCAGGCCTATAATTCGGGGATATATATATTTAAAAAAAAACAGTGCCATGGTTTTCTCTATGTCTTGTGCATAAATAGTCGCTTTTCAACGAAAACCTCGTGACAGCGGCTTGTTGTAAAACTGCAGTTACGAGGTTTTTTTTGTTAAAAAGCAGCGAACTGTTATCATAATCATCATTATCGTCATTACTTTAAACTTCTTTTTTTCTCGTTAATTTCAGCCATGGATGATCAACAAGCGGAAGAATACAGAAACCAAGGTAAGATGACGTCACTGCATGTGTCACGTGCGTAAACAAAATATGTAACATGCATCGCCTAGCAACGCATTTTAAATGATTACGGGGAAATAATTAATGAGAATGATGAAGAATTGACAAATCCGTCATCAAAATTTTGATGGATTTCTTCACTTTTTTGAAAGTTACTTTAATTGTTTTTGAATTATATAGCCTTCATGAGAAAGCAATTAGTTGAACCACAAATCGTCAGTGGAGACCAATACCTCATATTACGAGGTTTTGATTTTCTACTTGCAAATCAAGTTAATAGCCTATTCCTTTCCCAAACAATAAGCTTTTTTTAATAATGACCCAATTTCCACTGAAGACTACGAAATGGGGGTTCACAAAGATTTGTGTATATAATACCGCAGAAGATATTGTGGCAAACGAAAGTGATTATTCATCACCTGCATATCCTCCAATGTTTTCAAAAGTTTCTTTCCTGTCAGGGAGGCCAAAATCTGGCATTGTTTTGAAAAGTATAAACCTGTCGAGGAAATAAATTTTAACCCATTACTATTCGGAAAATTTTAGACTGGTCCAAATTCAAAGATATTGCAGACGACAAATTTCAAATGAATGGAATTCTACATTTTGTTCGCCTTTTTGTGTATAAAATATTGTGGGAAATGAAGAAATCGCTTGTCACAAGCAATTTCTTCATTTTCCACAATTTTTACTTATGATTTATCTTGTGGAAAGTAAAAAGGAGTCACCGTGTGGGAATGTGTAAAGGAATGTGAAGGAGTTTATCCTGAGGCGCGTTCTTTAGAGCGAGATTTTTTAAAGATTTCTTCAGATGTTTTTGATAAGGCGTTTTTAAGACTGAGATTATAAGCGAGGTGTTCCGAATGTTCCATACTTCATACAAATGACGTCATCATGACGTCATTTGTATGAAGTACGGAGCATTCAGAACTCAGCAGTTTATGAATCATAGAGCATTCGGAACAACTCGGTCAATTATTTCCCATATAGATTCTACAGAATTTACCGATGTGTTCCGAAAGACGTACAGAGCACTGGCGGCTCCCAGTGCACCGTCTTAAAAATCTTGCTCAGAAGAACGCTTTATCCTAAATTATCTTAAGAAATCTCAAGAAATCTCAAGAAATCTCGCTCTAAAGAACGCACCTCTGGTTAGCTTGCACCGGCGTGGACAGCATCACTGGTGTCGAAATATTTTGATTTTTGCAATTTTCTTGCTGCAAGATAATCCCTTTCCTTACAAGCCTTGATTTTGAAGTCCAAAACAGAAAAAAATGAGCCAAAAGAAGAAAATATTAATAATGCATTTTCTTCTTTGCTGTTTAGAAAAGAGTTAATTAACATTGAGCTTGTTCTTCAACCAATTACAAAAAATAGATATATTTAGAAATAAATGCATTTGATTCACTTGATAATAAGTTAATACTTCAATGCGCTCTCGATCACTAAAAGGAAAAAGCGCACGTATGCACCTCCAAGTGGGTCAATGTCGGGGTTTTTGGAACACGTGTTTTGTTTATCAGATTTGAAATCGAATGTTGAAACGGGTGTTAAATGCAAAAATATACAGTTTTAAAAGCATACAAAAAATAAATGATTTAGGGCATAAAACGCTTTCTTAAACATCAAATGAGATCATTTTGAAAATTCATCACTATCAAGTGAAATCTGTGCTAGTCTAGGTTTCGAGTAAATAGCTTCGTTCCATTCCCACATGACGACCCTTTTGCTGCCCAAAATAAAATAGCTTTTGAAAACATTGTGAAAAAAATGAAGAAATCGTTTGCGACAAGTCATTTCTTCATTTCCCGCAATATTGTCAGACCAGACAAAAAAACACGTGAAAAACAAATAAACAAATGCAACGAAAAATAATGCGTTTTCTGGAACTCGTTGCCAGTGCGCAGCATTTTGTAAAATTTTGTCTTGTCTGAATATTTACTATCTGGTTATAGGTTGAGTGTATCAAAACACTTTGTACACTGAATGAGAAAAAAAAGGATATTCAACTCTATCAGCTGAAATTCAACCCGTCTCGAATTTGGCGAAATATGCCTTAAAGCAACAAAGCCCGACAAAATTGATTACATCACAGTACCAGTACCCAATTACATCATATTATACACGTACAGTACATGAAATAAATGGCCACTGGGGTAAAATATTAATTGATCTTATTGTAAAACCCTTTCCCGAAGTATCATTAGTTTTTAGGCCTGTTAAAGAGTAGGCCGAAGAAACTGGAAGAAATGAAGAAAATGTCGATGGCAACAATTCTCTCCTTCTCTGCCAATGTCATAACTTTCTAAATTTCTGCTTTAGCATACATTTAGGCCAATATGAATTTTGTGATCTTTAAATGAATTTTCCATATTTGACAGATCACCAATTCTTTACTTTAGTCTGACAAACGATTATATCTAATACCATTTTAATGTTTAGAACTTTTTAATATGTGTTTGTCTTGAGCTTGTGGCCAAACCATCGCAAATAGAGCTTGTCTGATGTATACTTCTATTCGGAAGGTCTGGTAATCCACTGACGTCATCATGCAATATTACGTCATAACTGGGCCAAAATTGGACTGAGGGCAGGGCAATATTAGCTTCCCAGACCACTTAAAATTGTTGAATGTCGCGATCAGATAAAAACACGATAAAAACACGTAATGACACGCATCATTCACACGTCGATATTTAGTAGGTCTACACTAAATTAGATTTTAGTGAGATTAGTCCACTATACTAGTGTAATAGTTCGAAATGCACTAAAACAAAATTCATATCAGTTCACACGTGCACGTCAAAATCACGTTTCGTATTTTATCACGGAGTTTTCCATAAACCTTTGAAACTGAATAAAGCAAAATCATTTTTTTTGCGGCGCATATGTTTTTTATCTGTACAATCCAATTTTCTTGTGCTGTCAACAGTCAACTGTTGAGGTCTATTGGATCTACTACGATATAAATAACAGATAATAGGCCTATCATTTTCTTCTTTGATTTTAATACATGTATGCAAATAAATGAATAAAAAAGATAAATATTGATATATATGTTAAGATGATCCTAGCATGGATATTTCTCATTAGAAAATATTTAAGAAAAAAATGTACTTAGCCCATGCATTGCCATTTGTGATGTAGAACGAGCATTTGGTGCCTCAAAATATACTCATAGGCCTAATCTACTGGTCATGTGACCGAATGCCAGGGTCACCTTGACTCAAATCTCCATATTCTTGTAGATTTCTATTTCGATTACATTCAAATAAAAGAACTAATAACTTTTTAGTGTTCGACCTACTTTTTGGACTAATGAAATTGCAGTATATTTAAAAATTTCACCGATCTATTTTGCATAAACGGGTTGCCAGTTAGTTTATGTGACGTCTATACATAGCCACGCCTCCGTCTCCAGTGAACCGCTAGCGAATACTTTAGTTACGTCAGATAGAGTCTGTATAGTATGTTCACGCAACATTAATATTCAGTGCGCTGTGCACATTTGAATGTTTATTTCGTGTAGAATCTATTATACAGCCGCTATCTAATACCTAAAGACACGATTATATTAGAATCTGTATTTTCAAACAGGTATCTTAAAATCGGACTCGGAATCGAAGTTCGGTAAGTAGATTGTGTACTGCATATAACAGGGTCCTGGCATATAGCCATGTGTGCGTGTTCACTAACACTGCATATAGCATATTGTGTAACATATGTGTATGTGTACATTAACAGTGCATATAGCAAAACTTAATTCTAAATTGACCTAAATGAAAGGATAGGCAAAACTCCTCACTTTGAAATACTTCGAGCACAAACTCCCTCGTTTTCATGGAGATATTGAGATTTTTCCCAAAGAGGGGAATTTTGTCTGTTACTAGAGAAAGGAGATTCGATCCAAGAGGAGAGTGTGTGTTATTTTGTTTTTGTTTTTTCAAACCGATGGTCATTGTCCTTGCAAGCAGTTGTGTACGTATTTCACCCATGTAATCAAATGTCCCTCCCCTACGTGCCTTCTTTCTCTTGTCAGTAGCGCTTTCTTTTTCGTCACCAAGAAATCCCGTATTTTACTCAACACACGATCAAACGACGTTTCTTCTGTTTAACATAGAATAGCCTAGGCCTACGTTTCTCATCTAGCAGAAATTATCTGCTATTAGACCAGAGTACCAATTTTAATTTCCATAGTGTGATAATATGCTGTTTTATTGGAATTCTTTGAGCAAACCGATTGATGTTTTTTTTTTTTTTTTTTTTTTTTTTTTTTCATTGGACATTTTTAGTATTTCTTGGCAAAAGCAAACTTTAACCGTGAGAAAAAACGTTCAAATCTTTCGCTTGATAACACTGATAGTGTAAGTGTTCATCGTTAACAAAGCATTATACGTATAAAAGAGAATTGAGTTGATCTTTGATATAAAGAGGACGAAGAAGATCAAATGGGTTAAAATACATATGAGCCGGGATCTGGAAAAACGTCCCTTATAGCATTTTTAAAAATGAACTTTCAAGATCAGCCTATAATCAAATTCAGTCCAATGTGCATCCATGCTGCTCTCTTTAAGTTACTACATGTCACACAGAAGCTATTAGAGAACAACATAGATCCTGATCAGACTGTGCGTATGCACAGGCTGATCAGGATCTATGTTGGGCTCCAAAGCCTTAAGGGACGTTTTCCAGATCCTTGCTCATATGTATATTACAAACGTGATATTATAAAAACGTGAGATCTCATTAACTAGACCGAATCATCTTAACCTTGATCGATGCATAGATGGGCGTCATAAGCGTCAGCTAACTAGAACGGGTACAAACTGATTCTTTATTGGATTAAGTAAATGATTACGCGCATGACTAGATTAAGAACAAATAATACGGAAAAAATGAAAAACCCTATTTGTCGTTATCTTAAACTCCTTAAACGCTAGTTATATTGGGCATAGCCCAATATATTATAACCAGTTTTTCACTCTCGATCCCCCCAGACATCACTCCAGACACTACATTCTAACTCTAACCCGCTGAGCTATGTGTTCAAGCCAGACTACGTTATTTCAAACACCAAAGAAGCGTCCTTTATCATTCACTATCTTCAACGTTTTTCATCTTTTTCACTTCTGCGACAAATAAGGAGGGGGTTAATAATTACATTTGATGAAATTTTCGCTTAGATTGAATACCTGTCAGAATTTTCAGCGTTTTTACAATCTTTTCGGTTGAGTAAAGAGCTTGAAAGCAAAATAGTGTAACTCTAAGATAAATTCCACGTAGTTAAAATATTACTGCTCTGATTTTTTCTACGGTCATTTAGCCCTCCAGTGAAAGCACTGGTCAACAGGTGTTTAACTGGGTCACTGGTTGACCTACTACAACTGTGTACCCTTAACCCATTCCCTAGATACAATGTGTGCGCTTTACCCATTCCTATATTCTGACCCCTTTAGGTTCCCATGAAATATATGTGTTTGGAAAACATGGTAGAAAATGAAGAAATGGTTGTGACAAACAAGTTCTTCATTTCCCACAATATTTTCTTCCTAGAAAGACCAAACAATGTAACGATCTATTTGCTTGAAATCGGCGACTGATAATTGGTCAACCCATTACCAAACGGCAAAAATTTGGACTAGTCCAAATTCAAAGAAGATGCAGACGACAATTTTAAGTGCATGAAATTTAAAATGTTTTGGTCTTTTTGGGTAGAAAACATTGTGGGAAATGAAGAAATTGCTTGTCACAAGCAATTTCTTCATTTTCCACAATGTTTTCCCATGGCATTATCTTGTGAGGAGTCAAAAACAGTCGTTGTGTTGTAATGGGTTAAGGAATCTGCATTCACTTAAAATATCTTTATTGTTTTTTTTTTCAACTCTTGTGTTGAAGGCTCTTCCAAACGACAATATCTTAGAGTTTTTTTCAAATTAGAAAGAGTTGCAGACGACGAAACGGGTGACGATAAAGATGAAATCATGTCATGTACAATGAAGCACAGAAAATATTGGGACAAGGAGAAAATTCCGGCTATCTTTGTATGTTTCATATTATTTGCTTCATAACAATGTCTTGTTTGGAAAAGGACGAATGGTTAGAGGCTAGCCTATAGAGTTGAGTTTAGACACTGTGATTTTAAAATATTTTGATCAAAGTAAGATCATCATCTTAAATTTGCCGTTTTCTAGAATTTTAACATTTTAACATCATATACTGTTCTTAGACTGATCATTTGGACCAATGAACAAGTGCATTCTATACTAAGCAAAAAAATTGAAGGATATTAAGATTATAGAGCTATTTTAGAAACTTTGATAAAATATTATATAAAAACCTAATGCTTTTTGTTATAACATACATTCGCTCTCATATTTTAGGCTGCCATATCGAGTTATGCTTCACTGGTCATGCCAAAATGGGACAATTTACCACACAGGGGTCAACTACCAAACTTACCGTGTTATTTACGTGAAGTTTTTCACGTAAATGCGTACTCTGAGTTGCTTCATTTAGTAAATTGAAACATACTTGCCTATAATCAATTCATTAATAAGGATTGCACGTTAATGGCTGACAGATCAGCAGCGCTGGCAGGCCGTTGGTCATTTGAACGTAATGAAACGTCAGGTTGACGTCGCTCATACATTTTGTATTTTGCAATGCGTATTCAGTCGATTACACAAACGGTATCACTGGGCAGTCGTAATTATGAAACGGCGTGACAGGGGACGCAAGTAAACGACGTCTTTGGCTGATGACAGTTACATTGTCAAGAACTCGTTACGTTTTAGGACCCCAAAGTTTTTAAAAATTACTCCAAAGTTTAACAGATGTGCGAGGGACAAACCTTAGAATTCAGTCTGTGATAAACGGATTAAATAATCCTGGGCATTAATGCCAGTAGACCGTTGACAGCTAACGCGTTGACATGACGACACTGACGCATGATCCAGAACCCATTTAAGATGCAACCAGCAGCACCGGAGTACAGTGCTCATCACCAACCAAAGTTTATTACGGCGTCGTATGTTGACAGCAGAATTCGTGTTATACTCGATATAAGAACGAGAGATAACACGAATGCAATATACCCAAATGTGACGCATATGGTGACATGAGCGTTATGGAGTTGACGGGAATCTTGCGTTATCTAGAGACGAATCTTTTCGTGCTAAATGACACTGATTGACCAACATTACATTAACCTCGTGATTGACTCACATCCTTTAACTTTTAAACAGGAAAATAGAGATGAACACACGCTCATTGACGCCAACGTAAACTTATTCGGTGTCGTTATTGTAAAACACCATCTTAAACAGATTTGGTTTCAATTCAAGGATTTGCCATCCTGCTCTCAGAACTTTTATCTAATCGAGCATGATTGAAACACGTTGGGTAGACGTCTACGTCACCGACAACAACAACCGACCAACCCGGCTTATTCCAACGTGGACGTATTCGGAAATTGAATACTGTACCGCAACACGTGGTAATTCAATCTGCGATGAATTTGCGAGGTACTGATAAGGCTTGAGTCGACTTCCAGGGTGAAAATATCCGTTATTCATGAAATGTGACTTTTCGGTTGTAGGGTACCAGCGTTTAACCGGATATTGTAGGGAAACCGGAAACGATTGCTGTGCTTTATGTTTTTGATTTTCAAGATTAGACATTGATATGAATTTATTTGTAGATTTTTGTTCGAATATATGCCTTTGTTTATTTTTACAAATAGTGCAATTTGAATATCCTTCAATTGTTTTGCTTAGTATATTTAATCGAAATATGTTTGCAGATCAGAGATCAGTTAGGCTAAGCCTCTACAATGGGTCCGTACTGAATGTAGGACATTTTGGCCACGGACGTTTTGGCCACGGACGTTTTGGCCACAATATTTTACAAGGTAGGACCTTTTGGCCAAATATAAATCAAATTGAAATAGTAATGATTGAGACCATTCATTCTTATTTTTTTTCTTTATATATCATTTTTATTATCAAAATGTTTAAAAGTACAACTATGACAACTATAAAATAAATTTTATTGGTTCAAATTCTTTTTTCCTAATAAAATTTTTTTTTGGCCAAAAGATCCTACCTGGTAAAATATTGTGGCCAAAACGTCCGTGGCCAAAACGTCCTAGTCAAAACGTCCTGGCCAAAACGTCCGTGGCCAAAACGTCCGTCCACCGTCCGTACTTGGTATTATTCTGATTCGCTAAGAATAAGAAATAATCCAACATGTTGATTTAATGTAAAATCCGATAAAGTGTAACATTTTCCTTTTTCCCAAACAGCCTCACATTTTGGATTCACCTCAAGAGTGTACATTCAACTTTTTTATCACTTATGCACGTTTGCCTACACATTAATTAACCATTTTCCAAACGATGACGCCTTTTTACTCGCTTCATAGAAAATGCATAAAAACATCGAATAGAGAATGGGGCAATTTTGCAAATCAGCATATTGTCCTTTTGTCACAATATCAATTTCTCAGTGATGCCCAATATACAGTGCTGACAGCACTTTGATTTTTGTACATTCCTGCCATATTTTACCTTATCTCAAACAAGACGTTGTATGACATGTGTATGGGAGAAAACGTTGACAGAAATGGAAAAATATAGACGATCAAAACTATTTCATATATTGAGCTATACCTATCTTTGACTTATTTCGTAACCTGCAATTAAATTTAAAATAAAAAAAAGATACATCGGATAGACCAGGGTAAACAAAATAAATAAAACTTTTCAGCAATAATCTATATCTACTAAGTAACATGCTTTTATTTTTAAGCAGACCATTTTGCTTTAAAAATTAAATGTGAAATGAGGCATACCATTAGTTGCATCAGTAGAAATGTCAGCTTGATCACATATCACCATCTGCATACTATTATAATCCTGGTTGTCCTACTGTAGCATGATAGATCTGCCTTTTCATTTCATTGGTTACATTTACGATTTTTTAATATATCCGACGACATACAGCTCCTTGGTGTATTCCATCCGCCATATGAATAAGATACCAAACACCTCGCGCAACCCAGTCATTTTCGTTCGACGTGGTTCGTCCAACGGAAAATGACGAGATAACCGACCTCTTTTGTCGATTCACTCGGCAATTCTCATTGTCACGGGTGACAGCGAAGTTGCATAAAGACTTTAGAGCTCGGTATCTAAAGATGGAATACGTTAAATCTGGGTCAAACATTGCTTTCAAACTCACATAAGAAGAGAGAGAAAGAACGACAGTAAGATATATTTTACCTACAATCTGAAAGAATTATAAAGGAAAAGTGTACATGGGTATATCTATTAGAGCTAAAGATAAGTGGGAATGAAGGCGTTCTGTTCTTTCTTATTCTAAATCCGAAAAAACTATGTTAAGTTACTTATCTGAATCGTCTCGTTTGATGAAAATTTAGTGAAATATTTCGTTTTGAAAAGCCATCATCTCCTCTTATCTCTAGCTCTGTCCATTATGTCAAGCTTATAGCTTCACTATGCCAGGACTCTGTGATGTACTATTCTACTTATCCGGAGTTTTTATCTAGATCTAGACTGATTCAGTTGGTCGAAAGGAAAAAAATCAGACAACATACTTACTTAATTCGACATTGTGACCAAGGTTAATTAAAAGTTCGAATTTCTCCAAGTTATATTTGTTAAATAATGTTTGTCTAATTTTTGTGTTATTTTAGATTGCATTCCTTGCAAAATATATGAAGCACTTACACATTCATCTATTTCAAAAAGTCACAAACTTTTTGACCTCATCAAAAGTAGATACACTGATATTTCTACGTTAATGTACAGACAATGTATGTCCTAATATATACTTAAAGTTGTAGAACTTTTTTAAAGTGTTTATATAGCAAACTTTTTTATTCACAAGTGTTTCGGAAAGCGTCATATAGTGGTATCAATTGATATATTTCGTTTATGCATACAATACTTCATTCGCAATATTTATGTTTTTCAGCGGGTAGTCGAAGACGAGGAAGTCTATACGCCAACCTCCAGCTTCCCAACAGACCAAAGAGGCCAACTCTACCAGGGGATGGTAAATATTTGAGCCAGGATTTGGAAAAACGTCCCTTATATATAGCATTTGAGAAAGTTATGTTTCAAGATCAGCCTGTACGTAATAGCAGTTCGACCTGGATCCATGTTACTCTCATATATTTGCTACAGCTCATGACGAAGCTATAAGAGAACAACATGGTTCCTGGTCAGACTGCGTGTATACGCAGGCTGATCTGGAACCATGTTGGGCTCAATAGCCTTAAGGGACCTTTTTCCATATCCTGGCTCATTTACTTCTTACGTTCGACCTTTTGTAATGCTGTAATTCCAAGATTCTGTGATATCCACATGTCCATTTATCAAAAGATTTATTTTTCCAGAACCTTGTAACTATGGTTTTAAACACGCTGTAATTATGAAGTTTTAGACGACAATCGGTGATATGTATTTCTAGCTTCCTTGGGTGAATAGAAAACACAGATGAGGATTGCCTCAATGTGACAAATTTGTTCCAATCTTTTGATGTAACAGATTTTTTCTTAAATATAGTTGGCTAAAATACAAATACTATTAGATGTATTAATGATAATCGTAAGTCGTGGCTTCGTATCCTATATGAGATAACGTATATCGTTACTCTTATCTATTGTATTGAATACTACAGTACCTTTTAGTTCAAGAGTATTGAATAAGTTAAGGATTATCTATAGATAGTTATTACTATTATTTCCAGCGCCTACAGAAGAGTTCTCGAGTCCCCTTGACAGTGAGTACTTCCCACAAGATGTCGTGCAGCACGTGCTCAATAATGTCCGGGACACCGCCCATAAGAGTCATAATCTCTTCTGTCAACTGGACACATTAAGAAAGTTTAACGACTGGGAATGGAGAGAAACTGCAAGGTGAGAAACTTTTGTGTTTGTGAAACACTTGAAAATGTCAAAGGGCATACTTACCAGGATCGATACATTTCGGTTTTTTGGCCACTCTTTTTATTGACATATAAGAGTCATAATGGTTTCCTGTCAACCGTTTTTTCTGCTTAAGTGTAATGACTGTGAAAGGAGAAAATGAATGGTCTGATGGTTTTGGATTATGTTACAATATTCTATGGACAATTACCATTTACCATGGTGCGAATAATTTACACGAAAGTTACACATTTTACTGCTCAGAATATCAAAATAGATCTAGTCCGGAAATATTTGAATCTCGGTTTTTATAATACAGATATGGCAATCAAATGATTTAGTTTTTTAAAGAATCTCTAAAACGCCACTCTATTGCATACCAAATTAAACAACAACAAAATGAAGACCACAAAATCAATGCTCTTCATCCAAAGTCCTCTTACTAAGGCTCCAAACAAGTTGTAAATGATAACGACGTATTTAAAGTGACATTTCACGGTTATTTTCACATAAATTTTACTTTTATTCTATCTGAAAGAGCATGTTTTCTTATGAAAATTCTGAAAATTTCAAGCCAAAATATTGAACCGTTTACGAGAAATATACATTTTTGTGCCAAAATTAAACAAATTGTTGTGGACAACAGTTCAGATTTATATAGAATTTGACATTTCTGCCTCAACTTTGAAGGCGTATTTTTCGCTTATAGATAATAACTTCAAAAAACTGATAGCGTTTCTATGCATTAGAATAAACAATCTTTGCACCAATACATACTTTTTAAAAATAAAATAATTGTGAAATGTCACTTTAAGAAATCGACTAAATATTCAAATTCACATTTCCAGATGGGTGAAGTTCGAGGAAGTGGTTGAGGAAGGCGGTAAGAGATGGTCCAAACCTCACGTAGCCTCGTTATCCATGCACGCCATCTTGGAGACCAGGAAAATGTTGATGGAGGGCGCTGTATTGCTCGATCTTGATGTATACAACATGGCGGAACTCTCAGGTATGACGTCATCAATGACGTGAAAATATATCACATAGCAAGAACATGTCATTTATATCAATATTCTTTGGGGAGTTTAATAACTGGTATGTCAGACCAAATACAACAATAAGAATGTTTCAAGCTGCCTTTTATCGGTGACAATAATCTACCAATGTAGTAAGAAACCTAGGAATCCTGTAAAACCAAACCCAATAATAATGGTGCTAAAAGATGCTCGATGGTGATGGCTTATTGTTTCTTGTCTTTTTATTCATTAATGAATGCAAAATTAAATGCAACACGTGAATACCCAAGTACCTTAAGGACAAATTTGATATGAAAGTAGTAATAAAGTATGTTTGATTCGTGTTACAATTTGAGTGATATAACTGTTGACGTGTTTTTGACGTCACTATTGCAGATGCCGTGTTGGACCAATGGGTGGACTCGGATCAGTTGGACAGCCGACTCAGACCACGCCTCCGTGACATCACATTACGTAAACATAAACATAGTCACGTGCCCAGACCCAAATCTGAGAAGGACCTCAACAAACGACGAGAAAGTCTCGGTAAGGGTCGACTTAGTTGTCTTATTAATTCTACAATGATGAAAAGACAGACTTTCCGCCATTCTTTTTTAATATAAACGACTATTATTGTTCTTATTTTCTTGGTGGAAATCATCTCAGAAAATCATAAATTTTGAAATCCAGAATATCGGTATATTAAGCAATTCTGTCACAGATAATTATACTGTTTGTGAGGTATGAATACTTGTCATCAAGTATTTTTTCTTCTATTCTAAAAAATGTTGTTCATCTTAATTCGATGAAATTTAATAGGAGAATGAATGTACATTTGATATTCGTTTAAGTTTTATTGTATTTTAGGGCATTTATAAGAATAGAAGAGTAAGTTCAGCATGCAATTGTTCTATTATTGTTGAGTTGTGTTTTGATTTTTGTTCCGATTTTTCAAATGGGTTTAAAATAATATTTTGTATCGAATATTTTCTTACATGCATCAAGTGCAGTCTGGAAATAATTAATGATGTACTCGTATAGCTTCTTCACAAAGTTGTAACTAAAAGGCAGTTTCATGTCCAGACGCTGGTCACCATTTTATTTTACACAGATTGATATCGCCGCTTTTCATTAAAAAAAATCCCTCATAACAGCAGCTTCAAACAAGCTGCGGTTACGATATTTTTGTTGAAAAGCAACGATATAGTTTTATGGTTGTCTTGAATTTCTCAAGAATCATTCTCGAGCAAAGTCCAGGCATGTTAAATTTTGTCTGTTATTTGGTAAAACGCATGTGCACAATTGCTAAAAAGAACCCACGACTTGTTTTACGGAGGGCATTGATTTGAGAAGATGCACTTGTTAACTTTGTTTATTTTCGTTTTATTGTTTTATCATTATTTTGTTTACGTCACTCACTGTTTCACGTGTTATGTTCACATCTAAAACAATAACAGCATAAATTGAGATTTTTAAACGAAATTTAGCGTTATTTACAAAATAATTACCTAATTCATCATCGTATTAGACTCATCAAATTATGATCTATTCATCTTTATAAATTGCAAATTATGAGAATTTGTCAAAATAATACAGAAATCCCCCAAATTGAGGATGTGATATCATTTCGAAAAAGTACTTATAAAGATGAAAGATGAAAGCCGCTTAAAAAAAGATGATTTTGATTTTCAGTTTTTCTTTAAGTTGATTTTAAATGAATTTTTCGGGACATAGATAATAATAAGATAGAAATAAAAACCATATAAAGACATTTCATAAACACAATGCAATTTATTTTTTTTTCCAATGTATCACTGTTTTTCAACAAAAACCTTGTAACTGTAATAACGTTATAGTGTTTTGAAGTAACGCTGATATTCGTTTTCATGGGTCCCAGGTAACGAATCTAAACTGTTCATGTATTTTCACTACTAGTAAACTCAGTATCAATACCAAATGGTGTGAGTTTTCTACAAAATGGCTCAGCGATGAAGCGTAGCAGTACCGTACCGAACTCGCTCTACTTTACGTCACAACACCGGCTTACACGTAAGGTTGTCATACGTCACCAGTTTATGATGCATGTTACGTCAGGCTAGGTTACGTCACCAACGTTCTGCAGCATAGGCTTACACTATGAATGGCTTGAAAACGTATTTAGACTATTGCACGTCAACCATTTTTCATGCTCGCTTCTATTTGCAAGGAACACTATTTACGAGGGATGATCCAAAAGTGATGTCACAAACGTTGTTTTCGATGATTTTATAAACGAATCGCTATGCAATTTCACATGCCGAAAGATAAACATTCGTTTAATACATACACAAATTTTTATAAAGTTTGGTAAAATATTACAAAAATAAACCACATTTTTACATAACGCATCGATGTCCAGCGCCGCACAACAAACAACGTCATTGACGTCAAGGTCTTCTCCTTCTCAAAATATCGCCTTCCGTGTTTAATGCAATGTTCGTGGCGTTCGACCCACTTCATAAATGCATTTACAAAGAACTCGTTCAGCAATTCCTTGAATGCATCCCTTGAATCAATTTGTTTTCAGTCGGTTAAGGTCGACGTGATGAATTCCTCTTAGATTTAACTTAAGATAGCGCAAAGTTCCATGGACGTTGACGTCATTCCGCTGCTCCACATGCCTCCCGGATGGGTTTTCATCCTCAAACGATTCGTCCTCACTCCGAAAAACGCATGCATCAAAGGTACACGAGACTCCTATTAACAATCCGTTCTTTTGGGTAGAATGTATTGTTTCGGTTGCTTCATTTGGCTATTTTCCTAGCATTTAGCAAAAGTTCAAAATTGCATGTTGTGGGCTTTTATCCGATTTTGCCATTTTATCAAATGCGAGTGCTGAATTCAATGATACTTATTTGGTATGCCAATGCACCGATTTTATTGAAACGTTCTAAAATTGCTGAGCAATATCACGACGACGCGTCATTTAAATATCAGCTTATTTCACGCGGTTTTTCTTTTAATTTAATGATAGAACATAAAGTTATAATGATATTCAAACGAATAGTCTTGGACGTGCGGCGCACATGTTAGATACGGGTCTTTTTGGGCGTTTTATTTTCTCGGATATATAAACAATATTCAAATAATTTAGCAAAGCATGTTTCAAATAGGATAGGCTTGAACGACAAGTCTTTATTTGTACAAGAATACGTCGAATTACCAAACTATAGACACTGTGACATTACTTTTGGGTCATCCCTCGTAGCTATCCCATTCCATTGAGATAATTATTTTTTGTGCCACCATTCTTGCTTTCTACATTTTGTTTGGTTTTAGTATGTCATCATGCTTTATAATTATTGGTCCATGCTTTTTATATCTCCTTTAGTTTGAATGGCACCCAACTTTTCTCATATCACCCTGCTTTTATTAACCATCATTGATGTATACGTCACTGATTTACGTAGTTTACGTCATATGTAAGGGACATGGTCATTGGAGAACGACCTATCGACACCATAGGGTTCTTACCAGTTTTTTTTCAATTATGCATTTCATTCAGAGGTGGTAAAGAGCTTGCAGTGGCTGGAGGAGCGGGCCATATTGCAATATACAACATCGCATTATACATTCGAGCTGGGTTATGGGAAAAGGTCCCTAAGGCACTTAGGCCCAACATGGTTCCAAGTCAGTCTGATTAAGAACCAAGTTGTTCTCCAATAGCTTCTTCATAGTCAAAAGTCACTGTCTGTTTTCAGAACGGATCGTAATCCGACTGCATTTGACTAGAGTATAAGTTTTAAAAAATTGAATTTCTCAAAAGCTATATAGGCTCGTTTTCCAGATTCAGGCTCATTTGCATCCCCTTATCTCTTCATGAAAAGCAAACATTATACTCACTGGTGGTGAACTCGGCAAAAGCGAGGGACGTTTTTTCGCGAACAATGTATTCCTTTGGTGTTGTTATCAAATCTCGTAACTACGGCTTAGATAAAGCCGTAGTTGTTACGAGATTTTATAACAACACCGACGGTTTGTCAATACATAATGGTGAACCCGGTCTATTTTTAAACCCAATTCATTGCAATTAGAGTTAAAAATCTTTAAACTCACATTTAATCGCAAAATAGCTATACCTTATTGTAGCGAAAAACGGCCCTCGCTTTAGCTGAGTTCTTCGCCAGTGATACTGTTGCATGTTCACGCGAAATCATGAATACTTGCTTTTTCATGCAGTTGATTTTGAAAGCTAGAAAACCTAGAAACCCATGCATGATACCTAGTTGATATTTTAGACAATGCTTGCTACCCACCAACATACAGTAAAATATTTCTTGCTTGGTGTTTAGTGTTTGTCTTACTATGCTTTGTGAGTTAAAATTTTATAAACGTTTGTCATGTGGAGGTTCGACTTCTTCTGTTGTATAAATAGACTTATTTTTTTTCAGTTTCAAATATTCTAAGATATATTATTTGTAATTTGTGTTTGAATTAACAACATATGTTAAAGAAACAGTGGCTCAGTGTAATAATAATCTAACAAATACCGCTATTACATATTAACCACCATTCTATCTAACCAAACGATCGCAGGCTCAGATATTCTCGTGAAGATCATGGTATTCATGTTATTATCAAAATTAACGCTGGTCATGCTGATCCCGGAATATTCTGGTTGCTTTGAAAGGCAGAATAGAACCAGGCCAGTATGTGCATACGTACAGTCTGGCATTATTCTAGACTACCTGCTTCTTTAAATTTATTATGACAAAGGTTACAAATATCCACTTTGTAATCACATGTTGGTATGATAATGTGTGTTTGATTATTTCAGTCACATCTAACAGTCAGACCAGTTTAACAGACTCACATGGTAGCTCTGGCGACCTGGAGGGATTGGTGTCCCAAGATTACAAGGTAAATATGTAGATCTACAACATGCAGGAAAATACCTACTTCAAACTGACATTTCACAGATATTTTTCGTAAATTTTACTTTTATTTTTATCTGAAAAAGCACATTTTCTTATGAAAAAATCTGGAAAATCCAAATGAAAATATTGCGCCGTTTACGAGGAATATATTTTTCCTAAAAATTAAACTAATTGTCGTTTACCACAGTTCAGATGTAAATGAAATTCGTGATTTCAGTCTCAACATTAAATGCATTTTTTTCTGGCTCATCAGCAACAATTTTAAACACTGATGGCATTTCAACCAATTAGAACAACCAATTTTGGCACCAACACATAGTTCGAATAAATGAAGTGAAAATGTTTTGTTTCTGGAAGAATTAGGATAAAGCTTGT
Source organism: Fragum sueziense (assembly GCA_963680895.1). Classification (NCBI taxonomy): domain Eukaryota; kingdom Metazoa; phylum Mollusca; class Bivalvia; order Cardiida; family Cardiidae; genus Fragum; species Fragum sueziense. The sequence goes on along the minus strand of OY804606.1, from coordinate 4,301,338 downwards.
GACAGTAGAGTTTCGTGCATAATTAGTTACTAAATTATCATTGTTGTTTTCAGCCCAACAGTGCTTTCATGAAGAAGATCCCTAAAGGTTCTGAAGTATGTAATATAATGGTGGGAGAGGTAGAAGATCTAGAGAAGCCATTATTGGCCGTGATCAGATTGAAGGAGGCCAGACTAATGGAGGGATTGTCCGAAGTCAAACTACCTACTAGGTAGGTGCAGAGTTCAAACAGTCGATTTTCAATAAAAAAAAAACTTGTAACTGCAGCTGAAAACAAGCTGCAGTTACGAGGTTTTGTAGAAAAGCAACGAAATACTGACGTCATTTGATAAAAGACTCATGAGGTAAAAATTGTTCTTTTAACGAGTCTTGCCTGATAAGGTATTAACATGTGAAAACGTAAGCCCCCTCCCTATGCGCGGATCTAGCAGCGGGGCACGGGGCCCCGTTGCCTGCTCTTGAATTTGTAAAAAAACTAAATAAATTATTTATCGAAGTGATTTCTATAAGGAAATTTTCACGCGCAAATGCAGTCGGAACCCTCTTGAAAATACGGGTCCCCTCTCGGAAAGATGTGTTTCAAACAAATATAGCGCACAGGCAGATGCGTTGACACTACTTCGATTGTAGCTCTGCAATGGTTCCAAATTAGCTTTTATTTGGCCTCCCCCAGTAACAATGAAATTGCGATGTACACTGTACATACACAGTGTCAGATATAGTGCACCAACAATAACCCAGGACATCTGCATTATGTAATGACCCAACTTCGGCAACGTTTACTTCAGATGCCCAACTAACGGACTTTGCACACGAAGATTAAGTTGTCCCGGGGTAAATTTTGGTGGGCTCTACACGAAATAAGCGCTTACATTTTCTCAACCTTATTCAATTTCAGATTCGTAGTGTTCATCTTCAGTCCAAAAGGACAAGTCAACGTTAGAGAGATCGGACGTTGTATAGCCTCCATGATGATAGATGAGGTCAGTTATGTCGTCATAGTTAAGGATTACAACCCATCATAAAATGTCAAACACTTCGTGCATCTTCGGGTATCATCATTGGCAACGGAAATTAATTAACGATGTGATACTTTCGTCAATGTCTGTCCGTCATTCGTGATAATGGAAATTAACGAGGAACACCCTCGATAATTTCCGTTGTCATGGATGACATTCGAAGATGCACGAAATATTTTGTGGATAATGATAGTCTTCGAGCTCATAGAGTCCTCGATGCCTCAATGCCATGCATAAGCGCATTGCGCTTCTTTGGCCCAATGATGGAAACCATTTTTATAGAGATATGCATAGTTGGTCAATATAATTATGTTTTCGTACACAACTATTTTAGATCTGCCCGAATAAAGTTATGAATGTATTATTTTATGCCTCTCCAGATGGGTTGCACTGGCGGATCCAGGATTTTGTTCCAGGGGGGGGGGGGGGGGGTCAAAGCCTAAATGACAGCTTTTGATAAGAATTTATATAGTCAAAATTCAATTTTCGGCCAATTCCAGGGGGGTCATGACCCCCTGACCCCATCCCTAGATCCACCCTTGGGTTGCTAAAGTAAATACCAAGCGTATAAAAATATATAAAAGGTCGCATAAGAAACATTGTTTTAAGATGTAAAGGTTTCACAATAATGTTTTAAATAATTTACAAATATCTTAGTTTTCTTATCCATATGTTTATTTACCCTAGGTGTTCCGTGAGATCGCGTACAAGTCACGTGCCCTAGATGAGCTGATCGCCGGCCTGGATGAGTTTGTGGAGCAGGTCACCGTGTTGCCACCAGCTGAGTGGGATCCCAAAATCAGGATCGAGCCCCCACAAAAAGTACAATCACAGGTACGGACACATGTTGTAATTTAATCTATTTTGACTATATACATGCATACGAGTAGGCTACATGAAAATTCATAAAAGATGTGATATTATTCCGCTAATCGCAAACCCTTCCCCTTTCTCATATCTATAAATAGAACAAGTCTGGTAATTCCGATAGGTGGTCTAAAAGCTCAGAATGTTACTATTTTATTATTTATATTATTGAATACTAGTAATATATTATTGCATGTAAATTTAACTTCCAGAAACACCGTAAGATGTCGTCTGCAGCTCTCGAGCTTTACAAACTAAATGATGACGAAGAAGGCGGTGGTCATGGTGACGACCCAACACTACAGTTTACTAAAGTGTAAGTACGATATGTATGATCGGTGTACGACCCAACACTACAGTTTACTAAAGTGTAAGTACGATATGTATGATCGGTGTACGACACAACACTACAGTTTACTAAAGTGTAAGTACGATATGTATGCTCGGTGTACGACCCAACACTACAGTTTACTAAAGTGTAAGTACAATATACAGTCGTCACTCGTTATATCGACATCGGATAAGTCGAATTTCCGCTTAAGTCGTAGTGAATGTTTGGTCCCGTCCTCTTCAACGGATTTTAAAAACAAACAAAATTATAATGAAATAAATATAGCCATTGAAATTTAGTAGGAAAAGGATAGAAATTGCTCGTTTCGAGCAATTTCTTTCCTTTTCCTACTATATTTCAATTATGAACGCACTTGATTAGCAACAAATAGGCCAAATGATGTTCAAACAAAAACCAGTCAAATCGGTTTACTCGAACTCCGGATATGTCGAGGTATTTTGACGGCCCCTCTGACTTCGACATAACGAGTGTCGACTGAATAAGCTCGGTGTACGTGTAAGGGATGGCGAGCCTACTGCACCAATTAATTCTGTCAAATAGGATGCTAGTCCGAGTCTTCTCTGATGTAAATACGCTCTTTGATATTTTGATTTTTCGTAAATAGCGAAAAATCAAAATATCAAAGAGCGTATTTACATCAGAGAAGACTCGGATTAATAGGATGCATGTGGTACATTTCCTGACTAGACATGTATTTAAAGTTGGAGAGTCAATATTTATGTCAAACATGCCCATAAACACCATAATCATTCATTAGAACCCCCCCATTACCGATCGATCTCCTCATGACCCACTTATACCTGTATTTATGTGAATTTGATACGATTATATTAAAAACACGTTTTTAAACAAAAATACTTAATTATTTTACTCATTTCTAAGGTCACTGTTTTAGGCAAAGCATTTGAAATAGCCACTAGGCCTATCAATTGAACAAATTAATTTGGTCGTAACTGGACAATTGTTGAATGCATTAAAGAACGATAATGCAAATAAGGCACATTCTTGGGTATGTAAGGATTTGATGTCACACGATTTACTTTTAGTTTTGGACACAAAAACGAACATGAATCATGGCATTTATAAATCAAAACAATGTGGCAGTCAAACGATTTTATCAATATCAACATAATTCCGAAATTTATAAGGGGATTTGACTAATTTCGATTTCTACAATGTTTCATTTCTATTTTGCAGACCCTGTGCCGGTTTGATAGCAGACATCAAGAGAAAAGTTCCCTTCTACCTGTCTGATTATCGAGATGCCCTGCACATCCAGTGCGTGGCGGCCTTCGTCTACGTGTTTCTGGGTACCTTCACGCCTAACGTCACATTCGGCGGTCTACTCGGACAGGCCACGGATCAGTATATGGTACGTCTTACATGGCGGCTTCGATCTGTTGTTTTACTTGGTTTCAATCTTTTTTTAAGTAGTCTACCCCTAATGCGATTCATGCGATCTCGGAATTATTCGTGCGACATCGTAAACATTCGGCGGTGGAACATTTCACCGCCGAATGTTTATGACGTCGTCCGAATAGATTCGGATACGTTGAACGAAACGACGTCGCACGAAGAATTCCGACGTCGCATGAATTTCATTATGGTTGGATTACCTTTACGCCTAACGTCACATCCGGCGGTGTGTGTTAATCATTGTCACCAAACTTTTGTCGATTTTCAACTAAACCCTCGTAAGTTCTGCTTGTTTTAAGCTGCAGTTACGAGATTTTTATAGACAAGCAGCGATTTTCTTCTCTAATCTGAAAGTTTCTAACTGGCATTTTTGCAATATCCTCTTTTTTAAAAGTTATTTCTAGTCCGTTTTGAATTTATGAAAAATCAATCTCGACTAGAAATTTACTTGTTTTTGTTCATGTCTACTATTATTTCCAATAGAAAAATAAAGAAATATAAAAAATATGAATTTATATTTGTGTTTTGTTTTTCTTTTATACTATTTGATTTCATCCCCGGTTTTAGGGTGTAATGGAGTGTATATTTGCTGCTGCCGTCACTGGTATCATGTTTGCTCTATTTGCCGGACAACCTCTCAACATTCTGGATAGTACAGACTATCACCATATTTATATTTTTGTACCCATAATGATGTGTTATTTTATACATTTAGGGTGTAATGGAGTGTATATTTGCTGCTGTCGTCACTGGTATCATGTTTGCTCTATTTGCCGGACAACCTCTCAACATTCTGGATAGTACAGACTATCACCATATTTATATTTTTGTACCCATAATGATGTGTTATTTTATACATTTAGGGTGTAATGGAGTGTATATTTGCTGCTGCCGTCACTGGTATCATGTTTGCTCTATTTGCCGGACAACCTCTCAACATTCTGGGTAGTACAGGACCTATGTTGGTGTTAGAAACAATCATCTACAATCTCTGCAAGTAAGTCCCATTGTTCTTATATACATAAAGTTTGACTATCGACTTTTTACCAAACAAGACCTGGTTTGATGTCATCTGCCGACGTCACATTAAGGTGGATGGGGTTAGCTTGTCTGAACTTCTGTCCAAAAGTCTGTGGAGATTCAAATGACCTCAATTAAGTCAGAAATATAATAAGTTACCACTGCGCTAAAATTCCCTCTATCATACATGGAATGGAATCAGAATGACCAAAAATCTAGATAAACGACATCGACATAACCAAATGTAATTTCATTAACAGAGACAACGACTGGGACTTCATGGCGACTCGGGTGTGGATCGGACTCTGGACGTCCGGTTTCATCCTGCTGATCGTGATCTTCAACATGTCCGCCCTCGTCAAGTACATCACCAGGTTCACGGAGGAGAGCTTCGCCACGCTCATTGCCGTCATCTTCATTGTCGAGTCCTTCAAGAAGATGTTCGACATTGAGACGGAGAATCGCGTCAACTTTGAGCCTGATAAGCCCATCCCGACTAACTGTACCTGTCTACCACCGCCATGTGACAACGCAACCGCAGTACTTGAAAGTAAGTCTAGCAGAGCATTGTTGGTATTCAATAACCGGTCTGAATCAAAGAATAGCTTTAAAATCACACAACAATCTCACTCTCTTGCACACGGTCCATTCATTACATTCACCTCTGTAGTTGCCTCAGATAGTATTGCGTCATCATCTGAGCTAGATTACGTCACTTTCTATCACATCAAAACGGCAATAACAAATAATTTTTCTTTTCCAAAGTCCAAAATATGCCATACTTCACGTTGCCTAAAATTTAATATCATTTTCCAACGAAAATAATTTAATTTTTTTAGATTGATGTCATTCATTCAAATTTTCTGTACGTTTCATTCTAATAGGGAACGATTTTATCCAGCTAACCGTGACGTATTTCGGACAAACAATAGTATTTCGTAAGTGTTGTTATAAAATCTCGCAACTACGACTTGATTCAAGCCGTAGATACGATATTATATAACAACACCGACGATTTAAATCAAAACAAAACATTAAACCTAGTCTATTTTTAGCACAAAATTCCTGCCATTGGTAATGAGGCTTGAGAAAATAGTTCCATTGTATATGGGTTATTTCATCAGTTATAGTGCCTTTCAAATGTAACCAGAATCATCATTTCTTTGTCTACTTTATTATGTTACACATGAAACCGTTAAACAGTAATAATACACGTTTTCCTCGGTTTGACAAGATTCTTGTCATTCATACGCCCAGGCCGTTGCAGAGATGTATGTGAGAGTAACGAACGACAACTCTGCTCGGAGATTGACAACAATCTATCCGATTGGCCGAGACATGCGTCTCGTCCAATCAGATGACTTGTTATGTAATTTTACTGCAGACATTCGAATAAGAAAAGTTGGTGAATACGGCCTCTGAGATCTAGAAAAAGGAACCTTGACATGTCGAGTGGTCCTTTTCGTCAATAAAGTACAAATTCAATGATATAATTATAGATTAATAACTTAAATCTGTATTTGACCTCAAAGTGTTGATTACTTGCAAATGAAGACAGTTTCTGAAAATGGCCTTGGAAAACCCGATACAAAAGAAAAGAATATCGATTAGTAGCATTTTCATCTGTTGTCTCAACCTTTTTCTTGCTATATTGTACCCAAATTACAACATCCTTTTTGTCGTCTGCAGCAGCTTGTAAATTTGAGAAGTATATTTGTCATATTATAAAGGTATCATATACACAGGGATGTAGCTATGTCAAGGATCTTGCCTCATGTCGACCATCTTGTTTTTGTTTCAGGCAGCACGGATACCTACAACCTGACCGCCATGTGCGCCAACATCACTGCCCAGGTCGTCCCGCTGGACTGGAGCTCGATGTCAGGACCCGACTGTCAATCATACCTCGGTGAAGCCATCGGCGAGGGATGCTTCGTACCTAACTACGTCGCCGACGTCTTCTTCTTCTCTATTCTCCTTTTCCTTGGAACTTTTGGCGTAGCCGTGGCCCTGAAGGACTTCAAGCTGTCCAGTCTGTTCCCAACCTTTGCTCGATCCCTCATCTCAGACTTCGCCGTGCTCATCTCCATCATCGTGTTTGTTGTTGTTGACATTGTCCTCGGGCTGCCGACCCCAAAACTCATCGTACCTTCTGAATTCAAGGTAAATTGACATGGTCCTGGAGAACGTCCAATTTAATGGTTTGATGAATTATAATTGTTTCAAAGATCTTTTTTCTTTATCCTGACTGAAAATAACTCTGATCTTAGAAGCAGTGCGGGATTATTAATTTGTCTCCTTCTGTTGTATTAAAATTTTGTCCGAGTAAACGCTTTTATATTCGTATTCAAATATCATAGCTTTTCTTCAAAGGTTTAATTCCTAATTTTTCTTCAATCATTTCTACTTTCCGCAAGACTGTTCCAACGAAAGCAATATGTGATAAAAATAAATGTGTATAAATGTTAACACGTGACATTATTTTCTTTAGATGCCACTAAGTCATTTAATATTCTGATCATAACCTACATGTGACTCTATTTATAGCCTATACGTGACTTAATGTTCTATTTATAGCCTACACGTGATGACCGTGGCTGGTGGATCAGCCCCGTTAGCGACAAGAACCCCTGGTGGATCGCTATCGCCGCTGCTGTACCCGCTCTTCTGTGTGTTATTCTGATCTTCCTCGATCAACAGATTACAGCCGTCATTGTCAACAGGAAGGAAAACAAACTCAAGGTATGATGTTATTTCATTACTTTATCATTTCTATCCTACTTATTCTACACCTAGATCTAAGTCAATTACTCAGACGTATTACATATTTGATTTGACATTGCACAGCTTTACCGTTTATCATTAAAAATTTACGCGCCAGAGAAAAAAACACAATTCAGTAAAAACAACAAATTTGACAACAAGTAATATTTCCTTGCATACAAATTATATCCGTGTACTATGATACAAGTCTTTTTGAAGTATTTACTCTTCTTGCAAAATATACAGACCTAATTTGCATATATAGGCCTGTGTCATTTCAAATGGAATCAGTTATAGTAAGATGTGTGTTTTTATTCACTTTGGAAATTCATTTTACTTTATAACCTTCAGTCAAAAAGTGAAATGTTCCATGAATCAGTTCCGCTTTAAATGTTTATTGATAAAGTTTATAATAGTGGTGTTTTACACTTACAGAAAGGTGTTGGTTACCACTTGGACATGTTTGTCGTATCTATCACTGTGGCTGCACACTCCCTGCTCGGTCTGCCATGGTACGTAGCCGCCACTGTATCAGCTCTGGCTCATATCAACAGTTTGAAGAAGGAATCAGAGTGTACCGCTCCTGGAGAGAAACCAACATTCCTTGGTGTTAGGTGAGGCAAAGTTTTTTTTAAAGATAATAACAAAAAATATGTTCAATCATAAGGTATAAGCATCAAACTGGACAAGTTGGTAGAAAACAATGAAAACCGTTTTTATGGAATCTTTCGTTAATCGGAGCTGTCATCAATCTTATACACCACATATTTTATTTTGAAATATCACAGAACCACTCAAAGATTCTGTTTTATCAAGATGCTATTGTTAAATCGCTTATTTGATTAATATGGGAATTAATTTTGTTGTGAAAATAATTATTCAAGTACAATCTCGATGTAATATTTGATTTGTATCCATAGCGCAAAGAACTTTTTCAAATGATTCACAATATTCTCAATTCTCCCAACAATACTAGATGTTTGATATGCGGACACTGTTGCCACGTGTTACACGTATATCTTATTATTTACAGAGAACAGAGAGTAACCGCCCTTGCTATCGGTGTTTTGTCCGGTGCCGCTGTCTTCATTACAAACGTATTAAAGGTATGCAAAATCTTTTCGATTTGGATTTATGTAACTATGATTCTTTATGGTCTTTTGTTATCATGTATCATTTAATAACTAACCTCCTTATTATGGACATACTCAGTTAAAACCATATTGTGTTGTTGCATGATACGAGTAAATTACCCCCCCCCCCCAAGAAAAGGGTGAAATACATGGATCTATTTACACCCAAAATTTACTATCATCAGCTGTTTCGTATTTGCAATATTTGACAAAAATGTGCCGTTTGCTTTCTTCGTCATATAGATTAATTCATTTTGCCTCTGTGCTACTGAATTGTTGAGTATACAATATATTTTGTCTATTGCAGGTCATCCCTATGCCTGTGTTGTATGGTGTATTCTTGTATATGGGTTACTCTGCCATGAGAGGCATGCAGGTATGTCACGTGATTCATTTAGTTTGGCCAATTACGTCACATCGACCAAACCGTAGTTGTTGTTTAGCTATGTTAACATGAGACTCATTACATATGCATGTAGAGACCATCGTTTCCGAAATCATCATACAAAAGTTCAACTCATGGATGATCAAGATCTTTCTGGCTAAAGTTGATAAAACAGTACATTATGTTTCAACATTCACACAGGAAATCTGCATACTAGTATCTAAAAACCCATTTTCGTCAATGAACTTAAGACGCTCAACGAACAGCCTTCAAATTTCTTCCAGATTAACATTGGTGCACTATGTTCTTTCAATTTAAAACTTTTTTAATATTCTCTTCTCGAAGAGCAATTTAGGTCGTGTAAACATTTTTAATCGAATGATTCTTTGACGTATAAACATAACGCTTCTTTTCATAAAAAAAACCTCGTTGTTGAAAAGCGGCGATAAGAGTTCTTAGTCCATAGGCTGACTCTATAAGATTATCATTGATCATTTCTAATCATCATAATCTATTTCAGTTTGTGGACCGCTTGTACTTGTTTATCCAGCCCGTGAAGTATCAGCCTGACCTCCCATATCTCCGTCACGTGCAGCTCTACCGGGTACACATCTTTACCCTCGTACAGATTGTCTGTCTGGGTGTATTATGGGCCGTCAAATCCATTAAAGCTATATCTATAGGATTCCCTCTCATGGTACGTATCATAACATAATTATAATGTAAAACAATTTTAGACATGAACACATGACCATGCGTGCCATGCAGCTAAATACATCTTAAACGTAAATGAGCCATTCATCTGAAATTGTCGTCTGTAACATATTTAAATTCGGAGTAGCCTTTAACTTTGTCGTCTGGTAATGGGTTGAATTTTACGGTATGTACCATAAGATCCCAAATGACCCATTTTCCAAACCAAGATGTTTATTGTTCAATAGGAAAGAGTAATGTGCTAAAATAGATTGAAGTTATCTGTCCAGATAGACAAATGACCAATGGAAACATTGTATAAAATTTCTTACTTGTCCGATTAATCAAACTACGTCAACGTTTACATGATGAAATCTAACTCTGTTTTCGATTACAATTGTTCAAATATTATATTCGGTGTATTCATTTCAGGTGTTGGCTACTGGTTTGGTCAGAAAGATGATGGAATGTAAATTCACACAGTATGAACTTAAATGGCTGGATGACTTGTTACCAGGGAAACATGCAGAAAACCCAAACGAAAAGGAGGAAATTCTCGGAAAAGTATGAATTTATTTGTGTATTGAAAAAATTGCCATATGAATAAGAAATAAATTTATAAATCTAACATCATTCTAAGACTGTTTTATTGATATATCATTTAATATCTTTTAATATTCGCTGCTTGCAAGTCAATCTGTTCCCCAAAATGATCATCTTGAGATATCTTGAGATGTGCATTAATGGTGGTTACATCTTAGAATAGTAAGATAAAGCGCTGTTTACAATTGATTTTACAGCCTTGTCCTCATTTTAACAATTTTTAATTCGCGTGTGTATAAAGACAAAAATCTTAAAAGAACGAACAGGTTGTATTTTTTATTGGGGGATTGTCCATTCTAATCCCTTGGTATCTATCTATTTTCCAGCTCAACTATTTCGACGACGCGATAGCTAACGGATCAAATGGCGTACACATCATTTCTGAGAAGAAAAAGCCAGTATTCTTCGTGGATGAGGAAAATGACGACTTTAGACGATCCAAAGCTTCAACCAACTTGTAGACTTTATCCATCTCGCACAAACAATGCCAAAAACTTTAACAGGAAAATCTGGTGTTTATTCAAATAATCAGTGTTTTCTGAATTATCATATTGTATATAAATGAACTTACAGACAAATAAAGACACAAATATATGAATACTACAATAGTCCCAGCCGAAAATGACAGTGACGTAGGCTTATGTTTACTGATGCAAAACCAATCAATTCGTCTGATTTGCACCGTTACAAATACGAACAGAGTTGATTGGTTGTCAAGTAGTAAGCATTAGCCCACGTCACTGTCAATTTCGGCCGGTACTATTGTAACACTTTCGTAATAATTAATACGTTATGTTTACAAAAGTGTTCAAGAATTTCATGTACAATTAAAAAAAATAAACAAAACAAACCATGATAAGAAAACAGATTTGGAAAGCATTTAATTTAGTATCTTTTATCATAATCATTTTCATTAAAGTTTCAAATTTTATTATATTCTAGATTAAATAAAATTCGAAATATTCAGACTGGATTTCAAAATAGAATATTAGATTTTTTAGAGAAGTGTAAATATTTTATAAGAGTTGTACATAAAATTTTATATGCTTTTTTAAGTTTGTAAAAAAGGTTCATTCTCTATTTATCCCAAACATGCTGTCTAAATCTTTCTATGTCAGACATGTCTGATGCCAAAACCTTCTTACAAAAACGTTGCATGCAAAGGAAGATTATGGTCGGTTGAGATAAGTCAGTCCGTGCAAGCTGATCTGGATCGATAGTGATTGAGTCTGGGCACATTGAACTTACATGTTTATTTACAAAATGTTCAAATTTTATTTTTGTAAACATTTGACGTAATAAACAAGATAAATGATTTATGAATGTGTGTTGATTATTTCTTTTCGGTCGATAGTTATTGAGCTTTTCCTAAAAAAGACCTAGTTTTGACATTTGACCTTTCGCATCAATATTCGTGTACTCCTATACTAATACTATATATCTTTATCAACATTCATTTAGTGGTCCCGCAGCTTTCGAGTTGAAACAGTCAATTATTTCGAAGTTTGGACAAGGGTTTTCTGTCAGAAATGTGTCACGAATCACAATGGACTACGACATGTACGACAAATAGGGATACAGTAGAAATGCTTCCCTTTCTTTCCCATCATCAAATCAAAACAAAAAAAAATGTTTTCTACCTTCTCTGCTTCGAACAGATTAACTCCTTTCAAAACAAGACTTGATTTTGACGGAGGTAATGGAGAAGACAAAAAAAAAACACAGACAAAAAATGAAATGCCGATAATCAGCATTTTCCTGTTTTGTTTCAATATTTTGTGTGCTATTATGTACACAACCCGTGCTTTTCTCAACATCTATTTTGTCGTCTGCAGCGACTCTCAAATAGGGAACGCCTTTTTTCCACTTAATCGTGACGTTATTCTACTCTGCCGGTTCATCAATTCATAACGATAAACGCAGTCTATTTTAGCACAAAATATATACAATGCTATTGTGTCACCCTTAAAACTTTGTCGTTTGGAAAAGGGTTAACAGAAATATGGACGTTTTTCACTAAATTAATAAAGGCAGGTGATGAGGAATAACTATAAATGTGGTTAGCGACATTGATTAATACTTCCCTACATATCACTATGTTGGACTGGTTCAAATTAGAAATGTAGAATTGATGAAGATATAAATTTAACCTTTTTCCCATTTACAAGTTTTTGGTCTTGTTCGGTTCGGTTGGGTAGACCTACTCTAACGAGGAAGCTGCTACAGAAGACAGAATCGGTGTTGGCCAAGATTTGATTTGCGAGCATTATGATGCAGAACATATTGAGACAAAATGAGAAACTGCTGATTATCAGCATTTTCTTCTTTTGCCACACACCTTTTCTAACAGGGACGTCAAAACCACACATTTTCTAACAGAGATGTCAAAACAAGGTCTTGTTTGGAAAAGGGTTCAATATATGTGAAGCATTTTCATGTTTTGGATAAAAGAAATATTGAGGGAAATTGTGAAAGTTACAAAATGCTTTTCGTGATTTTAGTCTGTTTTTCTTTTTCTGTTAGTTTTTCCGAAGGTTCTACGTACGAAATAGAAATAATTTTGCCAAATGGTTGATGTAGCCGAGCCAGAGCCCGGCTCTTTCAACCAATTACCAAACGGCAAAATTATAGACTGGTCGTCTAAATTCAGAGATGTTGCAAACGACAATTTCCAGCTAATGAATTTAAAATTGTTTGGTCGTTTTGGACAGAAATATTGTGGAAAATACAAGCAATTTCTTCATTTTCCACAATGTTTTCCGACGCCAATATCTTGTGGGGAGAAAGAGTCACTGGGAGTAGGTTAAGGGACCCATGATATGCTGTCGAACATACAAGTGGGTAAAACGCATGTTCATGAAATGTCGTATAAATTGGTCAACTAGTATGATCATTATTATAAAGTGAAATCGTCATGATCGTAAAGTCATTTTAAATCAAGAAATATGTCATATCACTTGACGGTTTTCCATTTAAACCAACTAAACCGATTGGGGTCAGTAAATATTTCAGCCAGGATCCGAAAAAAAGGGTTCTTTATAGCATTTGAGACAACCATGTTTCCAGATCAGCGTGTACCTAATATCAGTCTAACCAGGACCCATACTGCTGTCTCACAGTTGCTACAGCTCACAATGAAGTTAATACAGACCAACATTGTTTATGATCAGACTGTGTGTAAACGCAGGCTGGTCTTGAACCATATTGGACTCAAAAGCCTTAAAGGACCGGTCTGTAGCCAGATCCTGGCTCGTTT